>JAODKC010000002.1:20789246-20846652 GCA_026777985.1 Mormyrops attenuatus
GTTTGTTGTCCTACCCTCCACTCGAACGATGAATTTGCAGGAGGCTTTGTTCCTGGCCTGGTCGTAAGCTTTGTACTGGATAACATGCACCCCTTCCTCAAAATGGGAACCCGAGTTTGGACCCACAAGGATCACTCTGCGGTAGCAGAGACAAAGACCATGTTAGCGGCCCTCCGCCCCCACAGAAATGAAAGGGAATATCCTTTCCCCTCAAACAGGCAACAGATCCCATACTCTACTGCAGAGACGTCAGCGGTATCCTTGACAACGGGGGCATCCCAGGACACCTTTGCAGTCAGCTTGCCTTGCTCAGCAACTCGCACCCGTGACAGGGGGCACTGGATTTTCGGCGGGTCCCGATCTATAGAGACACAGGGCTAGTGGCACATTCTCTTCTTTGGACAGCTGGGGGGTTGAGAGCTGCATTTGGATCAGTTACATGTACACCTTCTTTCTGAGAATAGCTCTGTTAACGTTGAAGATTGTGAAATGCTCCTTGGAAAGATCTGGGCCATAGCAACAGGGCCCCATCCCAAGATGGGGATGGGGATGGGGGCTGCCTGAAGTGTTCTAGGTCACAGTGACTGAGGCTCAGAAGACCATACTCAGCGCGTTGTAAGCAAAAGGAGTTCATGTGCGACCTGCATCTTTCAGCATCTCCCTGCCTGCTCAGGATCACGGCCCAGGCCTCGAGACGGTTGTCACCTGCACAGGTGGGCTCCCTGCCGCTCCACTGACCCCCCTCCAGGCAAATACGTGTGTGGTCGCCCTCCAGCTGGTAGCCGGGGTTGCAGATGTAGCTGCACCTGGAGTTCACCAGCACGCTGTTGGTGCAGCTGTAGGTGCCATGAAAGATCAGCGGCAGCACACGGCAACGCACCTCTGCGGGGTTGTCATGGCAACAGGAAGAGTTTATTTAAATGAGTGGCACCAGTGGGTGGAGCTTATACTCTCCCACTCACCTGGGAAGAGAAGATACTGTGCTGGTTCTAGAAACACCACAAACAGAACACCGCCTGAAGCCAAATTAATTTCTTTATTTTATGTTAATGTTTTTAAACCTCGCTGTTATCATTATGGGATGCTGCTGAGTGTCATCACCTGCTAGCTTTCGCTGGGACGTTCGCAGTAACCATGGAAACCACATACAACCCGCTCGGGCGGGCCCACTTACGGCGGCAGTGCGCAGTCCCCGACCAGCGGCGGTTTGGCATGCACAGCACGGATGAACGGCCCAGCAGCCGGAAGCCGCGATCGCAGGTCAGCTCGCAGCGGGTGCCCAGAGTGCTGCGGTAGTAGCCCCCACGGGGGGAGAAGCAGGTGACCTCTCCGTTCCTAAGGCTCAGGGGGTGGCACCACCGTGGCTCTGCCGTGGGGGGGCGAGGGACAGACAACTCTCTCAACCACCTGTTAACAGCAGTCCAGGCCACGGAAAAGTATTCTACCTGTGACACAACCTCATATCGATACAACTCCTTCGGTCAGAATTCCGTTAAGGTTCTCCTGTTAATGGTATGTGAAGGAGAGAGAGAGAGCAAAAGTGCAGGCTCCTTACGTACCTGTATAGTCAAGCTGGGGGGTATAGTGCTCCTCTTCCAGTGTCACCTCGTTGTGATGGTCCTGCTCAGTAATCCCAGAACCTTAATGTGACAACAGCCTGCTGTGAGAACTTTCCAGAACTGCTCAAGGCAAGATGCACAAAACAGGAAGCGAGCGCAGCAATAAGTGATTCATCCATGAATACCATCATTGTTTTTTGGTTTATTTTTTGTGGTTCGTTTTCAAGTTATGATCTATAAGAGACTATTGTTAAGAGTACACAATGCTTAAAATGGCTCATTCTAAAAATGAAACACATGGTAAGTTGGTCTAAAACGAGTTCCCTGGCTTTTTCCTGTAAAAAGAAAAAAAATCCCACCTCTGACTCTGGTTTCAGACAAAGCTGTAATATAAATCAGCTAGGAACACACATGTGTCTGTCATTAGAGGAAGGAGAGAGACTCCCTGAGTTTGAATCCAAAGGTTCTGAATTTCCACACCACCACTAGGAATCATCAGGATACCAGCCAACACTTTTGATAAAGTCACAGTGATCCAAAAAGGGACCTTACGGCCTACTGCCATGGGTGTGTTTCCTGGATCTTCAGAGCTGGACCTATAGTGTCTGTCTGCTTGTGCTAAAATCAACCCTGAACCTGGAATATGGAGCCACGTATCACTGACAGAACATTCCAGTGTCCTGGAAAATGGAGGAAAACGAGACCCTGTGATGGCATTTAGAATTGGACTCCTTTGCGATACTAATTCGCAAAGACTCACCACTCACCACACAGATACACTTAAATTATCTGTATTTGCGCCAGTGCCCCCCTCAGGAAAATGGTGGTAGTGTACTTGGATCGCACCCACAGTTTTCCATTTCATGTGCTACGTGGAATTTTCCACTGCAGACTCTGAAAGGGGACCTGGCAGATGCGTACTAACCCCCTTCCCCCTCCCCCTCCCCATCATTTGCTTTGTCATCGGTGTATAGGACCACAAAATATTTCTTTCTTCCAAACTGAAGAGATGATCCATCACCAGCACCCCCCCACCAGGAACTGTGGTTTGCTCTATCTTTAGCTCCTGATTTCCCCTAAAAGATATTATACTCAATTCTGCTGTATATCCTGGGGTGACGATCTCACTCTGGTAATGGCTGATTTGCCCATGTCTAACCAAAGACTAGCCACTGGTTGAACACAAACAAGGAAGCCAGCGGTGATTGGACCTTTGGCACGTCAAACCTGGCAACTCTGTAAACATGACTGATCAGTCTTTGTTTTGCTTTTCTAGCTTTTCGACACAACTAGCAGTCCGTTTGCCTCTTTGGAGTTAAAGATTGCGGGGTTTTTTCCATACTTCCTCTGGTTTCCTTTCTAGAGAGGGGGGAACATGGGATAGCATATTCAGCCCCGCTGGAATGCTTAGTCGACAGAATGCAGACGCAACACAAGCCAAGCAGACACCTTCACCTAACAGGAAACATGGAGCTTCGAGCTGCTCCAAACAGGAAACAGAAATAGAATCGGGGAGTCCCAATCCACACAACTGATGCATCATCAGACTAAGTGAAGGAACAGAACAAAGGCCTTTGACAGGGTGAATACATAATGTATTTTTTCCCAGAATCAACCCCACCGCCGCCAAATAGACAGCTGGTGGCGCTCACGGACCAGCTGGGTGTCATGGCTAGCTGACAACAGCCTCGAGGTGCACTTCGGCACCACAGCAACCAAGCGCATTTATGTTCCCAGTAAGTCACATGATACTTTGTCATGGCGACATGCTTCTGGCTGCCTAACCAAAGGGGCGTGTCCTAGTAGGACCATTGATTTGCAGGGTGGGCCGACAGCCCTGATCTGAGCCAACATACTACTGATAAAAACTCGCCTGCAGGAATAACAACATCTGCTAGCAATGTTCAGAGCAAACACTGTTCCTTCAGCCTGGGAAGAAAAATCACTAAGATACATCTTTTAAGTGCCTCCATCCATCCATCTTCCAACATCTTCTCCAGCACAGAATCACAGTCTTTAAGGTGCAGATTTTATGAACGTTTTAAACCTTGTTCCCTCAGAGCGGAACTATATTTTACAGAGTAGCATGCTGCAGACCACAGCTTTACAAAGGCTGCGTGAGAAGACCATTAGGATTTGAGGGCCTCTCATAAAATACTAGTGAAAAGTGGTGGGAGCCCAAACAGAGTACTGCTGGTGGGAGCAGGGGGAGGGTTGCAGTAATGGCAGCATGAGCAGCGTACCATTGATGGGAGCCCAAGCCAAGTACCATTGGCCTACGGCAGAGTGCCACTGGCCTTCTGCTTTCACTCTGATGGGAAGCAGTGTGACGGTATCTGCTCATGACACTCAGCCGTGTGGCCGAGCAAGTAGCCAAATCGTTAAGCTATAAAGGTGAAATAATGGCAGGTGAGGTGTGCGCAGCTCTGAAGAAAGGGCACGCGGAAGGCTTCGGGGCAAAAAAGCAGGGCTGTCTGTCTCTGTCGGGCCTTGGATCAGGCCCTTACAACACTTCTAATCGCCTTCAGTGTTACAGAGATTTTAATTGTGCGCTGATTATTATCTGACAGAAAAAGATGGAAATGTCTTCTCTTCACTTTTCACCTTTGGCAGGCAGGATAAGAAGTTTGGGAGGAGGATGTTTGCTTAATGGCAAATTCATCATAAGCCGACAGACATTAAAAGAATCTAGCAGTCTTACTAAATCTAGTGCCAGGTTTCTATCGTTTACTTTAGATTTACGTTCATATGTGTGATCCACGTGTCCAGTACAGGCTCCCCAGGGGGATGCCATCCAATAATGAAGAACATACACTATTTAAACACCCTGCTAAATAGAATCATAAAGCTTTAGATTGTTCCACCCGGTGTGGTTATCATTGCTCAACCATATGATGGACATGGCCGTTGCGTTGACAGGAAACCACACTCACAAAGCAGCAGAAATGAAAGATTCATCAATGACAGACAGAAATCTGTGCAGCGTTTCACACAAAGCCTTGGTAATGAGCATCACCTGCAGGGCTGCATATTCCCACCAGCTTTAAAAGGAGGGATTTAATTTTACTTTCACATCACTGATCCTCAGAATCTCTAGATGCCCACATCACCTAAGCAGAGGCTAAATGTTAAGTGATGGGAATAATAAGTCCTGAAAACTGCACTGGGGAGGGGGAACCTCCCTGCCTTGATTTAATCCCAGAGCCAATAGAGCAACCAACCAGGAGGATTAAAGCAGTCTGCAGTCAACAGCAGACAGTAATCACAGGTTTGAAAACGTCACTGGCCCCTGAACTGCTGCACGGTCTCAGATATCACAGATATTCAGACACCTTAAAAACCTGTTATAGGAAACAGATGAATAAGACGGCACAATCCTCAAACAGGTCACCTTCACAACCCTGCTTTTGTTGAGATGCTTGGGTGACATTGTGCTAATTATGGCTCTTCCCAGGCACTTGCACCAGAGGGAGGGCAGATGCCAGGACTGTGTGTATAATTAACAATAAAATAAATGGTTTACCATTGCCAAGTACACACATGGCATATGTTAGTCACTGGCACTTCAGAATCTAAACCTGCAGATTTCAGAAAGGTTATAACAAGATGGGGTATTCTTATCAATACAACCAACGTGAGTATTTTTAATAAATAAAGAAAGGCATACATTGTCTAACATAAATACTTGCACGTTTTAAAGCATGATGAATTTCCCCCCAGTGGTTCTGCTTCCATATGCAGAATTTCTGGGACTGGGGCTCTGATGTTGTTTTTCCATCGTGGAGTTGACGCATGCCACACCACAAAGGTTCATTTTTCCAGTACCACGTGAAGGTTGTATCCGCGCTCCAGAATGCGAAGCCTCAGACCCGCCCCCGTCTATGATGTTCAGACCGTGATTGGCTAGACGCAATTTCATCGCACACCTAATGAGAATCTTATAGATTCAATACATTATTTTTCCACTGAGACACAAAGCCTTCAGCACAAAATTAATTATCTTTCTTGTTTACTATTCACAGCACTCGTGGGCCTATACTTTGTGAAATTAACATGCGGTGCTTTTAAGCATGGGAAAACCAAGCAACGGGTTTATTTTTTATAGTTACTTTTTATATTTTTTTTTGTTTTCTTACATTTCATAAATGTATTGATATTTTTATGTAAGGGTATTTGGATGTGGTACATCAGCGATAAAGAAACGGCTTTTTAGTACATCACTGTTTTACAGTCAAAGTACAATGGTGAAAAGAAAAATTGATTTATCATTTAAAAAAATCGTGCTAAACGAGAGTTAGTAAATGTCACAGCCTTCTGAATTAATAATCATTAAAACTTTACTGGCAATCACTGATTTCTCCTAGAACTATTCTGCAAGTTTTCCCTCGTGTACGTGCTGTCTTCTGCCTTTTTCAGCAGATTTTGTCTTATAATATTCAATTTTACTTGTACTTTTGCTCCCGACTCCTTATTAAGCATTTTAGTATTTAATTGAATGTAAGGACCACCTGGTACACCTCTCCATTGAGGCGTTAACTATACATCCGTTCTCTGTAATAAAACCGAACCAGTGATTACAAGAAAACTAAACACTGATTGGAACTCCGGTCAATTTCCAAGGACTGTTATAGTAAGTATGGATGCTGTGGGGGTGGGGTAGACAATGCGCAATATACTTATAGGAAACAGCGAGCAGTGAATGCCAAAGTTTTCACACTTTCTCCACGGTCCTGAAGTAGCTTCATCACTTAATAGCTGGCAGAGACGCTACAACAGCTGCTTCTAATACAAGACACAAACTCTGTCTTCATGAAAATCGTACACAAGCAGAAAAGGGGGTGACTAATTAAAAGAACTGCAAACTAAAGCACGCCAACGAAAGTTAAGTCTGAATGTGTTCAAGCACATTTTTTTTATAGGACATTAACAGAAGTACAACATAATGCAAAGTAATTCAGTACACAGAACAGAGAAGAATCCCTCTTTAACACTGTCAAGACATACCATCGTTTCGGGCAGCAACCTCCGCCAAAGCGAACACTTTCAGGAATAAAAGAAAATGAAGATTTGCCATTTCAGTTCCTCGATGCGAATTACTGTGATGAGAGAAAACGGGGGGGGAAAGTATCATTCGACAAGCAATCGTATTTCTGTTTCAGAAAGGAAAAACGGGAACGTATGCGTGAAAATTATTTAATATATTTTACGTGACAGTAACAAAAGCATTATTACACCGCTCGTTGGAGGACGATCGAAATCTTTAGAGATTGCTGAAGATTTGTCAAACTCCAAACGTGCAAAATAAAATGTTCACACAGTGACGTTAAATTGCAATAAAGCACAGGTAGAGTTACAGTCGCCTACCTACGGTATTCGCCGTTAGATGGTCTGAGAGAAGTTGTGCTGCTCCGCACTTCGTGTAACTGACTCGCCCGCCGCTAGGGACAGTTTTTGCGGTCTTCATTTGGGGCCTCGGCGTTTCGGCTTTTAAAGGAACAAGACCCTAAATGAAATTTACAGAAAAAAGATGTTGGCCTATATAATATCGTGTTTTGGTGGTGTTCTTTTTGCTGCTTAGAATACATATTTATAAAAAAGGATAAAATAAGAATAGCCTAATGTGGAATCAAAAGGGAACCCGAAGATAGGCATTGGAAAAAAAACACTACAATGGGGCGTACAACTCATTTCATATTTATAACGATATTATAACCGCTCATAAAACTGTGTAAAATGAAAAAATAAGAAAATTCTTTACTGGCAAAAAATAGCTTTTTGCTGTTTTAAGTTAAGAACAAGTTTTCCTTGTGTCAGTTTCTGTCAGTATCTGGGTCTTGGCTGGTCATAAATCGAATCAGTTGGATGACCGTTTATCTGAATCTCACCCAGGACAGTTCAGTTTCTCAGCCCTCTGCTGTTGGTTGTCCTCCTTTTAGCCCCCTTCTTATCCGTTTTCCTTTCCCCCTTCCAGTCTCATCATTAACAATTAGCACTGCTCTCTCCAACCCCAATCACACTACAAAAGTGAAACACATGTATAAACATACAATGGAAGCAGTGATAATTATCGCGACTGAAATACTGTTCTACCATCATCTGGAGACAAAGTGAAATTGACTGACTCTTGCCCCGAGAAGTAATTACCAGTTTCTGCTACGTGTTGTGTTTGTGTGTGTGTGTGTGTGTGTGTTCACGTGTGTGTGTGTGGAGGGGGAGGGGGGTGAATCCTCGATTTCCTCTTTTGATGGATTTTGAAGTCCAAAATATTATTTTTCACCAACAATATTTCCTCTGAATAACAGTTTTTTTATGTTTCACAAGGAGGGTATGAGTCTCATTAGGTTTGATTGAAAGGTATGTTTGTGTTTCATTAGAATATAGGAAGCATTCAGATGACACAATAAGGAAGAAGCTGGTGAGTCGGCGAAGGCGGGACTGTGAGACCCTGGAAGCATTTGTGACAGATCTCTGCCTCTACGCACGTAGGGTTATACACCATTCCCCAGTATCATGCAGGACAAAGTTTTATTCCCCAAGCCACTTACTTGTCACTTTTGCCGTATTGGCACGGTGCTCCATCATGCTGGAAAAGGCATTGTTCCTCACCAAACTGTTCTTGGATGGTTGGGAGAAGTTGCTCTTGGAGGATGTTTTGGTACCATTCTTTATTCATGGCTGTGTTCTTATGCAAAATTGTAAGTGAGCCCAGTCCCATGGCTGAGAAGCAACCCCATGCATGAATGGTCTCAGGATGCTTTACTGTTGGCATGACACAGGACTGATAGTAGCGCTCATCTTTTCTTCTGCTGGATGCCCCAACCAATCGAAAAGGGGATTCATCAGAGAAAATGACTTTACCCCAGTCCTCAGCAGTACAATCCCTGTACCTTTTGCAGAATATTAGTCAGTCCCAGATGTTTTTCTTGGAGAGAAGTGGCTTCTTTGCTGCCCTTCTTGACACCAGGTCATCCTCCAAAAGTCTTCGCCTCACTGTGCGTGCAGATGCACTCACACTTGCCTGCTGCCCTTCCTGAGCAAGCTCTGCACTGGTGGTGCCCCGATCACACAGCTGAATCAACTTTAGGAGACGGTCCTGGCGCATGCTTGACGTTTTTGGGCACCTTGAAGCCTTCTTCACAACAATTGAACCTCTGACCTTGAAGATCTTGATGATTCAATAAATTGTTGATTTAGGTGCAATCTTGCTAGCAGCAATATCCTTGCCTGTGAAGGCCTTTTTGTGCAAAGCAGTGATGATTGCACATGTTTCCTTGCAAGTAACTATGGTTAACGGAGGAAGAACGATGATTTGAAGCACCACCCTCCTTTTAAAGCATCCAGTCTGCTATTCTAACTCAATCAGCATGACAGAGTGATCTCCAGCCTTGTCCCTGTCAACACTCTGTATTAACGAGAGAATCACTGAAATGATGTCAGCAGGTCCTTTTGTGACAGGGCTGAAATGCAGTGAAAATGGGATTTTTGGAATGAAGTTCTAAGAGGGACATTGCAATTAACTGCAATTCATCTGATCACTCTTCATAACATTCTGGAGTATATGCAAATAGCCATCATAAAAACTGAGGCAGCAGACTTTGTGAAAATCAATATTTGTGTCATTCTCAAAACTTTTGTAACTACTGAGAATTCCCACAGTAGCCAGAATTGATCATCAGGTACTCCGGGTAGGGAGAGCAGAAGGACTTAACAATGTGTACATTCCTGGTACACACCAGGAGTTGTTGATCATAAAGTATACTCCACATCTGCATTTCCCCATGAGGTCTCGCATCCTGTCCTCCCAATGCACGAAAAACACCGCCGGCTTGATGGCAGGGACTGGTACCTCCTCCGACAGCCAGGTTTCTGTGAGGCAGATAATGGAGCAGTCCTGTGTCTCTCACTGGAATGAGATCCATGCTTGGAGCTTGTTCTCCGGGAACTGAACTTTAACCAGAAGTATGCTCAAGAGTGGAACCTTGGTTTATACCCAGTCTTAGTCTCACCAGAACGCCGGCTTGTTTGCCGCTTCTCATTCTCCGGTGGCGTTTTGGTGGACGGCCAGCACCAGTGAATGGAAATGTTTCGGTGTTGCCCAGCAGAGTGTCACCAAGCAAAGGGTCCTCATTGATGAACTCAAAGTCTGATTTGTGGTGAGTGTTCCCTGATCTGATGTCCAGCAAAGTTTGGTGATCATACATAATCTTACAGATAACAGTTGCTGTAAGTGAGGTAGACAACAAAAACATGAACAAAAATATAACAGTGCTGCAGAGTGAACAAGCTTGCAGCGCAGCAGCTGTCCTCCTTAGCACCATCTTCAGTCCATGCTGGGCATTGGTGGACACAGGGTCAACCATCACCTTCATTCATTTGGCCAACCTCCCTGGCACTGACCAAACGGCAACCCAGGTCCGACTCGTGTTCATCACCAGCGTGTGCACACCGATGATGAGGAAGAGGTGAATCTGTATTGCACTGGTGGAACAGACCACGGAGCAGGAAATGTGACTTGCAGACACCAGTGACCCCTGCATCGTAGGACTGGACTTGCTCTGTTAGCTGGGGGTGCACATCATCTCGGCATCCATGTGGTGACCCCTCAACAGGACGGCAGCTGGCAGCGAATCCAACAGACATGGCCGGTGCCATCTTGCCTCCCACTGCTCTGGTACCCCCCCAACTTACAACCAAATTCTCCAGCTCAGAAAAAGTGAGCATGACAGCGAAACCTTCTCTGGATACAGTGCAGTTTACGAATTATGACAATGGAGCACCATGGACCCCTCAGTGGAGCCGCTGTTGACTAGTCTTTGTGAATAAACACAGAACTTCCATTCCTTCTTGTAAAGAGCTGTTTCTATTATTAAAATTGTGCCACACACTTATCTTATAATACCGACTCTAAAACTGATCCCTGTGGAACTCTACATTTCACCAGTGGCAATCCTGACACGAGGCATTACAATTCTGGACTCTAAAAGTGATAATGTCCAACTCTGTATGTGGGACCATTCTGGTCTTTAAAATCCTCCAGAATAATGTGTGTCTACTTCAATTTTGTGGATATTAATGTGCATATTAAACAACCTTATGTAACAAATTAACATTCAGGGGAAGTCTCAAGTTGGAATGGATGTCGTCAAACTGTCAAATATGATCCCAGGGGTTTGTAAACTAAAAGCTTGGATGTAGTCCCACCCGTCAATTTGCAAAACATTCGTGCCCCGGAGGAGAGAAAACCACCATCAATCATACGCGACGGCGGCCACATCACAAACTGACTGGCTATTCCGATAGTAACAGCCTCCCCCGGGGGTTGTTCTGTGCCACAGTGAAGTTAGGGAATCAAAAACGATCTGTTCCCCGATCGGAGGGAGCATGCTTTATCCCCCACCGGAAAATGGCTCCTAATCAATGACGACATTTCCCTTCTCATCGCCCAGTGAAAGTTTTTTTTCTGCAAAAGACGCTGGCAGGAAAAAGTTTGGAAGTGTTTCAAGAGCAACGCACTTTAAACTGATATAGCGATTTAAAGGAATCGGTGGCAAAACCGGGACAAAATGTCTTCTCCCTCCAGGCGGCTGCAGACCAAGCCCGTGATAACGTGCCTGAAGACCTTCCTTATTTCTTACAGCCTTATATTCTGGGTGAGTTGCGTTTAAGCGCAGGATACGGAGAGGACAATGGGCAGGCGGTCCTGGCAGCACGTTACCAAAATCCTTACTAAATACAAGTTTTATTTTTTGAAGCATGAAAATCTAGCTTGGTGTTTCGCTGTGTTGGCTTTCTAAAATCCAAACAAGTTAAATATGCGTTTGGTAAAGCGATACAAAGTATCTGACTGTTTTCAAACTCGCATAAATACGGGTCTTATGTGTGGCCAGCTTAGCTAAAGGGGGGGGGGGTGGGGGTTGTTTTCTGAACATCTGTTGTTTGTTCTGTTTTTTGTGTGTAGTTTCCATGGTTTGTTTTGCTTCGTCAATGTGTTTATTTTCATGCCGGTATCTGCACTATGATATAAAACGTTTGTCTTTTTTTTTTTTTTTTTTTTACTGCGCAGCCCAACCGTACGCCTTTCCATTGTTTAGGGAAGGAAAGTGATCTGGAAAAAAAACTCTTACTCTTCACGATAATTTTTAAACAATAGAGTGATAAGTAATTTATGCATCGCTTGTACGACGGCTATTTTTAATTTAATATTCAGTCGGACGAATTAACAGGTGTCGCTGGTTTGCGTAATTTTAGCTCACACAACAGATGCCGTTTACCGGAGGCGTGAATACGATTGCTGTAGGCCTGCTGTAATTTTCAAAGACAGTATATTGATTTTATTCCGGTGTAAATAAACTAAATCATACAAATAAAGTTCTGAGTATGGGGATCGTTTTAAAAATTTCGGCATAATATAACTTGGACTTGCTCATTAATAGTCTTAACGCACTGATATGAACAAAGTCCATGTACGTACGCTACAACCCTGCAATTTAGTGCTGTAAAGTAGATGGCTTGACATCTCCTGCCAGATGGACTACTGATTCATACCTTTTAATGACCCTGAGGGCAGAATCAACAGGCTAGGCCTCTTAAAATTATTTTACCGGTTGACTCTAATGGAGTTTTGAAAGGGGCCAGGTCCATGCTATGCATTAGAGCTAGTCTGTGACTGCCTGTCCTAGGTGCTTCCCAGTGGTGTTTCACAAGGTACTTATTCTGAGGGTTTGTTCACTGGAAAAACACATTGTTGTAGCATGTAACTGCCCCCTCTTGAACACATGATGTGTGTGGGATGGCTGTGTGGCAATGAGGTTAGGTGTTAAAAATGGGGTTCCTTCCATCTGAGATTCCCCTTTCAGTTCACAGGAGTAATCCTGCTGGCTGTGGGTGTTTGGGGAAAGGTGAGTCTAGAGGCATACATCTCCCTGGCGACGGATGAGGGCACAAACGCCCCTTACGTCCTCATTGGAACTGGAGCTATCATTGTCATCTTTGGTCTGTTTGGCTGCTTTGCCACTTGTCGCGGAAGCACCTGGATGCTGAAGCTGGTGAGTATGGGGGGGGGGGGGTATGCTGCCAAAGGGGTCTGATAAATGAATGCGTCTGATGGTTGTCCTGTCCCCCCCCCAGTATGCCATGTTTTTGACGCTGGTGTTTTTGGCTGAACTTGTGGCAGGAATCTCTGGCTTCCTCTTCAGACACGAGGTATGGATTTCCTTCCCACCGAGCGCCTCTTCTCCCATGTTTTGCAGGAAACTTTGTACAAACCAAACAGCAGATAATGCAGAGTGTCCAACTATCTTAGCATCCCTTAAACTACTGTAAGTGGTGCATTGTGGGACGGCTGGGGAGACACCGGTCTTTCGGTTCATCCTCTGCTGCTTTTCAGATAAAAGCCAAATTTAGCAGCAAGTATGACGAAGCTGTTAAGAACTACGACGGTAAGGACCACACAAGCCAGGCGGTGGACTCCATCCAGAGGAGTGTAAGTGTTTTCCCAGTCATTGCCTTCAAGGCAGCCAGAATGCCCTCGCATGTCAAATACTGGATGTTCTCATGATGACGATGGAGTTGGAGATGGGATCACAGGACACTTAAAAATGTTTAAAGAAGGATTCCAGAATCGGTATATGTAGATAGAGGGTTGTAATCTCCAGCAGTAGTTGCTCACGTCACAGTATTAGACATGATAGTAATACAATAATTAAATGTATAGTGAAGCAGTTAAAAAGACTGTTTTTCTTCACCGTCTGTTTCAGGGCTCCATCCATAAGTAACATGTACACATCCCGAAATAAATATTTAATTATGGTTTGTAGATTTAAAAAGGAAAAAAAAAGCCCAGAATATCCTGACAACTGTTACTTGCTTAAAAACACATTCCATTACATTGCATGGAGTGATTTTAATTTTAGCTATGATCTTTAAATATAAGCTGCAATCAAGGGTTAAGTGTGTTTTTCATATTTATCTAAAACGGTTACATGGATCGCATGATGGAATAAAACTCCTGGGGTTCTAAAACCCCCCCCCCCCCAACGTCATTGGTGACCGAAGGGTTAATAATGCTGTCATTCAAGTAGCAGCTGGTTCTGTTGGGGCAGCTCCGTGCTTGGTGGGAGGAGAAGCCTCACAGAGAGTCACCCTCCCTGTTCTCTGTGTGTAGACATGCATTTCGACTGCTGCTACTACTACTAATAATAATAATGATGGTGTGTGTGTGGAAAATTCCCCAGCTGTCTCCTTAGACTGGAGCCTACCCATGTCCACCAGCTAATTATTGTGTAGAGATTTGTGTTTATTAGTCAGCCAGTGCTCAGAAACACGATCACACTGCTCTGTATAGGACAGAATGACAAAATGTTGTGCGCGTTTACCTGCACAGCTGAAATGCTGTGGTGTAAGAAACTACACAGACTGGGCGAGCACCAGCTATTTCAAAGAGAGCGGCATTCCCGTCAGCTGCTGCAAGGATGCCACCAACTGCACTCCGGATGTCCTCAAGGACCTGGAGAAGGCCACGGACGAGGTCTACGTCACGGTGAGCCCAATGGGGAGCGGCCAACGACACGCCTGTGTGTGTGTGTGCGGTGTTTAAATGGCTGAACGTGTACCCTCCTGCCTGTCTGCAGGGATGCTTCGTGCTGGTGACAGGTGTGATGGAGTCCAACCTGGGAATCATTGCGGGCATATCCTTCGGAATAGCTTTCTTCCAGGTCTGTATCTGCTTGCAGTATCTGGCTTCTGCTGAGCGTCACATGTGCCATTAGCTGGACGCTTCCGGAATCTGCGAAACCTGTCTCGTTGTTGTTTTTTTGTTTTTTTTTTTAATGCAACGTACCTTCTCCTCAGCTCATTGGGATATTCCTGGCCTGCTGCTTGTCCCGGTACATCACCAACAACCAGTATGAGATGGTCTAGCCTCAATATGGGAGCTGCTGTCTCATGTGAGGTCCGTCACTCTGCTTTTTGCAAGCGCCCCTTGTTTTGTAGTGGATGTTGGACTCGTGCTGAGTGAGACGGCAGACGAGACCTAGTGAGGGGTTGTGGGAGAGGGGGACTTTATTTATCGGTGGCGGGGGGGGCAGCTTTAACAGTGGGGAGGAACCAGACAATGCAGTTCTAGTGCCAACACATGTGATTGAAAAAGGGGGCGTTGGGACAAATTAAGAGCCAGAACAAAACTCAGATGTAGTAAATGTTCTGTCCCCCCTGATTTCACCCCTCCCCCTCCTGCCTTAGTGCAGTCAGGGTTTTAGGTACAGCCTCATGTTCCTGCCTGACCAGTCTTACTCTGCAGAAACGCCCTGCTGATTTTTAGGGAGGAATTGCATTTGGTCAACACCTTAACTTTCTAATGTAGTTTTTCTCAGAAAGACCAGGGTGTGGATTGTGCTGTTAAACGTGATAAAGGACCTTAAGAAAGCTTAATTACATTCAGAAACTCTGAAGGTGATAATTACTTTGGTATTGATTCATCATTAAAATCAGTGATGGGGGTGTGTGTGTGGGGGGGGGGGGGGTATGTTTCATTCCCTGGTTTTTTTCTTGATATTTATTTTTGGGCTTCCCCTGATTTGTCTTTCAGGACACACACGGATGAAGCAATGATTGATGCTGCCTTTAAGGGAACTTTCAGCTCTCATAGTTTTTAACCTTATGTTTTTGTTTGTGTGTGTTAGCCCTTTTCGTTTTAGAAATGTCTCTTACTGTTTTTTAAGTCTTTTGTTTCACTGTAGCTTCTGAAGGGTAGATAAAACGAGAATTACTTAAATTGATCAAGTGTTTTTGTGAACTGTCACTGTTTCAAGCTTCTAATGTTCCTTGATGGGATTAAGTTGTGACTTATGCCTGTAACTTATTTTCAGATAAGATGTGATATATGGTTTGAAATCTGCATCATGAAAATGTATTAAGTTAGTGGAGTCGCTGTTTTCTTTCTGCCTGATACATATCCAGTCCTTTTTGTTATGGACTTCAGATTTATGGTCATTGCATTTCGGCATTAGAAAGTAATAAATAACATTCAGTAAATTACTTTAATGGAATTATGGTCTTCATTAAAATTTTGCATTTCTCTGTGTTGCTATTTCCATGTGTCTTATTGGCTGCAAATGAATCACATTGTAAAGCAAATAGATGGGACGACACCTGCAATTTAATGATTCCTCAACAAAACAGTGAAACCTCCGAAGACCGGTCCCTTTGACTCAAAAAGAGGCATACGTGCATATTCATTCAATTAGTTCTTCATGAATGGAGAGGGTAGAAATGATCCAATTGATCGCCACCTTGTGGCGGAAGGTGAACCTAAATCGACCGTATTTGCTTCTATAAGACGGTAGTTTTCTCTCAAGCAAACCGGAAAGCTATGCTCCAGTAAGCTGTATGGTTTATCACAAGGTATTTTATGTAGTTAAAGTATTTACAGTGATTTAAGTAGGCCTAACTAGCCTTAATGAAAAGCATACCTAATTCATTATTTGCGTTTTTTTTTTATCTACCTGTATTTGCACAAAGAAAAGCCATCAGTATTAAAATCTACCTGTTAACTTTCCGAATGATTATTTCAGCTTGTAAAATGCTTGAAGAAAGAATAAATTTAAAATTGATTATAACGCAAACCTTGATTTCTTGTGTTTTCTACACGGTGCCACATTAGCCTCGATGGATACTTGGCACTTTCGCCAGGGGGAGCTGGTTGCCGGTCATTCGCAGCCTGATAAAATGTCAGGCCTGCGGAATACTGTCGCTGTGCCCTGTAGCAAGCGGCGTGTCGGTGACGATCTGTCACCAGTCAGATCATTATGTCTGTTCCAATAAAGGAACTTACCATGTAGCTGTTTTGAAATGTTGAACATCTGGAAAAATGTTTACAAGGCTATTAGGCTTATGCATTTTATGCACACAAGCATGAATTACGCATCAAACGTCATTTATAATAAAGAGTCGGATACAACAACGGTGCAACGATTTGAGTTGAATTGAGCTACGTGGAAATTTGGCTGATTCTTGAAAGGCATCTCTTTTGACCGAGGGTAACCGTTGCTCGGAACTCACTGGATAATCTCCACGCCTAGAAACCATTAATAGCTGCCGAAACTATTTCGAGCACCGAAAGCCGAAGCGAAATGCAATAGGTAGGCGGGACCATTGTTGGCAAACCCGCAGTGCTTCCACGCCATTGGACAGCAACCAACGGTGGCCTTCTCTCATTTGCTACCATTTGTGCCATTGCAGCGAAAGAGCGACCCCGTCCTCTCATGTAATTGGTCCGTTTCGGATTAGGTGGAGCATCCTCTTCTTCCCTCGAGTTGACGCTCCTGGTGTATATATATAAGACGGAGTGTCAGCTGGTGAATTACATGAAAGTCAGCGGTTCGTGCGGCGTGTGTAACCTGAGGTAGACCAGCACACAGTGTGGTGTTTTGTGGAAATCTTATATATTTATTGACGACGGTGTGGCTCATCCTGTGAATTCATTGGGTTTGTATTGTTTTCTTTTGTCGTTTACGACGCGTTAATTTAATGAGAGTTGCATTTAAAAATGTTAAACAAATGTTAAGTCTGAGCTTGTATCGCTGCAAGTATTTTCTGCGACGTGAAATCTCCCCTACACCGAAAGGGTGGTTTTGTGGTGTTTGTTAGTGGTTTTAAATGTCCGCAGATTAACACGTTCATGAATTAACATCGCACGGCTCCTGCATTTTCGTAAAAAAAAAAAAAAATGAACGGGGGGGCTACCCATTAAAATCATCCGCGGGTTAGTATCGGGTAGTTGCTTGTGTTGCGACTCAGTCTGTCAGGTTAGAGGACGTATCGCGTATGTCTTGTTCTAATTTCAGCACGTGCGTGTTAATCTGTAGAACCGCGATTTCTGTTAAGCGGCTGCTCTGATTTGAGCTCTTCTGCTCCTTGCAGGTTCGCATTCCTCATTGCTTGCTTGGTGACTTGTCACCTAGGGTCCTGAGTCGTATCAACAATCACCCTTCTGGCAGCTAGACTTTGGGTGCTTCACCATGATGCAGATGAATGGCCAGCTGTCTTGCAACAAGCACTCCCTGATGAACGCCATGAATCGCTTCATCGCCGCCGCCAACAACATGGACGAGACGATCATGGTGCCCAGCGTGCTGCGTGATGTCCCTGTGGATGAGCCGCTGACCCAGCCCTCATCCAACAATAATGAAGAAAGCGCTTTTCCCAGCAAGCAGAGGGACATGTATGAGCACTACCTGCTAGTGAAGTCGATCCGCAACGACATGGAATGGGGTCTTCTGAGGAGGGATCTTTTTGCTGGAGGTTTTGTGGACAGGACTGCTAAACGGCAACAGGAGGAGGTTTGCGGGGGGAGCTTTGTGGATGATGGATCAGACCTGGAGGGCCAGTTCCATTTTCACCTGCGGGGGCTTTTTGGGGTCCTGTCCAAGCTCATAGTGCAGGCAGACCACCTCACCAGCCGGTACAAGAGGGAGATTGGTGGTGGCAACTATATCAGATAAGGACTCGCCGACGTTTACTATGAGACGCTGCTCTATCTGGACTGTGAACCTGCAAGGTTTGCCTTGGAAGGGCTTGTATCTTGAGGGACTTTTGTAGAAGTGTATCCTGCCTCACGTTTAAGAAGGACCACAAACCAAAGGCTTGCTCCCACAGAGCATGTCCCCAGCTCCCATCTCCCACAATCTCCTTTCTAGAGTACTCGATCGGTGTAGGTTAGTGGCCTTTTTCTGATGCTGGCCAAGGAGTTCTGCCATGTGTAGCTCCGCATAATGCATTCTTTAAATAATGCGACATGCTTTTAAGAATGTATTTTAACCGTTTGTGTCCCTGGTATTTACACTAAACCACATTTTTGAATCCTGGTTCTGAGCATGTAAAACCAGTTGTGTACCTCACATTTAGTTGGTGAACTTTGCTAATAGGGTTGCTACCTGGGTGTTTGGGAATGACCTGGCTTGGTGATGGTGTACCACTTTGTGTTCCAACTTATTTATTTTTTTTTTTTTTAAGAGATGTCAATTTCAAGTTTCAATTTTGTTTAATATTAAATAAACCTCAGTGATACAGCATGTGGGTCTTCAGTTGTCCTATTTATACCAAATGCAGCCATACTGTGGTTGGCTGGTTATATCCCTGTAAACGGAGGTAAAATCATAAATAACATCTAGCATTTTTGCTACATTACTGGCTGTTGGCTGATTTTACAATACAAAAATCCCAGTTTCTGAACTGTAATCAAGCAAACAGACTGAGCATTCTGATTGGCACAGTGTAGGATGGTCAAGGAACTAAACCGTTCATCTGGTTCCTGCCTGGCTGTGATCAAACACGGATTGTCTTGTGCTGCATTCCATTTAGCTTGGAAGTCGGGGCTGGGAATGACATCACTCCCAACTTCCCAAGTTAACTGCATTCTAGTGCAACTAGCCAGGTTAGCCATTAGCAGTACCAAGTCTAGCCCGGATCGTTGTTGACCATTGTTAGCGATACCACGTTAACGTATTTTATGATATTTATATATATTGCCAACTGCGGTGGGGGAGGGGTGAAATTTGCTGACTGGGGCTAGAGAATGGTGGTACAATTTGGGGCAAGGTTGCAGGGGTAAAAGTTCTTGCCAGCTAATTTTATCACCGCTGAATAGTGGAATGACAGATTTCTGGGACATTGCACATCATTTGCAGCTGTCAGAGAGCTGCTGTCAATTTGTGAGAGATTCCCAGAACTTTTGGGAGAGGTGGGATGTCAGCGTAAGTGCTAAAAAATAGTATATAACCACAGCTTTCAGTTCTGTTCATAAAGGCTCAATCAGATCAGAGAATCAATACTGATTATGCCTGTACCTGGACATTCGTTGGAAACTCAGCCCAGCTGCACTTACGCCTAGTCAACTCTTTGTCAGTTGTATATTTGTAACGTATTTGCCTGACTTATGTCGCTTTGGACAAAATCATCTATTACAAAAGTGATCTGCTCAAAATCCCTACACTTGCTGATATGCTGGGGTTTTTGTGTAAAATGACTTTTGCCCCCCCGGGCTAATGGTCGAGTTGTTTTTTACAGAATGAAAAAAACATGCTGGCCAGAAGGCAGGTTTGTTTCACGTTTCCTGAGTGATAACAAAGTAAAGATCTGGAATGTGTCCCAAGGCATTTCCTTCTGTTGGCTGCAATAAATTTATTATTGTGATTGCAATGTGTGAGTTGTCTCTCTAATGTACAAGATACTCCATCCAATGCAATACAGCCGTAAACCTTAAAGCAGTGTTGTCAGAAATATCAGATCTCTGCCATAAAATTTGCCTAATAATTTCTATTGATAGCATGTATAATTAGTTGCCTCCTAGAAAATTTGGAGAGTGAGGCCGCTTTAATAATCCAGTTATATTTTCCTATCCTCTGTAAAGTGCTCTGATATTATTCCTTCCTTCAGATACTTCATTCGCAATTCCCCTTAGCAACAGAGACAGGAGAGCAGCCAATAGGATTCCAGAGTGAATTTCTTTCTCCTTCTCCAAAAACAGACCAGCAATTAGGGGATTGAAAAATGCTGGCGCACATGGAGGAAGAAGAAGAGAGACAGTGATGTTTGGCCAGGTGCTTGGGCAGAGAAAGCCACCGGGGGACGCAATATCAGAACAGGAATCTGTGCCATTGTTTGGTTGGGACTTTCTTAGCCTGGAGAATCTGAACTGGCGATCAACACGCCTGTCTCTTCTGGATTGTGCTTATATTGGTCAACAAGCAGATTGATCGTGGGAAAGAATCCTATGAGAAGCTCAGCTCTGGTTTGAATTTGGTCACCACTGTCCAACTACAGATTTTTCACACGGCTGCTATACATAGGCACAGTGCAGCACAAGGCGCAAAGCTGGGACACATGCCGTCAGCATGCCAGTTCATCACAGCGCGCATACACATACACGCTCACACGCTATAGGCAATTCATCTATTTGTTCACCAATTTTCTAACTGGAGCCTGCCTTGCTACATGCCAATATGCCGCAGTGTTCTGTGCCTCAGTGTATTTAATCAACGTGAAAAAAACTACACATTTTTCCTTACACCAAAAAGAGAAGGGGAAGTGACTATGTAAACTAAACAGCCATTTTCACAATTTTTTCATGTTTAGAATTATGGGTGTTACAGTAGACAAAATTCACAACTCAGTACAAACCTTGGTTTTGGGTTCACGGTTCGGTGCAGTTTTGGTTCAGCAGGGAAAAGACAATTTGTTCTTCGATTATTTATTATTAAAACTGCAAATACCATTAGGAAAAGTTGTAAACCAAAGGCAGTGTGTCCGTCGACATGTCTGAATGACAAAGCACTTGCTCTAGTCGTTCACACACTCAGATGATGTCGTCTCAAATGAATTAGCCCATTGGATGTGTCTTCAACATCATACTCAAGTTCGGCATAACAAAGCTGTCTTGGATTTATGAGTCACTCTCCAATATTGGTGTAATTTATTGGGAAACCAAAATGTTCCCAAACTGCTAATTATGACTGGCTGTAAACAAGATTAGCTGTAACAAACTCACAGCCACAATTAGCATAATGGTTTCCATGCTGAACAGTTACTTATGAATTTAGGTTCCGCCCATGTCAAGAAATGAGTTTCATTGTGCATATTGAACCATAAATGTTGTAACCCGTTCGTAATGATGTAACGATAATTCCACTTGGGAGAACAGCTACACTCATCACTCTCTTTGAATTAAAGGAATTTTTTTCGCCCCCCCCCCCTTTTATGTTTTTTCCCTCCCTTTTTTAAAAACTTGAATTAAAAAAATCTAGCCCCCCTTTTCACCCTTAGCAACACTTGGCTGAGGAAAAGTTATGGTGAATAATATTACCAGTTCCACCATTATGGTTTGTTTGGCCTTGGAAACAGTTACACGTCATGCGTTACAGACTTAACAAGCGGATCCCAGAAGGCACAAGGCTGAGCGACGAACTGGCTGGATGGGATGCCAGTCTATCGCAGGGCAAAAACACACAATCATAATCGATGGACAATTTAGAGACACCAGTTAGCCTAGCTGCATGTATTTTGGCTACCCATAGGGAACCCACCTAACACAAGGGAAATGGAAATGTTTATGAAGAGAGCTGCGTCAAGCAGAGCATGTAGTAAACACGTAGCAGAAGGATACACTACTTTAACAAACCCTGGCTTAACTGAATATGGTGATAAAGATATTAATGAAATCCACAAAAGCATCGTGAGTATGAAAGGTCGGCTAACCTCACACATGGCACCCCTGTGCAGCCTCATCCCAAATGTTACCCCAGGTGTCAGTCTAGGCCAGTGTTTCCCATTCCGGTCCTCAGTCCCACAGCCCGTCCACGTTTTTGCTCCCTCCGAACTCCCTGCCAGACAGTCCATATTACTGGGAGCTGGAAGGGAGCAAAAACCTGGACCGTCTGTGGGTCCCCGAGGACCGGATTGAGAAATACCAGTCTAGGATATAGCTGCCTCGCTGGGTCCTTGGGATGATTTGATTTGCAGGTCTCTTAACCAATGACAGCTTCAGGTTTTTCAGGGGCGGGACATGTTGGGAGTTTACCTGTGAAAGCCTTCTTGTTATGGGTTCGCCTGTGATAGCTCTTGTGGGAGCTCTATCTGTTATCACACTATTTTTATTAAGAGGGTTCATGAATAGGTATTCAATTCTGGGAACTACTAATATTATAGGGGTATCAAATACATGTGTGAGACATCATTCAAAACGAATAAACATGGGTTGGCACATTGGGGGTGGGGGGGGCACCCTAGTGCCACTGCTCTTAACCTGACTTTTTAGGTGCCAACAAATATAAAATCAATACGTGTTCATAAGTGTCATACGTGTCATATGACCTTAAGGACATACGTTGAAAGGCAGGGAGGAAGTTATTTCCTTCTAAAGACCTCTCAAGGACCTTGAGCTGAATGATTTCACTGGTGACTCACCATTCCCTGGAAGGCTCATGTCTAATTCCGCCTTTGGGGTGGGGGGGGGGTTCCTGGTTCTATTTGTCCTTATTACTCAGCACATGGCCTGCTGATGTGTCTCTGTTCAGGGTCTTGTGAAAGGTGACACAAAGGGCCATGTAGATGTAACAAAAGTGATTTTGTCAGACTTGGCGATGTACACATCTCTGCTCATCTGACTGGCTATCCTCCCCCCCCTCCCCCGCCTCCAACTTTCTGACCTTTTGGTGTCTTAATCCTGTCTAGCGTCCTTTGAGAGAACCATGCTGCCGTGATCACACTTTGGCAGGACGTGGAAGATTGCAGAAGTGAAGGTGCACACAGACAGAGGTTACAGCTGGGGGGGAAGGGGGAGGCCTCGTCTGGAAAAGAAGGCCTTTCTGTATCTGTGCTCAAATCCTTTTTTTAGACTCAAACAACCTAGAGGCTGATTTTACAGCAGGACATCTCCTGCCTCCCAGTTGTGCAGTGTATTGCAGTTTTACTGCGTGTTGCAGTATTTTTCTGAAACCCAAACAGACTCTGCCTCCTGTCCTTGGTTTTCCTTCAGGTTCTCCTTTTTCAGATGTATGGTCTTTCTACTCCAATGGTGGGAGTTGGGGTGGTGCAAAGAGTGTAATGTTGAGTATATAGATATTTTGTCCATCCATGCATTTTCCAGCCTGCTCAGGGTTACAGGGACCGGGATCCTATCGCAGGCGGTACAGGTCACATGACTGCAAACTCTACCCAATCAAATGTTACCGTCGTTCTATGAAGAAACAAATTGTTTGAGTTTTTTTGTTATGGGCATATTCTCTGATATTTTGAGTGCAGTAGGCAGTGGAGTATTTCTGCACAATCACAGTAAATAAAAGAGGTTTTCTCAAGGGTACAAAAGCAAGGCCCTCATTCTTGAAAATATAAGGGTCACTAACTGCTACTGCCCCCAGCCTGTATTTAATGAAACCACGTAGATGAAGCACTTCTCTGTGGGCTAGAACAGTGTGCATTTAAATCTGCAGTCTCAGTTCCTTAGTCCAGTGTTTCGTTTCCCAACCCCATCCACAGAGACCCCCAGCTAGTCCACATTTTTTGTCCCTCCCAGTTCCCTGCCACACAGTCCACATATTTGCAGAGTGAATGACGTCACACGCTGTGTCCGGAAGGGCTCGTGGCGGAACATAAACACAGACAACAATGGCGTGCGAGAACTCCCTTGGCATGTAGTACGGCCGGAGACTAACCACTAGTAACTCCACATCCTTACTGCATACAGTCTCTTTAACTGTAACATGACCAGGATTGCCCGAAAGTTTGTTATCTCTGTCCAAGCGAACCACGCTGAATCCTGGTAGTTCTGCGTTAGCAGTGGGGATGCAGCTAGTTAGCCACGTCTCTGTCAGGCATATCAGACTACGTTCTCTGAACAATTTGTGGTTCCTTACCAAGGCAGCCAGTTCGTCAGTCTTATTAGCCAGTGAGTACATGTTCCCCATCTCTATCGATGGAATTGAGGGCTTGTATCTCCACTTCCTCTCCCGTCGCAGTTTAAAATGCTCTCCCGCTAATTTCCACTTATGGCCACGACTTCTGGTATTTAAGTAGCCATTTGGCTGAACAGCATCCTGACCTGTTAGAATCTTATATACCTGGATCATGTCCCCCCTTAGTCTCCTTTGCACGAGGCTAAACAGATTCAGCTCAGCTAACGTCTCCTCATAAGACATTCCTCTAAGACCAGCCATCATTCTTGTAGCCCTACGTTGCACCCTTTCCAAGGCAGCAATATCCTTTTTAAGGTAAGGTGACCAAACTTGCACACAATATGGAATTGAGGGCTTGTACCTCCACTTCCTCTCCCATTGCCTCGCCCTCACCTTAACTCCAGCGCTGCAGCCCCGAAAGCACCACAATTCCTCTGGGATGTTAAAGTGAATGTCGCCCGCCTTTTTCTTGTAAGGAAGAGTAGAAAAATGTCCCAATGTTCTTGGTTGAGCATTTGAATACCGACGGTGTTAGCTATTAATGATCAAGGGGAAAGCCAGGGAGAGAATGGGGGCTCCAGTCGGCACCACTAGGGTGATTAGGAAGATAATTGAATTACAATAATCATTAAGTCTCCATCCTTTGCTGGCCCATCCCTGCCCCAGGCTCGTCACAGTCCAGGGAGGTCACTCTTTATATGTAAATTCACTCACCACACCTACACACAGGACCTTGTTGAGGAGGGTCTTTTGGGGTATAATGGGGGGTGAAGAGCTGTCCTTAATTTGTATTTCAGCTGCCTTTCAGTACCCGGTGTATGTCAAAATAATGTAAATACTGGCTCATTGACTCGTTTTCATTAGATAAAATGTATTTTGTTAAAACTTTACGTTAATCGAAATATTTCTAAATATGCTAATGATTGAATGTATTAAGTAATTTGCTTGTAATTTGTTTTATAAGTTACTGTATGTGACCCAGGGTGTAAATAATGTATTAACAAAAACACTCTAATGTTAGAGTGTAAATAAGTGTAAATGTAGGCTATTTAATCTTTGATGAAGTCCGCTATGACATGTACGCTTGTGTAATTAATTTAATATTGAATAGACACTGAATACTTCTAATCCCAGTTAATTTCTCACTTGTTTGTTTCTTTTTAAAGTATTAAAGAAGGTCAGGTTGTTCTCCTCTTCTTTTTTGATGCCTTGGATTTATCTAGCGCTAACCACAAGGATGTGCCCCCACCGCATGTAGCAGTCTCTCTGTTGGGGGGTGGAGGGGGCAGGGACAGTTTAACAGGGGGCTGCATTTTTTAAACTTTGGTAACATTGGGGATGGCCTTTGCCCTCACCCCCCCACAAATCGTCTACTGGTCTTACTTGAACAGTATAATAACCAGAGGCGGCGTGTTTTTGGCACAACACAGGAAATTAAAGATCCTGCTGTTTTATAGTCTTATTTCACATGTTGTGCAGTGACTGACCCACATTTAAGTTTTGTCCTTCATAAGCAGGACTTGTGTTCTGAGGTGTACGCTAAAAACCGCTGGCTCCGCACATTTGCCGCCATTTACCCATGATTCCCCATTTCTGGCTGTCGGGACACTGATTTCGGCACAGCTGTGGGAACGAAGTGTTCTTCATTTTCCAAGCAGCTGGTCCACCCCACCTGAGCTTCTGTATCTGTACCCCCCTGCACCAACCCATTGCTGATGTGCACATTTTTACTGACGTTCGTCAGCCTTTCCGTTGTGGTGCTTCTGTTACGACATTTCACTACCGCTAGTCGTATTTTGCTTTGTGTTCCATAAAAACAACGTTCAGTTCACTGGGTTTGTACCTTAAATGGTGTGTGGCTGTTTGTTTCTGGTGATGTCACGGCCTCTGAAACAGACTCTAAATAGACTTGAAGAGGAAGGGCAGAGAAACAGTTGGGTTGAGACTCGTTTGACTGGACTTGCAGAATGAGATGACTGAGTAAGACAGTATTTACAATCATTAAAAGAACACACACATTCATTATCCTGAGGTCTATATCATGAAGCTTGATTCCTTGCTTAGCTGATCAGGCAGAGATGTACATTGATCATTTTTGCATTTGGAACCCTTTCGCTATATGTGCTTAATCTTGTTAATCTTTAAGAAAAGAAGTGATCTCTGCTGTAACGAGGTATTGTTTCAGCATTTTGGGTTGACGGCAACTTGGGATGACAGTTTAGTCAAGCTGGAACTTACGTTTGAAGTCTGACTTTGTTATACCTGCTTCATGATACAGGCCCTTGTTCTGCAAGCCCCTGGAGTTTATCCGCTATTACATGACACAGTGCCCATATTTACTGGCTTTAACTACTACAGGCAGCCCTTCAGAGAAGGACCCTGAAGTCACAAGATGTTGTTACGTAAAAAACATTCTTTAAACGTTCCTTAAAAAACTTCAAACTTCTCTTTTTGGAGAATATTCAAACATCTACGGTTATTGGAGAGATGATCTAGACATTTTGGTAACCTTTGAAAAAGTCGCCATGGGAATGATTCTGTGATGTCATTGTTACATTTCTGGCAGTGTGGTCCCTCGTTTGGTCACCAATTGCATCATGAGTACCACGTCAGCACAGCGGAAGTTGAGATCTGGCCCAGCTGGCCCGGACATGGGAGGTCGCTACTGTGTGACCCCAATCCTCTCCCCCACGCAGTGCCGCATTCCTGACTGCTACTCACTCCCAAACATTCCCTCTTTGAATCACTTCTTTCATTTCTTTTCTTAATGTCACATGGGCTTCGTTAAAAACAATAAAGTGAGGCGGAAGCTGTGGGTTAAGATATGGTGCCACTTCCTGTTTTATCTTCCCCTTCTGCTGGCCAGTGCACACATCCCCAGTGAGCATGAGGCACTTGTACAGTGTGATGCCCCAACCCGGGGCCCTGGTGTATTGCAGCAGACAGGTGACACTGGAGCCTCTGAAAGTGGAAACTCGGAGCCCCCCAACACGGGAGATTATAAGTGGGGAATTTCCATAAGCATTCAGCATTTCCAAATTGGGCTCCTCCACTGGTCAAATGATCAGCGACAGCAGGGTCCCGGGTTCCAAAGAACATCAGGTACTGGGACTGCAGATAATTCAAGGAAGCTGGACCGTTAAGGTGGGGATAAGAAACTTAATCAATAATGCCTAAGTGGGTAAAGTACAAAAAGCTGACAAACTTTGGGGGTAAGCCTGTCACCATCTGAGTAATAAAAAAAATAAAATAAAATAATAATAATAATAATAAAAGATCCACTTCTTTTACAGTGGTGGTTTTGAACACAAAAGCCCAGTCAAACACAGTTAAATGGCACATTCCAACAATCCGTCTATGCAAGATACGTGTGCATCAACATAGACCAGATTTCACATTCAGTGGCATGTCTTTTATAAAACAATCATGTGTGACAATCTGGCACCTCAGACAGAAATAATGTCTGAGTCATACTACAGAACCACAAAAGAGCCACCTTACAACATGCGGCCTGAATAATTTGTCACCTCACCGCCGGAACTGTGACCACTTCAGTATGACGGTGAACTTGGGGAACTATAAACCAGGACTTTCCGGTGGTTTCTCTTACACAGATTATCCAGCGTACAGCTGTGTGCTATTCATACATGGGAAGAGCTTCATCAAATAAACCCTTGAGGCCTGAGTAAATCGTGGGGGCAGGTGGTACATTTGCATTCTGACGTTTGTCAGCAGTATAAGATTGTAAACAAACCCCTGAGTACGACACAATGCAATCTGGGGCCAGTGATAAGGGGAGTGTAGGCAGGGCTTGGACTTCAGTCATTTGGGGGTGTGCAAGCAGAGTTTCTGTGGGCATCTAGAGCTCGGCAGGCTTCTCTGACCACTTAGCTGCCAAATTTTTCTCAACAGCCAGCATCTCTTACTAGAGCCTGCGGCCAAAATAAAAGGAGTATAGAAGCCATCAGATCCTTGGGGAGAGCAGAGCCATACATTCTCATTCCATTTGGAATGAGATAACTGCACCATGGAGCAATGGAAGAAGGAGGCACTATGGGAAGAAGGCAGGCCGGCAGTGGCAGTGTGATGCTCTGGCAGTGTCCTGCTGGATAACTTTGGGTTCTAGCATTCATGTGGATGTTACTCTGATACACACCACTTACCTAAACATTGTTGTAGACCAAGTACCCCCCTTTCATGGCAACAGTAATCCCTCATGCCAGTGTCCTCTTTCACGTTTAACTATAAGTGATGAACCCCAGGGCATCTTCTCACTCAAAACCAGTCCCTCATGTGCACATCATGCCGGCAGCGCATGCTCTCCTCGTGTGCCACACTGCAAAATTTGTTCAGGAATGGTTTGAGGCTCATGAAAAAGAGTTCAAGGTGTTGACTTGGGCTCCAAATTCCCAAGATACCTTCAGAGGTCTTGTGGAGTCCATGCCTCGACAAATCAGAGTGGTTTTGGCAGCATGAGAGGGACCTGCACAATATTAGGCAGATGCTTTTAATGTTATAACCAATCAGTGTATATATACTATACACGCAGTTGGGAATAAAGCTTGGAGCCGGAGTGCCTGGTCAGACACCCCTGGGGTATTCTGAGGAGGCGTTAAAGGCCTCGTTCAAAGGCCCAAAGGAGATATGACTATTCTGGTGAGGCTCAAACCAGCCAGCGTTCAACCACAAGCACGGAGACTAATCCCGCCGAGCCGCACACTGCACCACCTTTGGCTTTTGTTTCTTTGTTCCATGTTTCTTGTGGTCTGTCATTCACAGTAATGGGCTATTTATTTGCAGATAAAGCAGATAATGACAACATGTTGACTATCTGACCTGAATAGTAGAAATGGAAAGTCACAAGTAAAAGGGTTTTTGTAAGCTGGACACTGCTATCAATGTGTGTCTAGCTTAACTAGCTCAGACCGAAATATAGTAAAGAATTAACAGAATTTAAACGACGTTAAACGTGAGTTTAAGGTGTGACAGTACTGTGGTGATACTGCGGAATTTACAACCCATCAGGCTGATCTGTGGTTCTCCCAGTTCATACAGCCTGTCTCAAATGGGCAAAGTCCGCGGATTTGGAAGACAGAGGTCTTAGGAAGAAGCATTAATCTACTTCCTACTTCCTTGTGTTTTTAAACAAAACAGCATATAGGACAAGGAAAAAGCTTGGAAATCCAGTCACCATTTTATGTTACTATAAAATCAAATCACGAAGTAACATCGTATGACTCACTGGAACCGGTGCTGAATCTCCCCTATCAGACTGGAACAACAGCCATTAAGGCTGCAAGTCAGACAAATGTTCCTGTCAGATTTCCATTCATCATAGGACTTCATTTGAACCTGTTTTTGAGACACAAGGACTGTGTCTCCACATACCATTCTTACATTTTATTTAGTAGACACCTTTAACCAAAGAGATGTACATTTTTGAGAGTAGAGCCAGCCAGTCCATGGAGCAAACGGGGGTTTAAGGTGTTGCTCAGGGTCCCAAAGATGACAGCCTTCTGCCAAAACCAGTATTAAACCAGTTAAACTTGGGCTGCTTGCTTAATTCAGAAAAATATTGCAAATTTATTGATTTTATAACAAAAAGCATTACATTATTCATTTGTGTACAAAAATATACATCACATTAGAAAAAAACAGCAGCTTTAAGTAAAGCATTAATTTCAAGTATTAATAAATTGAAATACAAATTATAGTTCTAAATGAGCTGTTCAGAGTTAAAAAGTTCATTGACAAGCAGTCGGATTGGCTGCTTTTTAATTAGTAGCAGCTTTGCAGTAACATAAAATACGAAACATTTGTGTTTAGTATCATTTTGGGAGGCAAAAACCACAGCTGAATGAGACTGCCAAAAAATTAGGACACTTAATAAAATGTCTTTGCAGAAGGTATGTGCAGTTATGTTAAACACTGCCTGTCACTGGACTTCTGTTATGAAACCAGTAACTAATGCCAACCTTTTGCAACCAAGACTTTCTGAACACTGATCTTATATGAGTACCAAAGTTCAAAGTTTCGAAAGGCTCAAAATGATCAAGTTGAAAATCATCTAATAAGGATTCTTTATAAAAATCACTCCATACACATCATTTTAGGAAGAAAGCTGTAGACTCTCTAAACATGAAGTATTTGAAGTAATGAAGTTAAAATGGCCATTTCTGTGTAGAGAAGCAAGTGCCTGGCAGTGTCAACCTTGGTGTCTATCATGAACAAGATAATGGAAAAGAGCATGTAAGAAGCAAAGTGCAGGTACATCAGTCCTGGTCAGCGTGCACCAGGAAGGGGGCAAACACCAGGGCAGACAAGAGAGAGTCGCTCTTCCGTGCAGAAGTGCTGTTCTGTCATCACACTGGAGCTAAAAAAGGGAATCAAAATGTGAAGGTCCCCCCAGGACACTCAGTGGCAGTGTGCCCCCCCCCCCATCATGTGCTCCACGTCCTCCCATTCCCACTAGTGGTGAAACTCCACCTTGGTCACGTAGTTCTAGTGGGTACAGTCACATTGTTAGGTGGAGGGCTGGACAGCTCTTTATGAGCAAACAATATCAAGCCCCCCCCTCCAGAAGAGTCAACCTTGAGTAACTTCATACTCAGGAAAACTCCATATTCAGGAATGGTGGACACCTGTTTATGCCAAATTATGAAAACACATAACCTATTATGGCGCTAATGAGAATCTGATTTCACACCATCCTGCACAGGCAGAGGATTCTGGGAAAGAACTGATTCGGCAGGTCAAAAAACGCCTATATACATTTTTTTCCTATATGCTTTTGTTATATCAAGAGAATAAAACAAAACCCACATTTGTCCTATAAATTGACATGAACAAAGTGCATAGCTGCCTTTGAAACTGACTTCTTTACCAATATTAATCTGACATTAAAATGAATGCACTGCCCCTATAACTTCATAACCGTAGGCTATATTACGGAGCAGTACAGATTAACAACACCGTGAGCAGTGCTACGGGTCCTGAATCTGTCACCAAACGCTTGTCAACAAGAGGCTTGTGCTGTATTTACTTCTTTGGGCGATCCATTCCGGCCAATGCAAGAAGTTCTAAATTATCGGCGTTTCCAGCGCCCATAAAAATAACCTCAATCAATAAGTAATCTCGGAGCAGTTGATACAACAGGTAAAATAAACACGAACGTGTACGTTTTGACTTTTTGTTTATCTGGTCTAAAAATAGCTTTCTATAAATAAGCATATACCCAAACGCACTAAACTGGGACATTTGACAAACAGTGCAAACATTGCGCAGTACACGGGGCCAGCACGCGGTGCCGGCATGATGCGCACATGGAACCGGGTCTGAGCGAGTAGGCGCCCTGGGTTTCATGTATGATTCAAGGCAAGATGCGTTTACTTTTCGCAGCGATCAGGTTTTAGTATCTGAATTGTTGGCTCCATCTAGAGGATCTGCGGCGTGCACTTGAAGTTGGCGTAAGAAAAGGATGCAAACGAGTCCAGTGTCGACCATCTAAGGTACCGGCGGTCTCCGCAGAGCTGTATGACGTTTCATAAAATCACCGAAAATCTCATACCGCGAAGAGACTGGCTTCTTACGGATCCTGTTGCTGAGTGATTTTACATTTGAATGAAATTTTACTACAATACTGTAACATGCTTATGATAACTGAGAGGACATTTTTTATTTATTACTACAAATAAATAAAATCCCAATGAAAAGCGTGGACAAATACGTTCCCCGTAAACCCACAACAGCGCAGAATAAGTCAATGCAACACCCGGAATATAATCTCAGCCCTCATTAATGCAGTATCAGTCTGCCTAGGATGGCGCAGACCGGCAAAAAGCTGGTCTCACTCGGAGCGGCGCGCGACGTCCCAGACGAAGTGAAACTGGCTAGCTCGCGCCTCTAGAAGTACTCGCGCCCTCTGCAGTGCCGATACAGAACTTCAAAGCACCTCTTTCATATGATGATGATTATTATTGTTATTATTAGTAGCAATTATATCTTAATCTTATTATATAAAAATATCACATATAATGTTGCGTCATTACACCAAAACATTAAATAATGAACAATCGCTAGAGTAGCACGTGACCTAGGACTGGCCTTGCCTTAATGTAAGAATATTCATTGCTTTTTCAGTGTAGTCATAAGGCACATTGTTTGGATCAATTTCTTGTTAATGTCTCTGAGGTTAGTTTCTGTTACTACCTTAAAATCTTGCTGCTCCAGGAGGAAAGTGGACTTTGGGGTAAGAGCGAGGATGAGCATTTCCTCACTCTTCGAAAGCTCTTGGTAGGACTCTGGGACAGGGTCCATTATCTGAATACCAGCTGTGACAAACTGGAGACTATCTCAGCTGTGCTCAGTAGTCAGTTTGTGTCTGTAGCTGAAAACACCTTCTTAATGAGAGAGGTCAGAGTAGAATGAACAGCCTCATAAAAGCTAACAGGATGGTGTTGAAAGATCCACAGTGGCCTCTGAACATGTAACTCATCTACCTGATACTGGTTAGGTGTAGGCCCATCTAATAAAACAGTCAGTCAGTCTGTATCAGCGGCTGAGAAGGACCACGTAAAAAAGAAGTCACAACACTGGGTGTCCCCACTGACAGGGGACATCAGTCCTATATATAGTTTTTTGGTGGCTGATCAGGCAGAGATGTCCAGTGAGGTGTCCCCCCCCAATTTTAGACACACAAAGTACACAGAAGAAGCACCATTCATGCTTTATTCTGGTTGATTTCTTTAAAAAATCATTTAACGGTCATCTCCTATTACAACACAGCTTATTCGAGCCAGAACGTCTGCATCTTCACAAAAACCCAAGTTTCAAGTTGAGTCGCCATCCTACCCATCAGAACTACGCCACAGGTAGAGAGGATGAGTTAACTGTCTTTTACATTTCTAGGTCTCTTATAAATATAAGTTATTTGTCTATACGGCCAACAAAACTTCATCTAAAATGTCCAACGAAAAGAAAAAAAAAACTTCATTGATTGTCAACACAAGATCTAGCTTAGCACCAGTACAATAAAACTGTACTTTTGCTCGTCAAAGATATTGTACGCAAGGGGTGACAAAACGGCTCTGAATAAGGGACGAGTTGTACATTTCAAATAAAGCACCAACCGACCATATAAAGCATCTCTTTAAATCATTTTTTTCCCAGATACACAAAGAGGTCAAATATATTAATAACAAAGTCTATTAAATTAAGCAATACACCAATCAAAAACAGTGGAAATAAAACATGCTCCTCCCACCAGGGCGGAGTCCTTTACAATGTCAAGGGCCAATCGGTGAGAGGCCACTGATCTTTCCCACAAGCCCTCTGGAGCGAGACGGGGTTGCAGTCATGGCATGTGCAGGGGAGACATTTTTTCATAGTCACGCAGTTTTCCCAGAATGAAAAAAATTTTTGCCACAGGATTAAATGTAAGGGTCTCTGACCAGATACAACTGAAGGATGGAGGGCACTCTGGGTAAAAAAAAAAACACACAAAAAAAAAAAAGTTCATTTGCTGATTTTCAGTAGGACATCGTGAACAGATGTAGTGTAAGGAGGAGCGCGGACATGTCTCAGTGGTTGTCACGAACACTGCTGGAAAATGGGAAAGATGAAGATGGAGGGACAGGGGAGCATGACTTTGGTGTAGAGATGCTGAACGGGGGAGCAGCGGGTATGGCGTGGCGTGCACCAGGTCCACAGGCTCCTCCCAGAGCAGGTAGCTGACAGGTTCGAGGGACCATATGTTCCAGCGGGCCTCCCGCTATGGCTAACAGCGATTAAGCCTCTTAGCTGCATCCGAGAGTCCACCAAGATGAAAGCCAAGGATTACCAGCGCTGCTCTCAGAGATGAACACAAAAATAACTGGGCAAAAAGAGAAACATCCCTCCCCCCAGACGAATAACACATTCAACAACTGAAAATGTGTTCACCCTGATGGCAAGTGGTACATATTACAATATATGTACATATGAATATAAAAGGTCTTTAAACATTTATTGAATACTGAAAAATACTTCTGGATTGAAACCTGAAAGTTTCTACCCTCAAGTTGTGTTTGACCCCTCCCGTCAGCTAGGGGGCGCTGCCTTGATAGTTGGGCACCGATAAATATGATCAGTGCAAAAGAGGCAGGCATTGTGAGGTGTATCCCCTACATATCCTCTCTGTTCGTGATTCAAAGGTGCGGCATCCCCACTTTTTGTACCACACTGTCCCCTTCAGGTAATGCTGGTTCTGTTTAGAGCTGGTTCCAAATCAGACCTGGTTCTGATCACTTCTCCATAGAATGGAGCCCCAATCCCCGTTTCATCCAACTGCAAAATATCCTCAAAGATGACTCCTGGCTCTCCGTCTTCCACCCGACCGCCCATCTTTGGAAGGTCTGGGAAGACGGGCTGTGAGGACGTCAGGATTAGGGGGGTGGGAAGGTGGCATAGGCTACCGTCGGCAGGCTCCGGCCGTGTCTGACCTCTCCTCCTCTAGAATCTGGACTGTGGAGCCCAGCAGTCCCTGTAAGTCTGGAACGCACCGCACCAGCTCAACCGGCCCCTCCGTGTCCTCCTCCTCGTCCTCGCCTCTCAAGATTCCCCGGGGGACCGGCGTCACCTGGCTCACGGCCACCTGGCGACGCAGCTCTGCGTGCGGGACGGTTGCCACCTCGAACTGCGGGTAGCGGGCTCGGAAAATGCGCGCCGACATCTTCAGCCGCTTCAGAACGTCGGACAGGAGGAACCAGTTGCAGAATCTGCAACAAAAGACGAGGCAGAGAGATAGTGGCTGACCTTCATGCTGGTCCTCTCCCTCCCCCGCGTCCAGCGAGTTACAAACGCAGTCATTTTGTTCCCTACATCAGACTCATTCACACACAATAGCCCATCTGTCCAGGAATCCCAGAAGCTTCTCAGTATGACTGAATGCTCCGTTCCGTCTCCGCATTATAAATCTGATAAAATTCATACGCATGTATAGATTTATCTGAAACAGCTTGAGCTGCATTACTTACAGAAGCAAAGGGCAAACGGCTAATTTAATTTTTACACTAGGCAACACAACACTAATAATCATATAGTTACCTGTATTAATTGTTTCTGTTTGTGCAGCAACAATATGTGTATTTTTATAATGTTTATTTGTTAAAAATTATTTAAAAAAAATAGTGCTTTTAAAGGCTTTAAATCGCTGAAACCTCTAGACTAATGCTATGTTACATTTGTTTAACAAAAACCTTAATTTTAAATGCCTATGTATGAACAGAAGTTCAGCTTAAAGTTACAACAGCAGCTTCAGCTCCGGGGCGGAGTTGGGAAGACACTCTGCGCCAACAGGGTGCAGCTTCTTAAGCAGCCCACCCAGCACCCCCAGCCCAGCATCCCGGTTCCCCCTGCCCGGCACCATGCCAGCTGCCCGCTCACTCACCCCTGCGACAGGGACACCTGCACGTGATAACAGGGCAGGAGGGGCTCCGCCGAGAACTCGAACAGGAAGTGGTCCTTCTCAGTGGCCATTTCTGTTCCCTCCTCCTTCTTTTCCTCGGGCAAAGACAGCAGGAATTCCCAGCATGCCTCCTGGTCGGTCTCTGCAGGTGAAGACGCAGAGTTGGCGATTCGCTCGAGGTCAGCATAGCCCCAGTAGTTCAGAGACACAGATTGACCGCACGGGTGTTTCGCCACGAAGGCAGCATCCACGATTGCTCGGCAAACAGAAATAGCCTTCTCGGTGTCGCACGGGGGCGCGTCCTACAGCGGGGCCCCGGGTTCGAGTGGCGTTCGCCATCTGACGTGCCTGACAGAGCAGGAGCCCCATAGCCGTTGGCTGGGCGTGGCCCGCCGCACCCAGGACCGTCCTACGAGCGCGTTAGAGACGCTCGGCGGAGCAGAAGGGCCCAGGCGCCTGACAGCACGTGCCAGTCAGAGTGTCAGTGTGGGTGCCGGCATCGGGCTGCCAGGGGAGACCTGTGATAGGATTAACAGCTCGGCACAAAATGGGCAACATAAACAGGCGAGGACATTCGGTCTGGCGGCGGCGGCGGGAGCAGCGCTGGCTCCTACCGAACACGGTGCTGCTGTAGAAGTCCCAGGGCAGGCTGGCGTCCTCCTCATTCCTGGCCTCCAGGTCTGTAAAGTACTCTAAACAGAATGGGCCCAGAATCAGCAGCTGGCCTCATCTCCCCTCCCCTCCGAAAACGATACCGCTTCCCCACTCTCAAATCTCTCATCCAGGGGGAGGGGTCACTTCTGCTCCCCCCCCCAACCCTCTAGACCAGGGGTGGCCAATCTTATCCAGAAAGGGCCACTGTGTGTGCGGGTTTTCGCTGCAACTGCCTAATTAGATTCCTAATTAGAGGACTGATTGGCTGAAGAGTCCTCACACCTGGTTTGAACAGCCGACCTAAAGGTTACCCCAAAAACCAGCACATACACCAGCCCTTTGCAGATAAGATTGGCCACCCCTACTCTAGTCGGTCACTCAAAGTGCCCTGGAGGCCAACTTTAACCCTGGTACTTGTTTTTCAGGCCTCTGCACAATATTACTACTCCTTCCTCCAAGCACCCAACACAAAGCATTAGCTGGTCAGTCTCACAGCTTCTGCTCCCATCTTAGGAAGCCATGTACCGGCCAGAATTTAATTCCACATTATTCTGACACCTGATTATGCGATTGAATGAGGGATCCTTACAGGTAAAACATATTTAGGAATGTAAATGATAGATGTGACACAGAGTACCATGTGGAGGCGCTATTTTCACTCGGCATCCAGAGCATCCCTCCCTGTGGAGCAGACAGGTACCTTCAAGGAACGCCCGCATGCTGGGACTCTGGGCTAGCTTCACGGCCGTCTGTCCGGCGTAGGTGGCCAGGGTGGGGTCCGCACCATGGTTCAGCAGCATCCACACCACCAGGAGGTTATCACTGGCAACCGCGTCGTGAATTGGCCTGCGGAGCCACGAGACGGCCATCACCCAACCGGATCGCCTGGCACCCAGTGAATCCCTTCCCAGTGACGCAGGCTTGCAGCACCACCCGGGATAATGGCGCCACCCCCCCCCCCTCGCTCTATTTGGTACACACCGCGTCCCGTCCTGGGCACTGCAGTTGACATCGGCACCATGCTCTAGCAGGAGCTGCACAATGGCGGCCCAGCCGTGGGCGCAGGCTTCATGGAGGGCGGTGTACCCGGCGTTGTCACGGCGATTCACCTCCCGCACATCCTTCTCCAGGCAGTATAGGACCACCTCCTGCAGGAGGTGTTGGGGGGGGGGATCTAACTCAACATCTGCTCGTCCATATGCAGGCCAATAATGCTGAACATGTGAAAATAGTGCAGATAATCCACTTCACATTGGAACAATCAATCCTAGGGAATGTGTTAGAAGTAAACACCATGTCCAAATGGGCCTGGTGGCTTTGCAGTGGACCCCCCCCCCCAGCACATGCCATCGCCCCCAGAGAGATGGCAATGGCAGGAACCGCGTACTTGGTAGCCGAGTCGGGCTGCACGCTGCAGTAAGGTCTCCCCCGCGTTCTTGTTGACGATCAGCCGACGGACTTCAGGGGGCACGGGCCGGGCACTGGCAGGCTCTGGGGCACTGCTGCTCCTCCGGGCCACGCCTTTCTTGCCGGCCATGGGAGAGGACGGCCCCTTGGGGGTGGCGCAGGGGCCTGCCGCTCTCTTTGCCGAGGGGCTGTCGACATCAGGGCCGGTGGGGGGCCGCTTTCCCGAGCTGCTGCGTTTGCTCTTAAGCTGAAAGATTTGTGACAGGACAGAGAAAGTGGAATTGGTGTTAGCGGCAAAGGTCACCGCGGAGACAGTGGCTCGGTGTAGCGCCCATAGATCCGCTGTCGCGGGTGACCCTGGGGAACAAAAAGAAGAAAAAAAAAACAAAAAAAACCAGCCTTTTTCAATAACTATTACTGCCACCAGAGGGCGATGTAAGGCTGCTGTAAGACTGTTACACCATGTTACACCCCAGATCATGTCAACTCAGGGCAAGTCCTCGTAAAACCTTTTGCATAAGTTATGATTGAAAAATTACCAAATAAGGTCAATTAATAATATTATTTCCTTAAAGCCACCCCTCTACCTTCTTTTCATCTTCTGCATCACACAAATGTTTGCTCTTGAATTTCCGCTTTCCTGAAGGCTTGTCCACAGACTCGGGGGCGGAGCAGCCCTCTGTGTGGCGCACTGACCCGGAGCGGGTGAGCAGGGCCCGCTGGGGGTTGGGCTCCTGGCTGGGGGTGCAGCAGGATGCAGCGGAGGCAGCGCTGAGCCGTGGGTAAGAGGCAGGCCTCAGGTCTGCACAAACACAGACGGTCGTTAAGGGACCCAGACACAAGGCCAATGGGGGCCACCAACATTCCCAAAAGAGCAAAGAGGCCTCTAGGATTACAAACATTCATCTACACTGACGGGGCTTAAGACAGCACAGCAGAACACTGCAGAGCTTACAAGTGATTTGTGGCTTTGTCCAAAACAGTACGCAATGGCATCAGCAGAGATATCCACACATTTGCTGCTTAAAAACATTACACTGAACTTGAAGCTACATTTTGAAGCTAATAATGAAACTGGTTCCTATTAAAGCATTCCACCTCCCCTAGAAGCAGTATGAGGTGGTGTGACCCCACAGTGGTACTGTGCAGTGATGAGGAGCCCCAGCTATGGAGCTTTGGCCATACCTGCCCCAGCCTTTGCGCCCTTCGGAGGGTTCACAGACTTCTCCTCCGCCTCAGCCTCCCCGACCTGCTCTTTCTCCACGATGTACTCCCCATTCTGGTACTTCCGATTCCTGCGACGCCTCCTCTTCTTGTTGGCGGGAGCATCGCTTTCGGCACAGGGGGACAGACTTGCGCCCCCCAGGTCAGCCGGGCTTGGCAGGGGGTTGGAGCGAGGCCTCCCCCTGGGCCGGCGCACAGCCAGAGGGGCAATGGTAGCGGACGGGCCGGGAGGTCTCCAGTCAGCCTGTCGGGCTTGGTCACCCCGCCGCCGCCCCCTCCTCAGCCTGGGGGAGTCACTGTCCCCCATGTCCCTGGCAGGACTGGTAGAGCTGGGCATTTCTGCACTCTGGCCACTCAGGTTACCTAGATGGAAAAAAAATTAGCCATGACTTTAACACCTTGTTGATGTACTCGGAAGATTCTAGCAGACGATTCTTCTGGCATGTAAACCTGGCAAGTGACCCCAGGCTTTAACTACCAAGAGCACTACACAACATGCTCACCTGCATCACCTGCCATAGGTACAGGCAAGCAAACAGGCACGATCCCTGGAACCCGGCACCCTCCAAACCTCGTGGATCCCACACTTTTTGTGTGGTTATAGGGAGCGTAACGGGTAACATTTCTAGGACATCCTCGCTGAAACTGGGGCTGTCAGCCGTCGGGGATACAGGGGGTTCATCTTACCCTCCTCGGTGTGGGGGAGGCCACCCCTCCTCCCACGCAGCTCTTCCTGCTGCTCCGGGTCCTGCTGGGATGGTGGCGGTGGTGGTGGAGGAGGTGGCGGCGGCTGGGCCTGGCGTGGCTCCAGTCCAGGTGCCCACGACTTCCTCGGCTGTGACATGAGGAAAGACCGAGCTCAGCTCACGAACTGGGTCACTCTGTCTACAGGCTAGGCGCCGCTCATCAGCTCCAAATGCTTTCCATGGCATGCACTTCAGTTGACGTTCCACGCGCAACAGATTTTCTTAAAACCTTGTTTGTATAAATCCATGCTCTTCAACAAAATTAAGAACCATGACATTCCTCCTGAGGAACAAACTGTCTAAAGTGGTGGTAAATTTTCCAGAAACTTTCCATTCCATGGGAAGTTAAGCAGGGGAATTTTGGAAATATTCCAAGTTGGAAACTTTCTATGGGAATTACTGGGAATATACGGGAATTAAGAGAAAATTCCCAGAAATTTGCAACCCTGTTCACCATATTATTTCAATAAAATCCGCTAGCTACTGAACAAACGAACTTGCTTACCCTCTTGGCCTGGCGTCCCTGTCTTCCTGACGGGCTTCCCTTCTCCACCTGTCTGGTTGGTCCTGGTGACACCACGTTGTTTTTGCTCTCCCTTTTCTCTTTGATCGCTCTGGCTTTTCCCTTGGATGCCGGCGTCTTCCTGCCCAGCTCAGTCATCACACTGTGCTGGCCCTTCAGGATGGACAGTGCGATGCCCTCCAGCTTTACACAAGGGGACAGGCTCTCACCTGAATGCTTCACCCCCATCCCCACTCCTCCATCAACCTCCTGGGCCAAGCCGTGTACCTTCTTTTGGCCATCAGCTAAGGTACTGGCAGCACGAGTTGGCGGTCTGCTGGCATCCAGGAAGCCATTGCCCTCCGAGTTCCCTTCTTGCCCAACTTGTCTGTCCACAATGCCACCCCTTTGCTCTGCGCCACATCCTTCATCGCTCCTGCGGGCAGCACTGGAATCCCTCTCCATCGTCCCATCCCTCCACTTCACAGACCTGAAAGGCGGGAAACCCCCAGCGCTGCCCTGTCGAAAGGGGGCATCTTGGTGACCCATGTGCAGCTTTTCCATCTCAGGCTTTCTTAGGCCTAATGTGTCCAGAGTGCCACTATCATCCTGAGCCAACCCTGTAGTCTCCAGTGCTTTCTGCTTCACTATTGACTCCAGGTTTGATAGTGGACACTTGGCTGGTTCCCACTTCTTCTCATCTGCTTTGGACGGGCTTTGTCGGGGGCCGTGAATCAGAGCGCCATGACAGCTGGTCACCAGCTGTGCCTTGGTACCCCCTTGAAGGATCTTCTGCTGCTTCGAGGCTCTTTGGTGGGGAAGCAGACCTGGCTGTGGTCGCGAGGTAACGTCGACAGCAGAAGCCTTCGGCATTACAACTTTCCCACCCGCAGGCTTACTGGAGTTGTGTGAGCTGGTGGATCCAGACAAAGCTGCAGAGAATGAATCCTTGGACACACAGACCTGAGATCCAGGTGAGCTTACACTGTTGGGTAGCTTTGAACCACTCGAGTGCTGCGTTTCCTTGCTCACAGACATCCCCTTCTTTCCCCTGGAGGCCAGCTGTTCCCCCTGGTCAATTATAGAGATTGACTCCTGCTTGGCAATGCTCTGGATGTCCTCCACAAAAGCAGCACACATGCCGTCTTTGCTGCGCAGGGTGGAGGCTAGTATGGGACTGGCCACGCCCACATAGGTCCCTGCAATGCTGGCTATCGGACCCTGCGGCGCAAGCTTGGCCCAGGATGCTGAAGGTTCCAAAGCCTGGTGGTTCAAAAGCTTGGCAGGCTGCTTCGTGGGGACTCCATTTCTGAGGGCTTCTGGGTATATGGCGTAGGCTGGGGCAGACCCGAAGATGGCGGCCGGGGCCTTCTTCTGAGAGACTGGCTCGGTTAGGTTTGCTCCCGCATGCTGACGCTCTGAGCCCCTCGGGGGCCTCTGTGGCTCTCTGTCCACATTCTGTCGCTTTGACTTTGAAGACAAGTCAAGGGGCACATCCCTGACCTCAGCAGGACATACAGCCTTGGGCTCGGTGACACAGGACGGTGGCTCGAGCCTAGCGTAGGCCGCCGCCGCTGCGTCCGCAGTCCGTTGCTGGTTTTTCTCAGTGTGGTCGGGCAGCCTGCTGTGCAGGGTGACGCTGGCCAGGGTGGGGCTGCTGCAGACAGGAGGGACCAGTGGGGCCCAACTCAACGCCGGTTGTTTCAACGGCAGGCCTATGGTGGGTGACGCCACAAGCCCGAGCGAAGAACCGCGGTCTGTGCCAACTTTGGAACTCCTGCCTGACGTGGAACTGCTCTTCAGCTTCACTGCCACCGGTGGGGGCTTACTCTCAGGAGTAGGTGCAGGGGTGGGGCCGGGGGCCAGGCCCATAGAGAAGTGGTACCCGTAGGTACCGGTAAGCTGGGCCGTCACATTGGAGCTGGTGCTCTGCGGTTGTGGCTCCACCGGGAACTGGCTGGCTGTGGCATCCCTCAGCGCCGCAATCGGGCCCAGCCCAGGTGGCAGTGTGATCTTGCACAAGGATGAACCCAAGTTTGACGTGGGAAGGAAGGCCACAGGCTGACCAGTTTTGAAAAGGGGTGAGCAATGAAATCCTGGGGGAAGACTTAACACAGGATGGGCCTGGCTCTTCGTCCCTTTGCTTGGGTTCGCCTTGCTGTGCTCGGCATTTAGGGGCACTTCCTGACTGGCCTTCTTGCCGCAAGATCGCTGCTGAGCGGGAAATGGCCCCGCAGCCTCGGCCGTGCCGGTCTTGGCAACGTCAGCTTTCTTGTGCAGCTCGGTGTTCAGAGTCTCGCCGCCGTTCTGTGGCTCGGGGGCAACCCCCGGGCAAGGATTGGCAGGGCCTCCTTTCGAGGTCTTGCCGTCTGCCGCCGCTGCCGGCCGCTCCTGCTGGCCAGAAGGCACGTCTCCACGGAGGTCCGGGGACAGCGTCTGCGGCGGGTTGCCCACCATGCTCTTGGGCGCCGCACAGGGAGGGCCGCTGGCGAAGCTCACTGTGTCGCCATCAGCCGCGCTCGCCAGAGTGGGATCCACCTGCGCCACGAGATAGCGTGAAACCAAAGAGGCCGGCGATGCTGACACTTTAATCCGTGAATAATCAGGAGAAGCTTTAATTTAACTAAACCTTAAAATCAAGTTTGGCTGCTTTGTTATAGATTAGCCTCTGAGTGATCGTTAGTGACGGTATTAACGAGTGAACCGGCCTTTCGCGGCACATTACCTGCATATGATGGCTGTTAGCGCGGCATTCCGTAGCGGGAGCCTGGCCGGGTCAGCGGCCGCCGAATCCTCTGTCCGTGATGCTCTGCTGGAGACAGAGGAGTTGATTAGGGCCACCACATGCGTGGAAGCTGCGTGTGAACCTTGGACAATTGAGAAACCCATACATCTTAAGCAGCCATTATCTGTTACTTTTCATCTACCTCTAAGCCCCCATAGCTGATTCTTCCCCCCTTTAATTATGCTTTTCAATGTACAAGGGAAAATTATGCTGCCCTATTATTTTACATTTAATAATAATTATGATACCTTTCACACACTGAAACACAGGTCCATATTACATTCCAAATACAAAATTATAATTAAATATCCATTTAATATTTAGCCCCGACAAGTGTCAATTTCCATTTGCACACAATTCGAGTAACAAAATCTGACTATCATCTGCCTGCAGCCGAACCAATTTCCTATGTTTACAAACAGGAAACAACACAACAAGCACAGCTTTTCTGTGAAATTAAAGCAATACACCTGTCAGTAACAACAAAAATTACAAGACAGTAAGCAGGAGACGATTCAGGCGATGGTGCCGAGAGGAGCAGAACAAAAGACACGCATATAGTCAGGATGGAAAATTAGGTACATGCTGATTTAACCTTCCATCAGTTGGCATGAGTGTCTGTTTGTAGCCATCAGCAATCGCCTTCCATGGCTAAAAACAGGGCCAGAGATTAACACTGGATCCGTGTCGAGGACTTTTTTTTTCCTCCTAGTTATGGGATGCATCACTCTTGGAAATTTCAGACTCGAAAATACCCAGGAATACGCTGCCTTCTGCATCAACCAGTGCAAGAAATCCCTATCCGATGTCAAAGCCAAGCACCTCACACTCCGTTGGATACCTCTGTAGCAACCGTTCTTGACAAGATGTTATGTGGCAACAGCTATATTTCCTCACAACTGGCAGATAATCTTTGCATGTTTCACAATAAGATTTCTGCTAACAGATTTTAAAAGAAAGGTAAGTATAATAAGAAGATGCGATTTACAGCTGTGTTCCCTCCTAAGTGCTGCCACCATTAGCTTCAGGATGGATGAAGGGCAGGACACTCATCTGCCGACGTGCACGCTGTCAGTTGGAATCGCCGAGCGACACAACACGCTCAGAGGAGAGTGAGACCCGCTCGATTTCGCCCCCAGCGGAGCGTAGGCGGCGCCACAGAGCTTGGAGCAGAGACCCAGCAGACCAACATGAGACAAAGGGCACTGAACTCAGACCCCCGTTTAAAGGAGGGAGGGGGGCTGCTCCGACCATAGTGCCACCAGGGAGCTTGGACTTCCTGCAAGTTTTTTCTCCTCAGTCACCTGACTGTAAATATTTAGGTCCCAAAAGTCTGAGCTGGGCTGCACACTCGCTTAACTGCAAGCAGGCTGTTTTGGGTTCCTGCTGAAATGCCCAGGATGTGGGGGACCTGGTTCCAGTAAAAACCTAACTTCTGAAGAAAATGTCAGTTCTCCAAAGAAGGCTGCGGGCTTCATGTCAGAGCTGGGATCACTGGGAAGATACAGCATAGCTTCACATAAGAAGCACTGCAGGTTAGTTTAAAAAACTGAATTAAAAAATTTATTATGCAGGAATCATCTTGAATGAAAAGAGTGTTCAAATGCTGTGTCACCCAAAAGTATTGTTCACTAATTAGGGATGGATTTGAAAGACATCACCCGATTTTTTCCTTTGAGCAGCATCCAAAAGGATGACAGACCACTCATTTTTAAAGAAAATGCAAAGACTCCAGTTCCTCTGGGAAGCACCACCTGAAAAATGCTGGAAATGCTAGCAGGCTGGGGAAGATCTCTGTGAATTCCGGCCTGTCTGGAGTCTGGTGTCGCACGACCAAGAGAACCGGAGTAAGCTGGTCGCATCTCATCCCAAACACACGAGGGTCTGATGTTGGAAGGCGGCTGCAATCCCAGACCCGACATCCATGGATCTCTCAGTGGTTTGTATTAGACAGAGGCTAGGAAACTGTAACGCGCACTGCTTTTCCCTGTCCATGCAACACTCCATTTTAACCAGAATATTCCGAATGCCTTTACTTCCCAGCCCACCCCCCACTTTCCATGACATCCCTCACTGTTCCTTGTTAAGGCTGCTTGGAGAAGGGGAGGGTGCAGAGTCAATGATGACCCATCCAGGTATGCCGTTGCAGAGTGAAGGGGTAGATTCAACTGGCGAGGGGGTCCGGGGGGATCACTGGAATTGCGATGGGGGCTCTCTGTGCAAGCCAATGTGGAAGAGTATTTGGGTATGACTTTGCCTGGCTTTAGGAATCACTGCAGAAACCCTGAAACGTTGACAAGAGCACCAACATCAGCACTGAGCCAAATCCACACTGAAGAAGGAGCAATCAACTTCATCTGGTGTGCACTTGGGATTAAATATTTCCCATTAATTTACAATTAAGCCTATTCATAAAAGTGATCAACCTTTTCAACTCATACTTCTCCCCGTAACTTAAGAGCCCCTATAAACCAATCTTCAGCAAAATCTTTGCCATTATAACTAACGTAAAAAAGACTAAGGAAAATACGACGAACAGGTAGGCTACACTATTTTCATGTAAAAATACCCGTTTCCGAAAAGTGTAAAACTCTACACAATTGTCGGGTACCTTTCCTTTACGATGCCTGCTTTTAATGGTCAGATACCCTCCATCCGTACAGAAAAGTGCCATCTATATCAGGAAACGAAAATTTTGATAGTTCTTGAAAGCATTTTAATATCTGTTGACGATCAAAACACCAACAATACCATTTGTTCATTAATTTAAAAAGACAGAATGCCACAGCAGTTCGATGCAACATAAAAGCAGTTTAACTGGGGGCACCAGCCCTGTAAACAGCACGTCCACGACCCAAACGTGAATGTTTACACTTTCCTCAAACAATAAGCAAGTCCCCCGAAACCCTAAACGGACATCGCCCAGCCCTCTCGCCGGCGCTATAACACTCCGGACAATGACCCGTGACAGCATTACTCCGGCGTTATTTTAAACGACGTTCGGTCTGATGCTGCGCGGCGTATCACCGCGTCTCTTTGGGAGACCGATCTCTCCCTGCGATCGCTCACCCCGGAGCCCCTTTCGCCAGGACGGATTACGAAGACCGTGGGTCCGCGGTCTAACTCCAAGTCCGCTGATGATGTTATTCACAATGAGGCAACGCGACGAAAATAAACCACCTTCGCTGGCTGCGTACATCGACTCGCTTCCTCGTCCGCCGTCTGCGCAGCGCCGATCCGACGCACACACAGACACACAGAGACAAGTCTACGGGGGATGCTGATAATGTAGTCAAGACACTTCGGTGCATCCGAGACCGGTGCGGGATCGGGCTGCCGTATCGCCGTCGGTGGTGAAGTACACAGCACTCGGCAGGGTTTTCCTTCAGTTCGCAGGTCTGCCCCGAAACGAGCCGCCCGCTCCGTAACGGGGATCTCGGAGAAACGAAGGGACCCCCGAGTGCTTCTCAGGTGATCCAAAATGTTGAGGCTGGAAGAACAATGCGACTCCCAAAATGCTATTCAATTTATACCAAATTAAGCAAAACGGCTGCGTGACGCCGAACACATAAGCCTTCAACTACAAAACTGTCACAACTGCATTTCGCGGCTAATTTCCAGTCGAACACGTCCTGCAAATCTCTGCCCCCTGCATGCACAGGCGGCCACAATGTGACCAAACTGGCTCCGAAACGTCCCTGACACGTTAGCTAACAATAATCGATGACCCAGTCAGATTTCGAAAAACCAAGCTAACACTCCAAACTTCAAGGCACAAATTCATTCTACCCAGGAATATCCAAAGCCAAAGGGGTAGAGTCTGCATAATGCGATTGCAGTCGATAAGACAATATCCCAACCTTATGTTCGTCATAAGGCAATATTCACAGCTAGAGCCTCGCACACGGGAGGACCATTTGCACTTTTTTGCCCAGTGTTTGGACATTCCGACATAAAGTATAGGAGGTGCAAAAAATGTAACAAGGCTGCGTGTAACTTATCGCCCGCCGACGAGTTACTGTACGTGATACAATCGGCAACGTTACTCTCAGGATGTGTTGAAAATAACAGGCGGTTCGAGATCCTTGCGCAGCGAAGTCTAACCCGGAGCGCCCATTCGTCTACATTAGGCTACACAGCGCTTGGCAATGTTTAAGGCAGCTATCTGTATCCGACTGTACCGACACAGAGTATCTGCAAGACCGTCTTCCCTCGGCCCTGACCGAACCTTCCTAGCTTTATAAATAGGATCTTCAGACTCGGACCGATTCCTTTTCCACTCCGGTACTGAATAATTCGTTAGAAATAATCAGCCTGCAAGGTAGCTATGTCAAATTATATAAACAGTCACAAACCCGTTTGTTTAGTTGGTAAATGAGAGTAATACATCAAAGGACATGTGAATTCCGTGTCTTTCGTTATAGTCCGTAGCAGTTCACTAATCTCGTCCGTTTTCGGCTCTGAAAGTCTGGGGGGGGGGGTTCGTCAAGACTGTCTGTACCGTATCTCAGTCTCCGATGGGAGAGAGAGGGGCAGTGGAGAATTGAAAATGTGGGACTTGTAGTGTCTCGCTACCACACCCTCAAAGTTTAAGGCCAAACAAGGGAGGAGTACGGACTACAAATACCAGCATGCACCGCGGGATTATAGCCGCTGAAGGGGAAAGGGGATCGCAACGGTGCGCTAAACTGAAAAAGCCTAAGTGGCAAAGTGAAAATACAGATTACGGTAATAAAGGCACAGTGCTCTGCGACATTCAAACACAACGAAAAGAAATGTGCGCAGAAACGTTGTCTTCTTCTTCCTTAAACTGTACAAGAAGTATAAAACTCAGTCCAAAGCGACCAACAAAAAGGAGCTTGAAAAGATATCGTTTGCTCCAACGTTGCAGCGGCATTAACACGAGGATACGAGACCCTTCGGGGTGTGGAAATCCTACTTAACTGTTGTGCGTGAGCCGAAGTATCGTGCATTGACACGAAAAAAGCACCATGCCTTTTAATACAACGCTTACTATGGAGGCAAATTGAAATACACTAGTTAAATTCACCTCTCCCATTCAGAAGATAACTGCCTTGGCAGCCGTGACATTGATTAGCTGGACTGACGATGTAGGAGGAAACTTTATCGTTGACTATCCCAAAATGAGTAAAACTTAAATGTATTTTTTAAAGTCCATATAATTTAATAGGGTTACACTTACAGGTAGATGCAGGCGACTGACTATTTTCCTTTGACCGAATATTTACACTACCCTGATCTTGCTACTGTTCAGTCAAAAGCGAAGGCTTTTCCGTCCAAAGGAAAATACAACGTAAATAAACGAGATTCCCTATTTCTGAATAAGGTTAGAGAATGGAGTTACCATTGAATACTACTTAAAATACTTAAATTAATATAAAAATAGGAAGGAAGTACCCTGTGGATTTTCCGAAATGATTGAAAAGCTTACCGTTCAAAAGGGAAGTTATCAGTTGATTTCAGGTGGACACCTGCTAAACCGTTAGATCATTCACTATAAATTTATAAGAAACATAAACAAACGAGATTTTGAAAGAATTCGTGGTGCAAATACTGAAGATAAATAATGGAAACAAACATCATATATCCAGCATAGTTCTGTCAAAAATAAAACACCAACGACTTTCCAGCCAAACCAAGAAATTAAACCAGCTGTGTAGCTAATTGTGACCATGAAATCAAATAGTCCTGTTACCGAATGGCTTTGGTTTCCTTACTGCCCACTGCCCCCCCCCCCAAACATATACTATAACCATCCTCCATAACCTTTGCACTTTGCATTCCTACTTTTTTTCCTCTCTGCCAATTGTCAAATCTTTTTGATGCATAATCCATTTAATGTGAGGCCCTCCTTCTGAATCAGCACCCTTTCACTCCAGTCCTGAATCAGTTTTGCTAAATTCAGGTTTCACCATAAAGAGGCTGAACAGAATCTAAAATTCAATTCACTTCATGTCCATCACATCTGCCCTCTTCAGACAATCTCACCAAAATCCACATTATTCCTATAAATAACCGTAAGCTGTTTTCTACACCCTCCTCCATACCTTGCAAAGACCCTTATTTTTATTTTATTTTATTTTATCAGTCTCCCTTTGGATTCTTGACCATTTCTCCACAGAGCTGAAGAACAGGAAACTTTTTAAACCCCCCAACTTCCTTTCTTATCTTTCTTCTCTAATTCCTGCTCCCTCATCCAAGATGTTCTCAACCCTATGACTCCTGACCCCCCACTAGTGGTACAAAAAGAGACTCCGCCTCCCCCATAGAAACATATGCTCAATTCCTTGTGCCCGCATCACAATTACTATCCAGTGACTTCTTTGTATGTAAGGTGACATATCAAGCTATTCATGAAGCTGGACACCATCTTCCATCTTCCAATCTGCTGAGGTTCAGTACGTTTCTCAAGCGTACATCACCAGCATCAGTCAGGGTCCTGGGATTTGAATTAACAGCTTTGTGGTTTCAAGACACCCCCACCCAACAAAAAACACTACATTAGTTGCCCATAAGCGACTCATCTCTTTCAGAACCAACCAATCTCGGAGTTAGTGCCACCCGGGCCTAAAACACAAAATGGTCACAAATGGCCCAAGATCTAACCACAGGTTTGCCACAGTGACTGATTTTCCTTGCGCTTTGATACTGGGGCTTTCTGACATCGGTGAATACTAATTTTGCATCTCACCCAACTTCTCAAAGAGGTTCATTGGAGCAAGATGATGTCCACCTGAATTAGGTTGACTTTTTACTCCAGGGTGTTCATGCTGCTGTTCATGGCAAAAGCCTTCACAGAAGGTCCTCACATTGTTTCCCAGCCCTCCTCACACATGACAATATTACCGTGAACTACGTGAGATTTGCGGAAACTGAAATAGAGTATGCGGCCATGTCTAGGCTGTGAATCACTGTTAGATAGGACACTTCCTGACTTAGTATTGCTGCGTGTCTAACAACAACTCACTCCGTCGCATTTTCACACTCAGAAATGCAACGAATGCGATGCTGCATCCCAAGCCTTCAACAGAGACACTCCAAGAATGATTGCTGAGCTTGTGGCCTGTGAACAGATTATCCTGCTGCCACATTGATAAAAACTGCATTTTTGGACAAAAGGATGACAGTTCAGAGGGGGTCCTGTAGTTCACCATTGAGCAAGGAGCTAAAGCTGAATCCACTCAATAAAATAGACATGATTATGGAGTGAATTGGTGAAGCATATATAAGTCATTCTGTATATTACTGGACTAATTGTCCATGCATTTTCTGTTGATTGACATACCATGGTGATTTGGGGTCATATATTACTCACACACAGTACATTATTTAGTTTGGCTGCATCACCTGAATATGAGGTCTTCTGATTATGGGAGGAACCCAGAGTACTATGGCGATACCCGTAACAACACAGCACATGCTAATCACAGACAGAAAGAGAGACTAAATTCAAACCTGCGACCCCTGGAGCTATAAGACAACAACTGGTACCCAGTGATCCATTTTTTCTCCTAAAGTCCAAGAAACCATATATTAACCTTCAGTACATCCACCTTATCCTCCAAAACACTCATCACATCGCTACCTGCCATCTGAGAGGGACTTGGTTTAGTATGTTTCTAAACTTACTCGTGCTTTAACCAATTTCACTGACCAGCTGGACCTCAGCTCATTTTAAACCTGGCCTACATTGGCATTAGCTGTAATGATAACAACACCTAGCATTTTTGGTCTGACCTAAAACACATCATAAAAGATATCACCTCTCATTGCAGGAGATACACTGCTTTATGACATCACATTCATCCGCCGAAGGCCATCTCTGAATAGGTTTCAAAACCAGAAAAAAAATATAGGCTATATTGAGAGTATCTTATAGAAAACGAAACATCTTCTACACATAAAATGTAAGTATAATTAAATTGTCATAAATAACTGGGAACTTTGAAGTGTACTATGTTTTAAGTGATGTTGACCATCTCTCTTGATCTAGATCCTTACTGTGCGTGTGGTTATATACATGCTGACATATCAAGGAAGTCATTAACAGCAGAGAACATAACAGATTTATAACCTCAACTCAGTCATCTTCTTGGTTTCAGATGCAAGTTTTCGACTTGGCCTCTTGGAAACCAACCACAACCCACGATAAACGGCACTTTTACGTGTTTTGCATGATGGGGAAAAATAATAACCGGACACTCATAACCAGAACGACCAGACTTCGCTTCCTGCTCCCTAACCAGACCTCTCCACCCGTTGGGCAGCGGAGCTGCTATATATATAAGGAGAAACGTTAACAACTCAACTGCCAGCAAACTCTTTAGTATGTCTGAGAAGAGCCTGTGAAAAGTATAGGCTGAATGGAGTTATTGGTATTGGTAACAAACGAATGACCGCGAATGCACGCTGTGGAAAACAACGCTCACGCCGTGTATCGGATGGCTTCGTGTTTGGTTAAAATATTACATCGAGCTGCCACGTCATTTAATCTTAAGTTTTCTGTAGTTCTAGTTTAAGTACATAATTCTGCGTAGTGGTTACGTTCATAAAATCGTAAACTGAATGCTGGCCATTCATCTCGCCGGAGGGGGCCCAGAACGGGCCCTGTAATACACTTAATCAAGTAGTATTTAACCCAAGTCGCGTTTGTAAAATACCATGATAACAAATTCAGGTAGCGGGAAATGCGTATGGAGGTAAAATAACAATACGAACAACTCGTAAGAGAATCATACACATGAAGTCCAGTAAACGCCTGCGTGACAAATGCATCATCGACCCACAGTTGTAAGGAATATGATCATTATTATCGACGTGCTTTTGTCATTCGTTATGCTGCCTAATTATCGCCACGGACACTCCCCCGCGACGGTCATGCAGAACAGCGAAACTACACAAAACGACACTTTGGAGGATGTCCGTGAGCCATGCCGGGGAAACTGCAGCCTCCGCTGCGAGAAGCATCCAGTGCACACAGATACGCCGGCTAAGGTGCTGAGAGCCCGGTACTATAGCAAGGTCACAGCAGGTAACGACGGCAGCTCTACAGCGCATTACGAAGCGTATAGATTTGCCTCCCCATAGTAAACACCATAGCTTTTTAACCTTGTTAGGTTCTCACACATTCTGTACCACATATTAATAGAAATGTAGACTATATGCTAGACCCCAGTTTCCTCCTTTTTCCCACGATTATGTATATTAGGGGTTTAAATAGACGAGGATCAAATTATATTTTGAATTAATTAGTCTCCAGGTAATGAGCTCATGTAACATGTAGCTAGGTTAAAAGATACATTTTGTTAAAAAAAAATCCTCATCGCTGTGAGTATCAATGGTCAACGCAAAAAAAAATGCCTTAAATGGTCTCAGCGTGACAATCTTGAAATGGAAACGCGGTTATGGAAATAAACAAAACTACGAGACGATGACCTATTTCCTCATCAGCCCCCCGAATGCAGCACGGCGAAGCGACGCTGGGATATAGCGGCAAATCCGCTTTCGTCTGGAAATTGTGCACTGAGGACATGTCCTTATAGGCTTTTTTAGGAGGCAAAGCGTGCTCAAATAACAATTGCAAGAGCACCAGGCGGCTGCTTTAAAACAATAAACACATGCACATAGCTTGCAGATTACGTGCCGTCGGATCTGTAATTAATCGGCAAACGCTCCCGCGCCTGCAAATAAGACGATACGGGATACAATGTTTAACAATAAAACCAAACAGTTTTGCAACATTTAACTGTTGAACAGCACATGCCGGTCTGCGATGTACACACTGTGCGGTCTTAGAATAGCGAGCCACCGTGTTGTCCAGGGGATCGCCGGGCGTCAGACAGCTCGGCAAAGCGAATCGCAGCGGCGACCGGCGGCTCCTGAGCTCCGCCGGCAATCCGGGACAACGGGACGCGGCCGGACGCGAACAGCGAAGCGGAGGGCTTTCAGTGCTGTTCCTTGATCAGACCGCGACCGTGTGCCCGGGATGACATTAGGCTGGCCTGAGCAGCACCATTTCGGAGTCCCCTAACGGGGCACATGCCGGCTGCTCCGTCGACACTCTCCCGCTTACCAGGGGGAAAAAAAAAAGTATCGTGCAGGCCGATAAAGGGAGATGATGGCGTGCATTTAGCTTGCGGTAATGAACAATTTACCGCATCTCCTGTCCATTTGGAGTATTTCTCGAGTGATTCCGTCCACCTGATTTGACTTAGCCAGCTCGTTGTCGTCTAACTTATTAGGCCTGTCAAACTGAGGCAGCCCCACTAAAAAGGAATGTCCCGTGCCTTGCGTCTTGCTTCAAGTAAGATGTTATATAATTAATCGGGCCTATCAGACAAGTTCCCCAACGGGATAACAAGAGCACAATAAAATGCAATAAGTTCGGTGCTGTTCCTAGAATGACCTAATGCCCATTTAACTCAATTAGTGTGTTTCCGGATGAAATCCGTAATGTGTAGGCTAAATAGCAAAGTAGAGCAGCTCTCATAACATAAGGGCAACGCACTTATAAATAAAAACAAATTTAAAAAACGTCTATGCTGTTGTAAGTACATAGAATGAAAGCCAATGTACATCAAAACTTCAACCAAAAAAGAGAGAACCGCACCAGAACTAATAATCTCTGCTCGCCCCTGTCAAGCATCAGAAAGGCGGGACTGCATTTACATGTGCTGGGTGTGCGTGACACATTCCGGCTAAAATTGAATTACACTCGAAATTGAGTGACGTACTTATGTTGACACTTCAAAAAATCGATTTATTTACATTACGCGCGACTTGACGTAACTGTGCTAGCTTCGAACAGGCCGGTTAACTTCGCTGTACCACAGTTATTATTGCAAAGTTTAAAGAGTCTAACTGTCGCCCTCCATTGCGTTGTGCAATGCACCCCCCCATAATGCCCCCTCGCTCGCCAGTAGCTCCTTTGTTATTAGTAATGGCATGGTATCGCGGCGCCTTACCTTAAGCCCCAAACTGCTTTGTGCCGTTTTAAACGCGGGGGTTTCCCGAACCGGGAAGGACGGGTACGTTAGTTTGGTTGATTTTAGTTTTGGGTCTCGTTGATTTTAAAGTGGAATAAAAACCCGGGGTGAAATTTTGGGCTTCTCCTCGCGATCTTCCCTCATTGCCAGTTTCAGACCGCAGCAGCTGGAGAGAAAATCGCGCACCCTGGGTCCTAATGCGAGCTTTTTTTCCACAGGTGAATAAATACAGGTTGGCGTCGTATGTTTTTGGTGCGAAAACTGGGGTGTATATTGTTTACGAGGTAAAAATAAATATGCTTTTTTCTTTAAAAACGCAAATCACATGTTGTAATGAATATCATTACATCCTTTGTCTCATTACATCAAATGCGAAGGAAACATTAACTCATCAACGCGTTTCAAACACTTTTAAATCAGGGGGATTGGACGGCCTGATTTTCTTCAGCTATACATTTGCTTAGAAGACTCACGTATAAAAGATCAACTATTTCCTCGCTTCGAAGTTATTTGTGCCCTCTTGAATCTGTTCTTAGTTATTTAGGTTTCTTTTGTTCTATATAATTACACGAAATGTAAAATGGAAAGAAAGAAAGAAGTATTTACTATTGCGATGTGGCTTAATATCAGATCGCCGCGTTTCTGCCCAGCAGTCAAGCCTGTAATACGGACATTTTCTTATAAATTCTCAGTCTTGGACTGGACTTCCATGTAAGCTGTATAACGACCTGTAGCTGTGGATGAACCGAAAATGACAGGCACATCTGTCATCTTTTAAGTAATACACAAGGAACCTGTTCCGCAACGCCTTAATGTTTTTTTTTTACTTTGTAATTTCTCCGTAGAACAGTTTATAACGGGGTTTGACCCTTTTGGTGTCCTCCTGTAGATATTTATACTTATTAAACTATCAGATTTTGAAGAAAAAAGTATTTAGATGCATTATCTAGCAGGTCCACGCGCATAACATACGCCACTACTCGGACGGAACGCAATATGACTTTAGTTTTTCTCTTTCATTATATATCATAAATGTGCACAAATAATCAAGTGCTCATGACAACGGTATGGTTCTATGTCCAGTTTAATCAAGATTGTTCCATGCTACCTTTGTCCTACTTCTGATGATGTGGTCTTTGCAACTAGTGCTCCGGGTCGCTTAATCCGTAATCGCTTCTGTGGTCAGTTTGATCCCCGTATTCAAATCATTTTCTTAAACACCTCGTCGCCCATTTACGACATTCTAATTTGTCGCTACTTCCAGATCGTAGATGTAGCATTATTTTCTTTGCTGTAATAGTGGCGATTTAGAGAAGCGTCGGCGTATAAACCTTTAATCCACCGCTCTGTTATCAGACCAGTATATTTCAGGTAGGCCTATTCATTGTACATGGAAAAAGTACTAGTCTTAATATGACACCGAGCGCGTTCATTTAACATAAAAAATGTTTATGAAATGCTACAGAATTATATAAACACTCTGAATAGGCTAGGCCTATAAATGAACACCGCCCCCTGTTTGTCTGTTGAGGGCTAAGCATGAATCTGTTGTCTTTGACAAAATGATTATTTTTCCCCGTTAGCAATACTCATTCAGACGTCATCTTATTTAGGGCTGAATAACGTTTAGTTTTTTATCCGAACCGGAACCTCTACCCAGTAACCGTCTGCAGAGGTGTAGTAGGTAATGGACATGAGTAGAGCTCGTTCATTCTATAGGGAACATTACGGCAAAGTCCAGCATGACTGGACAGCTGGACATGTTAAATTCTCTTGGGTAGCTAAAGATAATGAACAACTGATGAAAGGGAATGCTCATAGCTATTCTGTTGTGAAATTAACCCAATCACTAAGGATGCACTTCACTATCCCTTTTAATGTCGGCTTAATCACTAAGCCGACGGTAAGTAACAGATTCATCTCCGACTCCATCCTGTGGTAGTCTAACCATGAACACGAATGGCCCACTTCAGCTAACACGGACCCAGGGCTCTGCGACCTGCCCCCTTTATTGTGTTTCGACTTCTTTCCGGAAGAGCGGGGCACAAACAGCTTTCCCCGAACCCACTGCAGCGGGACGCAAGTCAATGCTTGTCGTGTGCCCGGCTTTTCGCTGCCATAGTATTGCTTTGCTTTGGTTTGTGCTCGAAATTCTCGCCGTTTCTTTTTTTTGTTATGGAGTCTGTTATGTTCCCGATGTGTTTTTAACTGGCGTTCACTATGTGTCATGGGGAAAAAAAGCTTTGAGGAATACCTCTACGGGACCACAGCAGTTTTCCACCGCATTGAAATCCAAACATTTCACAGTAGTGTCAGCTTTGTGACCGGAGTGAGTGCCATGTCAAGTCTTTCTCTTTTCTTTCAATGTACCCTCTCAACAGGCAGCGGCCACAGTGTTTCCCTGCACCGTACCTAAGTCTACTTTCACTAAATGGGCTGCAGGGCGGTATCTAGTGAATGATCCACAACTAACTTACAAATACAAGTGCATTTTGACTTCCGCGGGCGAGTTCGCTTGCCGTATAATTTCGCGTAAGTCTGGAGATTTATTATGCCTCAGAAATGTGACATGGTTCACGACAGTAGACGAAGGCCTTAGCTATAAAATAATAACCCTGCCTATAAATCTTTGCCCAAAAGGAATGTAAAACAAAATAGTTTGAATATTAAATTCTTGCTGTTATAAAAAGATAGGGGGCACAGAGACCACATCGTTCACTTCGTCATATCAGTAGTCAAATCCGCAGTGCACACACTTTATTTAAAGTAATTGGAGGTGACGAATCTCGGGAAATTGATTGTTCGATTATGTAAACAGAAAATAATGCATACACCAACTGGAAACATTGCCTAATTGATATGCTGTTTATGTCGGATTGGTCTCGATGAATGTCTTTTTATATTTAGTTGCACGTGTTACGAGAAATTCAGTTCCCCCATGTTCCCCCGGTGGCGCGCTGATTTGAAATCATGACGTCACCCACTATTTTATAGTTAAAGTGGTGGCTGACGTCCAAATCTGCGCGCAGCAGGGAGGTGTTCACCCTTTGGCGTGCTGATCTCAATCATGACGTCACCCAGGGCTTTTTAGATTGACTGTTTCTCTGTCGTTTTACTATCTTTCTACAAACGCGTTGAGTTAAACCATTCATGCAAAAACAACAAATGTCTTTTGTCGATATTAGTGCATTTTTTCAAAAAAGATAAGTTAAATGATTTAAATCGCTTATTATAAGATGATTGCTACGAAAATACAGATAATTACAAGCAACTTACTCCTTACATTTATCAACTACTGCTGACAACGACGTCTTCAAGTTTCAAGTTTCATTGCCATATACAGATAACAATTTAGCATCACTACCCATAATGAAATTCTTAGACTCACGTGTTCCCCCCCAACTTTACGTAGCCATATAGAATGTATACAGATTTTTTTTAAAAAAAAAAACATTATTAGAAATTGTTGGTATTTGCAAGTACTAAGAGATATCAACGGTATCAACCGTTTTGGGGTCTGGAGTTGCTGTCTGTCTGTTTTGGCTGGGGAAACCAAATATCCTACACTCTCAGAAAAAAGGGTACAAATTTGTACCTTTGCTTGTCACTGGGGCTGTACCCTCAAGGGTCTGCCA
>JAODKC010000002.1:20860575-20881692 GCA_026777985.1 Mormyrops attenuatus
CCCTTATTTGCTGAATTCAGGGGGGTAAATAATGTTCTATCTGGGCTGAGTGTATTTATACAGTTAAGTATTTCACATTTATCACAGACTCACTGTGCATGTTCTTTGATGGAAATAAAATGCTTATGTCAGTTCACACCTGTATCTCATACCCACTGTAGCTAGGGACAGGAATAGCCTGGATTGAGGACTCTACAGGGCAGATGTCTAGTCTGGTCTCCATGTCAGCAGTACTCTACATAAGCATTGAGGTCATTTTTTCCCCTCCACCACTTGAATATGTGAACAATATTAACTTAACGTTGGTGGAGTTTAGAACTTATCAAACTCCCCTCTGATTGGCCTATCTGCAGGCTATTTATAGAGGTAGTGTTTTTTGATTACGCATCCTTGGCTCAGTTCTGCAATGGAATTTCGGCCAGCAATTCGGTCAGATAACTCACAAGGATTATGTCAATAATCGTAAAAGTTCAGGATGTCACCTGAGAGCAGTGTTAAAATTGTTCAATTATCAGTTGAATCAAAGAATTTGCACATGGTGGTACTGTCTCTCCAACCGCAATGTTCAAATCTGACTTACGAACATAGAATGAATTGATAAAGTAATAAGAAAATGCTACCTTTAAAAAAAAAATGGCAGCTATGATGTTCCAAAGTTCCTGATGTAAGCACTTCGCTGTGTTAGTGCGTGTGTCAGGTGGGGAGCGTGTCTGTCCACGCAGATTTGTGTGTCTGTCCCTGTCTTTGGCACCTATGATTGTAGGATCATTTTACATGTGAGACTGCGGAGTATTGCAGGTGTGGTTAGTTCAGGAGATGTATCAGTCACAGGCATCATGTACCTGCAGTGAAATGACCAAGGTGCCTAAGTACAGAACCCAGGTGGATTTCCATAGGTAATGGCATAGCAAAACAGGTGTCCTTCAGTCTCAGTGTACAGTCTTTAAGGCAGACCAGAATTTACCAGGAGGTGGTGCAAACAGTGAGGAGCCTACAGGCCTGAGAACTTTGAGAAGTTGCCCTGGGTGAAGCAGAACTTGGTCCCTTGAGACTCTGGCTGAGAACTGCATGTGTTTTTGCTTCAGCATCCTGACTGATACCAGAGGGCCACAGAGGAAGCAGCCCTGTGTGTGAGAGGAGCCGACCGGATACCAAAGTCACCAACCTTTTCAGACGGAGCATGTTTCGGGTTTACACCGATATGTACAGGAAAATGAGGTGACACTGCATTCAGGCACATCGTTAATGACCAGGACATCACTGTTCTGTTTATAATGACTGGAGCTACCATCTGGTAACATGCAGAACATTGTGGAGAAGCACTAATTTAGGACATTGATCCCAATGCTCAAACATAATTTGAAATTGTAGTTGGCCTATCTCATATGTTGCTTGTCTGGTATGCAGCAAGGGATTTGATTCTGAATTTGTACCTGATGGATTTCAGTTCTGAAGCAAAGGAAGTCACCTGGGTTCCACAGCCATCAGCATGCTGACTTCATAGTCAAACATAGCCAAATGGGACATCCATGCCAATTGTATGGAGAGCACGTGGCAAATAATCTCCTGAAACAGGCACCTGGGATCTTATGGTTCTCTGCATTTCTCTCATTAGAGCTGTGTTTCCCAACCCGATCCTCGGAGACCCACAGCCAGTCCATGTTTTTGCTCCCTCTCAGCTCCCTGCCAGACAGTCCATATTACTGGGAGCTGGAAGGGAGCAAAAACGTAGAATGTCTGTGGATCCCTGAGGACCAGTTTGGGAAACACTGCACTAGAGGTATCCATCTATTAACAGAACCTGCCAAATTTCAAGCAAATTCTTCAACTACAAAAATCTGTGATATTTAAAAGTTTCTTCCATAGGTTGCTGGGCCCTTTCTTGAAGCTCCTGGAGCTTCTGGGTTCAGTCATTTGTAGAGCAGATGTGGACGCTGAAGACGTCTGCCTTTGGGGCAGAGGTCAATGTCAAGTGGTGTCACTCCAGCTTGGTTGAGAAAGCTGTACTGACTCACCTCCATTTAGAAACCTGCTTTTACCAGCTGGAGCTGAAGCACTTGGAATAGGTCGATCCCAATCTGAAAGGGGATTGGACAGCACGGTGTTGTCATGGGCAGCGCCGGTTTTAGGCTTGCGTTTAACATTGCTCAGTAAAGTAGCAGGCTGTATGAGTCTAACCTATACTGTATCTTGGGTTGTGTAACTGAGAAAACTGAGAGACAACTGGTTTATATAACAAGAATAGATGAGCAATAGTGAGTTTTTAGGGATCATGTTTGGGAAACTGTTAAAAAGTGGCTTAGTGGTGACCTTCCTGTGTGTGACCGTCACTGGGTAGGGGACAAACCACAGCACATGCTCACATGGGTAGTGGATCACTGGTCACATGACAAAGTCTGTGGGCAACCATACTGTAAGCATGCGGGATGAACGATCTTGGGTCTTGGATATTGCTCCCCTGTGAGAACACTCTCCCCCAAATTGTGGTACTGGGTCCTCGGTCTTTGTCCGCTCCTCCCGGTGGTCTTTGCAGAAGGTGACATTGTGGACGGTGGACATCTGGAACTGCATGATATGTCTGGTGGGGGGTTGCAGGGGGGGAGCAAGGTGAGAAGGTGCTATGTGCCACAAGTGTACCAAAAAGTGAAGTGGTATCAGGAACAGAATCCCTACCCCACTTGAAAAAGACAATGAGGAGGTGGAAGCGACACCAGAAAGCCTAAATGTAGGAGTGTTACATGACATCCATGGATGGGGTGATCACAAGAATGTGTCTCAGACTCATGACAATGGTGGTGAAAACCACAATATACATATTGTTATTCACAACCAACCTACCTCCACCCTAATAGCCTTCTAATCTCACCAGAGAAACCAAAATGTAATTTTGACGACAATTAGGCTCTGGGTGACACAGGCCATAATAGCAGACATATCCGCAGACTCAGAAGCCACATTGCACGTTCAAGTATGTGCAGGTGTAGCTTAGAGAAAAGTACTTTCCAGTAAATTTATTCAGTAAAGCCTCCACCTGTGTATGTGAGACCTCCCAACGCCCCACCAGACATATCATATCATGATATATAGGCTGGCATCATGGGCTAATAATATCTGCTGAGCAGCAGACTGATAACCACCACATTAGTAAGACAATTGAACTTTTGGGTCCACAAACGGTGCGGGACTCCCAGAGTGAACAGGATTCAAGTAGGTTTCACCAGGCCTGTTGCCCAGCTCTGAAAGCTTGCTGCTCAGCCGGTTGTGGAGCTCCCTGCAGCTGTTGAGGAGATTAGCCATGGTGTGAATCACTTTCTCAGTCATCCACAGAGTGCGTGGGTAACCAGCATTAAGGCATGAAATCCAGGAAGTGCGCTACCTGTCAACATGTTATCTTTAGGCCACCATCTTGTGGAAGGCGAGATTTTTGTCCAGCTGATTCCTCACGGATCGCCCATACTGTACCACTGAAATATGAGCAGAGGTTATGGATAAAACTAAAGGTTTGATACAGCAAAACCAAAAGTGATATCAGATCTGATTGTTTGGTCCCGCCTCCTCTACAATCTGATTGATAACTTTTCATTCTGCCTTCAGAACATTTTTATGTAAATAAAACTTCCATGAGCCTGTATATAAGGAGAGACTCTGTAAAATCAGGCAGTATGCACGATATCATGAAGGATCCCAGGAGGAGAAAGAGCAGGTTACAGAATACAGTGTGGAGGTCCAGAAGGATGTCAATGCAGATTGTAACCCCACAGACAGACACTCAGCCTATGAACTCTCATGTGTAATGCACCTCTATTTCCTCCTCTATTAATTTTCTGCATTCATGTTTGACATACGCATTCACCTGGAGGGGCTGTAATCCAGAGCAATGCACATGATTTAAATATTACGTCAAAACAACTGCATGAAACACGATTCTGTTTATTAAATTTGGCTTCTTGACGCTATACAGGTCGTAGACTAAATTTATACCCTGCAAACTGATGGAACCTTGTATCCTTTTTACAGCTGCATACTTCCCCGACATCTAATCCCAGCCATCATAGGGCACAAGGCAGGGGTTTACCCTGGATTGACGGCCAGTTCATCACAGGACACATAATCACTACAAGAAATTTAGAGCCGCAAATTCACCATGTTTTTGGTATGTGAGACATTGCAGATTTACTCTATACTTTTCTGCCTCTTGATTTAAGTAAGTAACCTAATTTATGTTCCACTAATCGCAACCCATGCAAACATTTATTTTATGGTGATTCTGGAGGTTTTTGTGAGCACATGAATTCTCTCCCTAATTAATGCTTTTTGAAGCTTTTCTGTGTAATGTGCACAGTCTGTCTGCAGCATAAAGTTTGTAGGTCAGGTTCAAAGAAACTGACCAATAATAACAGTACCCAGCCCCAGGATATGCCAAGTGTAAAAAGCGGGTCCACCAATCATTAAAAAAAAAAAGTTTAAAGTAGACAAACTGGAATATACTGGTGCCCATCCACACTATCCGAGTTAAGAAGTAAAAAAGTATCAAAAATGACCACATAAACTGGTACTGAAGTATACAAATTCACGTTTTCTCCATATAAACAAATAATGTAAAACAGTTTGATTGCACCATTCTTATAAGAACTAATTCGGTCATACTGTTTTCCTTTATACTCCAATTTTCAGATAAACACACTAGGAAAATTCTGTATAAAACTCAGGATTTACATTAATGCTTTGAACACGACCTCCTAGTATAATACTGGGAAAACCATGGGGATCTTTGGGGATTCTAAGGAAACTTCGTGGCGATTTTTTTTTTGGACAATTTTTTCCCTCAAACAGACACAGAGCAAGAAGGGTTTCAGGTAACTCAGGTGTTGGACTCCTGAAAAACTGACAAAAGTTCGCAATTTAAACAGGCACATATTTAAATTTTATTTTATTTAAACAGGCACATATTTAAAACACATAGGCAAACAGGCACTTCTGGGTACACCAAAACACCACCACCAAAAATAAAAAAAACACACACAAACACGACCAGTATGGGTGATCCAAGACTGGAGGCACTTCGGGGATCCCCGATCTCCTCCTGAACACACCAGTATTGCAGTTTCGGTTCTGGTTACTCCCGTAATCTTAACGCTGTGAATTAAGGCAGGGGCATCGCAAATCACCGACGTGTGTAAACAGATATCACTTGTTCGCGTGGATTCTCTTTGCGCTTAATAAGGCAAGAGACTGCGTCTGATCATTTCATTGCATACAAGATCTGCAGGCAGCGGGGTGCAACTACCGATATGCCTGCTTAGAATCTGTAGAGACTCTATTTGGACAGGGGGCTTTAAAGTGCAGGTGAACAGCAATGGGGAGCAGCTCTACAGAAAGTCTCAGATTGGCCCTGAGTATCAGCTTGTTCATATATAAATATATACAAACCAGGAGTGTAGTAAGTAGGCAGCCACACCTGGCTGTATCTGACCTGAATACACCTGGCATACAGCCGACACTAGTGGCCAGGCGAGTCACAATGCACATATTTTTACCATGACACTTGTGTAACATTTTAAATAATCCTGAACACTATGTATGTTTTAACACTACTGACTAAAATAGGTTCCCTAAAGAACATTTTGCACAACAAACAGACCTCATCTATATTATATTCACATTTGGACACACCTTCACAGCATCTTCTCTCCTACCTAAATTTAAAACGGACAGTGGAAAATGGTGTACCAAGTAACCCGGAACAGAACCCCAGCTTCGTCATTGCTAATGGGATTTATACTTACAAAAAACTGTTCTGGCAGAACCAAAAATCATTGGTTCATAAAGATAACCAATCAGATTATAGAGGTGGGCCCAAGAAACTAGATGACTAAGACATTTGATTGGTTGGTCCCGCGTCCTCTAGTTGCATTGACCCAAGTCCTCTACAGTCTGATTGGTTCCCTCTCGGATTGAATCATTTTTTGTTCTGCCCTGAGAATATTTTCCTACAAGTAAAACTCCCAAGAGCTTTGTCATCATCTGAGGGGATTACCAATTGTTCCAAGGCTCCGTGTTGCAAGGATGAGCTGGCGGCTCAGTCATGGGCCCCACATCCTGAACCTCGCGGTGAACAGTCCAGGGCAGATCCCCGATAGGTCTCCTAGCCGACGGCAAAGGCACATTCGCTTGGAAGCCCTGTCTCAGGCCGCGTCCATAATGTCGTCCGTTATGGCGGTCTCACGCTCGCCCAGCTGGCTGGTGAGGTCGGGCCGCCGTCGGGCCTGCAGGCTCACCGGCTTCGGCTGCACCTCCCGGTCCCGCCGGCAGCAGACGCAGGCCAGGCAGTCTGCCACGTTGTGGCGGAAGATGCTGCGGCAGGGGTGGCAGTACTGGTAGAACAGCAGCATGAAGAGCACGGCCATACCATAGCACACCAGCAGCTGAGCCACCAGCAGCGGTGCACACACGTACTCGTAGAAGTCCGTCCTGAAGAAATACCACAGGACGATGAGACTCACATTCTCCGCTAAGCGCACACAGTAGTACGTGGCCAGACAGCCCCAGCGCGGCCGCTTATCGATCAGGTCCCTATCGGTCAGGTCCAACTGAAAGGCCGACCAGCAGAAGACATTGATGCAGGCGTAGAGAAGGGTCACCATGCACAGCACCACTGTGGTGCCCACCTTGCTGAAGTTCTTCTCCACGTTCTCGGGCAGAGAGGCCCTCCTCACCCAGAAATCAACCCAGGGCAGGAAGAGGAAGAAGAACAGGTTGCCCAGTGCCACGAGTGCCATCCAGTGGATGAGCGCCGTGCTAAAGAGGACGAGAGCTGTCACACGGACGGTGATCTCCAGCCCCCTCCAAAGGACCATGCAGAGATAGGCCGCGGGCCGCACGCGCACTTTGTAATCGTCGTATTTGATCTGGATGGCCAGGACACTACAGACCAGCGCACCGTAGGTGATGGAGATGAGGGTTATGACCATCAGGGCAACTGGAACGGGGACACAAGAACAGCAGGCTTAGCTTGGGCCCCAAACACCATCACAGCATCTCCACCCCCCCCCCCCCCCCACGCTCCCCAAAAAATAAATCTAAACATATAAACATAACAATAAAGAGCAGACTAGCCTAAGAACAGTAGCAGAAAGGGCCAGAGCACCAATGGGCTCTACCTCGAGAGGGGAGCATCTCCTTCTCCTGTATGGTGACATACAGCTGCAGTGTCAGCTGCGGAGTGGAGCCCAGGAATGCCTGGATAAGTACAGTGCGTTTGAAGGCGTTGCGGTGGACGGCCAGCTTGCGCTCCGAGTGACCCGTCTCCCACTCCGTGAGTGAGCCTCGGCCGTTCTTCAACAGGATCTTCCTGGAGATGGTAACGTAAGGCTCCTCTTCCCTGCCTGCCTGGCAGTAGACCACCAGGGCATCAACACACCTGGTCAGCACAAGATCGAGAAGCTCCGTCATTGGCAAGGTGAATCAGAGCAGAACAGAGCATGAGACAGTTCATTCCTGGTCATATATGTCAAATTGTAGACATTTTTGTATGGTGCTTTTTTCAAAGAGTGAAAGTGCCTTTCAAACACAAGGGACCCTTTTAAATTTGCACCAGCCTGAAGCTGAGGTTTCCATCACCCTCTAGAACAAGGGTGTCAGACTCCAGTCCTGGGGGGCCAGAGCCCTGCACATTTTTGGGTTTCCCCTCATTTAACACACCTGATTCAACTCCTAGTGCTAATTACCACACAGCTCTTGAGCTGAATCCTTTGTGGTGGAACAAGGAAAGAACTAAGCTACACAGGGCTCTGGCCCCCCAGGACTGGAGTTCGACATCCCTGCTCTAGAACAAGAAAAGCCTTTTGGAACCTTCTGCCACAGACCTTTCCAGAGATTAGATTCCAGATTAGAACACTAGTGTTACTTATGTAAAATGACTATTTTCATGCAATTGCACGTTGTGCTTTAAATTTGCAAATTAAGTATCTGGTGTCAGTGTAGTGTAGTATATTGTTCAGGTTTAACTTACGACATTAACATTAAGTGGAAGGATATTTGAGATTACTTAGAACTACGGTGAGTATTGTAAAAATGGGACACCTGGCAAAACGGGACAGTTAAACTTTGCAGTTAATTTATGTGTTTAGAAATGCTTTATTTTCTGTATAGTGTTCAAGGGGCATTGGAATGGTGTCAAGTTGGGATTCAAGACATTGAGAAGATTTTTTTCAGAAAGCAAATTTTAACAATACTCACTCATCAACTGACATTTAACCAGACTACCCATGTCACTGTAACTCTTATGTTTAAACTGTGTGTTTTCAAAATGTGCAATTGCCAGTGGTTCATTGCAGGTTCTCGACTACATTGATGAAAACATCATTCAGCCCCTTTAGAAAATCCCTACTGGTTACTTATCTTGCATTTCTGTTTGGCCTCCACAAGGGGGAGTGCGCACACACATTTTCACTTCTTTAATTTCCAAGTGGAAAGACATCATCGCTATACAAAATTTAATCAGCTTGCAAACGTTGTAATCAGGGCTCAACACCATGCCAAATGGTGATGGACATTTTGATCAAAATGCAAATTTTAACCATGGACATGGTCTACAAATATTTTTTCCCCTCAATTATAACATTTTGTCACGCACGCAGGTACTTCTGTATGGACAGGTTGACGATCCCTGTCTGTAACACTGAATAACTGTAAATGATTATTTTTTTCTATTTGTATGATGCCATTTCAGAGTAAATTATGAAAAAAAATATAAGTATTCACGTATTAAAATGAAAACCTCACCACTTACCCTTCCCCATTAATACAGTTTAAGAAGAAAAATCCTACTCAGAAATTTTGGCGGGAAAACCCCTTGATTTGGAGACACAAACTAGTCCATGTGCCCACAGCCAAAGGCCTCGGAGAGGCATGGATACCCTGACAGGTTCAGGGGGCCCAGCATTTTATAGGGGCCCCAAAGTCACCCATGGGGTGGCCACTGTCACATTTCATCAGAGGGCCCAGCATTTCGAGCTACGGCCCTGCTCACAGCAGCCTATCCGCTGCCCGATCGTGGTGAGTATGTTCAGCTGAACACCCTGTAGTTCTGCTTTCAGACTGCCCTCACTAGGAAAGCGCGGGGTTCTCGCCCTGCACATAGCTCAGGGATCTGCCCACTGGAGCATGCTCAGTCAGGTCCGTGTTTGGACAATGGCTGTGGTGTGATGGCAGACCACAGACCTATAGGACATGCGCCGTGTCTTTTGCATCCATGGCAACTCCATGACACCGCTGGGCGGGGCAGCAGGAGAAATATCTCTGGCTGGTGACCCGTGCCGCTTCAGGAGACATGCAACTACGCGCAACACCCATGCGTCAGACTAGACAGCCGGCTCCTTTTCAGCCAGTGAAAGGTCTTGCACTGCCTGCAGCTGCTCTAATCGAGTTTCTACGCAATGTCCTCTCCCACGGGCTTCACACAGCTGCTCGCCAACTCAGCGACAGCGCCCAGCAGGTGTCCCGCTGGCAGCCCCACCACAGCAGAGGAACACCATCACAAAACTCGATATTTCCAGTAAGCGAGCAGCAGCAGGCTAGACAGCTGGCGGCGTGGGGCGGGACATACTGGGCGGCTCAAGCTGAATCGGGGATTTGGACTCCCAGTTATTCCACCTGCAGCTCCAAATCTCAGCCCAAACTTTGCAGATTAACTGATTCGGTGCAGTGATTCAGAGCAAACTGTAGGTACAAGTGTGAATGATCAACTTGCAGATAGAGATGGCAGAAAAAGTAGCTCCTGTGGGGCTAAACACTGCACTGTCCTACCAGGAATTCCTGAGGCCACCACCCAGAAAGGTCACCTAATCTGACAGGTTACACAAAGCACCTTTGCATACATTATTGATGGCCGTGGAGACAATGTAATCCTGCCACGATGTGATCACCGCTATGACATGCAATTTCCTCAGAGCTGCATACAAAATGAATCTTTTTTTGCAAACTCTGGGCAACACATACAAGAAACAAAACGCCGTCTTTACCAGTCACAGCAGCAGACCCAGATGGTGTTCTCTCAAGATCAAACATGGTGCCCAGCTATTTATGATGGAGTCGGTTTCCAGGCTGGACACAGTATCCAGGACATAACCGTCTCACAGCTTTTGACACCAACACTTGGGAGAGTAGCCCAACTTGAACATCTGTCCTCTGATTTCCATGCGTTCAACTTCAGGCTCTTAGAGTCAGAAGGAAAACCATTATTCGGGATCTTTCCTGCACTACCTAAATTTTTTATGTTTCACTGTGTGGAAGACAGATTTCATATGCTGAAAAGGTCATTGCTCTGTAGAAGCTGCGTGGTGCACGGCCGAGGCTCTTGCCAGGCTGGGTACTTGAGAGGGAACAGACACCAGGAGTCCTGGCAGAGGCACTGGTATTTAATGCAACAACACAGGAGGAGTGGGTGGTCCTTGGCATATCCAGGTGTAGCTCAGGCCCACCCCTTCAGCGTTCATAGCGAGCGATACAGTACGATCAAAAGATTGTGTCCGACAGGTATGCGTGTGCGTGGTTAGATCAATCGGAGGAAAATAAAGGCAAATGAATTTCTTTCACTTCTCTTAGTAATGTCACAGGTCATTTAAAAACTGAGAAGTATTTAGTTGAATCTGTAGTGTGATTTTCTTTACAAAGAGAATTGTTATGGGACTGGTTCAGCGGAATTCTGCCTGCCCATCTACATGATTTCAGCCAGCACTAGTAGTTGGCATTTGGGACATGCACATAGCGAAACAAGTGAGGGCAAATTGCAGACACAAGTGACATCAGACCACAAACACACCAAATGAAGAACGCCATTTAAAACATATGAAAAAGAGGCCTGAAGTTTCCAGTTTCCAGCAAGTCAGTTTCAACAAGCTGAGATGTCTTTGATGGCTGTTCCAGAACATTCTTCAGAAACAGCATCTGGTTTTGGAACTTAAGCTTAAATCGCTGGTGGCTGTTGCCAGAGCAGCACATTTATATATAAATATATAAACTTTTGCTATGATAATCATTTCTTGGTTTCATAATTCTCTTACCTCGAAATTATGCCTAATCCTAGAAACCAGGATTCTACAATGAATGTTCCATCAAACTAGAGCTCCTGTAGAAATGTCCCAACATCCTAGATGTCGAGGCTCATTCAAGAACGCAGGGGCCACAGCCACAGACAACAGCCGTACCTCAGTGAAAAGGTGATTCATTTTGGTAGCGCATGCAGAAAGGGCAGTGTGGTTTCCTGTGAGCTCCGAGATATACTTAGACAACCTGGCTCCGTGACACAGGTTCTGGGTGGATAAACACAGACCTGGCTGTGAGCCCTTGGCAGACAGCTACACCTCCACAAAAGGCAACCCAGTTTTATTCTGTGAACGTTACTTTTAGATGTCTTAGACAGTCAAACCTGACCAGCAACGTGCAAGATGCCGTAAAACTACACCTTCCTAAAACAAAAAGGCAACCAAAGGAATTTGAAAAGTCATTTGGTGATTTAGTCACAGTTGCATTTTACGTATTTAACAGACACTTTTATCCACATTTGATTTATTCATGTATCTTTTTTAAAAACAGGGTCAGACCGGTCCTGGAGAAATCAAGGGGTAGGGGCCCTGCTCAGGGGCCAACAAAGAAATTGCTCTGCCGACCCTGGGATCTGAACCAGCGTCCCCCCCGATCACAGGTACAGCGTCCTATCTGGCTGAGCCACACTCCACCCCTACAGTTAGCGATGCAGTGCAGCAGATACCAATATCCAACGGGGTTAAACATAAATACCTGAGCAGCTTTTACTGGTTTCAAAATGGCGAATTTGACATGAATATTTTGACATTTTACACTGACATTCTGTTATGCAGAATAATGCTAATAGCAAACCCCATGACGACGCCCATTGGGTATACCCCCCCCCCGGCGAAACACGGCAATCACAAAACACCGATCTGTAACCAACCAGTATATGAGTCCACACAAAGTGGGGGACCACCATGACAGCACTATACAGCTGGGGTCACCCACACCGTCTCCATCACGGTCCGCCAGGAACGTTAAATAATGACAGCTGACAGCTACCCTCCGATCCACTCTGTATAGCCAGGAGATCAGGCCTTATTTTTGTGAGTCTGCAGCTCAGCTTCAAGCCCAAGTACAGCTAACCCTTTTGCATCGCGACTTTCTCCATTGTGGTTCTGATATATCGCTGGGTTGGCATAAGAAATTAAGTGGGATTTTTTTTGGGGAGTTTTGGCAAAACCACAAATGACACGTGAAGGCCAGCAGACGACACACCAGAAGTTTAGTAACGGATAAATGCATGATAAAATATATGTGTATGCTGTTCTCATGTGATATCTCACCGTGATCTTGTTATATTTGTATCCTAATCCCTGCGATGTGGAAGGGTGGACTCTACTAGTTCCCGTGACTACTGCAACTCCGTACTATCAGGTTTACCAACTTCTGCAGTCAAATCCATTCAAATAATTCTATACAAAGCAGCACGTCTGGATTTCAACCAGCCTAAATGTTCTCATGTCAAACCCCTCCTTGATTCTCTTCACTGGCTCCATATTGGTGCTCACATCAAGTTCAAGCCTTTGGTTTTGTCTTACCTCCAAGAGACTCCTAAACACCCTAGTCCCATCTCGCCATAATTGGTCAGCAAACCAATGCGGGTGAAAGATCCCTCCTGAGCTACTGAACCTCATCCAGTCATCGGATTCTCACTCCACCTTCAAGAAATGCCTCAAGACCCATCTGTTCCAGGAATCGCACCATGTTCCCCGAATGCCCTTCGTTCTGTACTTTGTTTGCCGATTTGAATAATTGCCTCACTAGGTTCTTGCTTTGTTTGGAAGATGTTGCGTCGCTCTTGCGCTGATACCACTTACATTTGTAACTGGGTGTTCACTGGGAGCTCAGCCTAGCTGCACTGATGCTAGGTCAACCCCTCGACAGCCATATGTTTGTAATGTGCAGTTACAATCACTTCTACATTATTCTGAACAAAAGCGTCTGCTAAATGAAAATGTAAATCTCAGTTCAGCATATCCTTTACAAATCAAGACTTTACATATACCAACCCACTCACTGCCATGTCTCTCTTACACACACCAGAACAAAAGAAGATAATGTGTATTCCAAAATACGCAATAATTGTGACAAAGTAATTCTACCGGCCTACACTAATAAACAAAAGGGAAAGTACTGATAAAATAACAAATTATTAAAACAAACAGTATATGCAGCATTACGACAGTAAAAATAAAGTTCAAAATTGTTCAAACACAAAAACCAAAAATATAGTGAGTGCAGTCTAAGTAAGGTTGTCAGTTCTTCAAGCAGGCTCAACCGTGGGACTTCTTAGAAGAACACGTCAGTGATCTCAAAACGGCAAACCTGCAATTGCATTTGTTACAGAAACGCTAGAAGATCAAAAACCCAGCAGAACCAAATAAAACATTTTATCTTTAAGCACACCTCCTGTCTCTAAAGTTTGGGCCTGAAGCATGAATCATGGTTTTACATCTCATTTAATGTTGGTGTGATATTCCGCCCGACACAGTGCTCCTCCTTAACTGACATTATGTTAGTGTAACTTTAGCTGAGGAGCTAACCAAAACTGTCGGGCTTCCTCAGCTAGTTAAACGAGTCAGTTCTGTGAAACCAGTTACAGTTTGCCATTACATAATAAAAATTCTTTCACATCCCTGATTCTTCAAGTAAAAGGAACCCGAAAGAAGTAGTAATGGGAAGTTGGTCCATGTCATATGACTACAAAGTTACAGCCAAGAAGCAGCAGGAGCTCCGAGTCGGAGGGATCTCTCCTGTATTGTCTAGAAGTATCTCTGTTTCAAGACAGTAGCAGATACTTCAGAAGTCCATCCATCTTCAAACAGCTTATCTCGGTGTCACTGGGGAAGCGAAGGAGACTATCCCAGACAACACAGGGCAAGGGGGTTCACCATGGACGTGAGGTACCGAAGATGTGTTTCATGGGATTTTAACTAAAATTCATCTCCTGCAAGGCGATTATGTTCCATACCTGATAAGAGGACCCATCAGGAGAAGATGCAGGAAAAGAACGAGGGGGCGATCTCTCCCCAAGTCCCGATGGATGAAAGTCAGCGCCAGCTGCGTCAGGACGGAGGGCACCAGGACGAAGGTAATGGTCAGACCCATCCAGAAGTCGTCGTGACTTTCATGGTAGTAGCTGCAAAGCACGGCGGCGCTGGCGAACTCAGCGCAGTACAGAGCCGCGGCGATCAGCACGCCCCACGGGGGCCGGATGTTACTGCGGTCTGCAACCAGCACCGAGCCGTTCTGGGTGTGCGCTGTCGGTATCTGTTCTCCGCAGTCTACAATCTCGTTTTCCGGAACTTCCATTGTAACAAAAAAGTGTATCAGTTGTTTGACACAAAGTCGGTACAGCGACGCAAATGTGGCGATTTCTTTGCTGCAGATCAGCCCTGGTTAGTGTTTTCGGTTGTGACCGATGGGCGTCGTCACCTTTGCGACCGACTTATTCAACTTATATATGTCGCTATTAAATATACAGCGACACGCAAGTATCACATTTAAAAATCTGTATACTTTAACTCACTTTTTTGTATCGATCGTTGTATCAATCGAGAGTCGTCTGTAAAAGCAACTGGTATCTACTAGATCTCATGCTGCTCGACTTCATCAAATTAAATGTCAAGCAAAAACAGTGAGCAACTTTAATCCTTCGCTCTGCTGTAAAACGTTAGACGATTACAAATAAACGCCTCGTTACACCCCGGCGCGTAGCCTTAAAGAAACATCACATTACTAATGATAACGAGAAATGACTAAATCATACTTTGCCATTAACACGCCGCATAGTCCATTTGTCAACAACTGTGTAAAGAAAACATTCAGGCCAACCCCCTGCTTGGAGGCACAAAAGCGCAAGGCCAAACACGGGGAGATGACTGCTTAATCTACCACGCCATCTGTACGGATTAACTCTGACACTTCAACGCCAGCATGTTAATAACGACGAAAAATACAGATCGAAAGCTATCAGTCTTGTGCACACTCGGGTGTCAAACGGGGGTTAGTCTACAAGGCTGTCTGTAGCACCGCCACCCCACAAACCCTCCTGAAGATCCGAATCAAGCGACAGGCCAAGTGACCCCATTTCAATGCGAAAAAAACAAGCCCACCCAAAGCCACGTTCCGCGCCGATGCATGCCTCCGCCGGCCACGTATCGGGCTCAGATCTGGCCCCAAATAATCTGTTGGGGCCGCAGCGTCTCGAAATGCTGACATAGCACCCCCCCCCCGCCCGCCTTCGGCTCTGCGGCTTCCCCTGGGTCCTAAAATCCAACTTGTCCAAACCAAAGCATGCTTACTGAATGCTCACAAAGCTAAACGCCACTTGGGAAATTCGCTTAGGGCAGGCTGCGATAGTTCTTTTCTACAATGGCCACATCCGAGCTTCACCGGGTCAAATTCACCCCGGTTGATGTAATCTTGCACCAACCACGTTGCTCTCCCAGATTTTCTGCAGGCCTGTTGAAGTAAATAAGATGTAAAAAAAAATAAAAAAATCAGGTTGGATACCCCGAGGGCAGCATATGGACCAAATAGAAGAATGCCTTTATTGTCATTGCACATTTTAGAACAATGTGCATCACCTGGAACTGACGCTACTTAAAAAAACACTCAATACAAAGAGTAAGAATTTTTTTTATTAAATTAAAATATCCTGTATAAAAAGTAGAATATGCTGTATAGAATAGCTAGTTACATAGGTAAATAATAGAATATATGAACATGGAACAATGATTTGCACGTATGACATGTTGTATTTCACATTATAATTAATATTGCCAGTGAGGCTGCCGGAGATGTGGAGGGCACCAATGGGATGTCAGGAGGCGTGGAACACTCTGCCGGAGATGTGGAGGGCGCTGATGGGACGTCAGGAGGCGTGGACCACTCTGCCGGAGATGTGGAGGGCGCCAATGGGACGTCAGGAGGCGTGGACCACTCTGCTGGAGATGAGGATGGTGCTGAAGGCATGTCAAGAAGCACCGATGGGATTGGAACTGCAGGTGGAGAAGACGCCAAAGAAACACCAGGCGTGACGGTGATGCAGACTCACCAGGGCCGGCAATGACTGCTTGGCTTCTCTCAGATCGGGCGTTGGCGGCATGGCTTCTCCTGAGCCAGGCACATCTTTGACACTGCTGCGAGTGGAGCAGTGGGGTCGGGCTCAAGAGCGGCCTCGGGTGGGTCAGACCATGCTGGACTTGGCAGTTCCGCTCTCCTCCTCCAGAGCTTAGCATGAGAAGCAGGGATGGAGCAGCTTCTCTCAACAGACAAGCAGCAGGCAGAGCAGCTTCCTGCCAGTGGGCTGAGCCGTGGGGAGCCGGCGGGCTGAGCTGAGATGAACAGCGGCAGACATAGTGTCTCATGGTCCAGAGCCTGGGACTGCAGTTTTCTCCAACAGAGAAGCCCCGTCTGTCTCGACCAGTCCCTGTACTTCTGCCAAAAGGTGCTGGATCCTCTTCACCTCCTGGGGATCCTCATCTGGGGTGAGTCCTGCCAATTCCTATTCCATCTCCTGAAGGATCGCCCTCACCTCGGGGATCCTCCACACAGTGAGATTATGCCTCCACTCCAGATGCGCATCCAGCAAAGCAAAAAAGTCTACTGCCTGGAGATGGGGCAATGCAGCTGGATGCATTTCAGAGGACGTGGCCCTTGTTGGTAGTCCCTCAGAGGGAACGTTGGAGATAAAGGCTGTGGGGGTGATTGTGGAGTCCTGGCATTCTGTCACGTCGTGGTAGTGAGGAGAAGTTAAAACCCCTGGGGCACCCTTTGTGCAGGAAATCCCCCCGAAGGGGACTTTATTAGGGATGCAACAGAGGGTAGTAGGTCAATAACGGGGACCTACAGAGGGCTCAGACTTATGACACACAACAATGCCAGGACTCGGGCACATAGGACAGAAGGGGACATAAACACTGTTAACAAAGAGTACACAAGGGGCAAGTGTGGGCCATAACAACAAACTCATAACAAGGGATTGGAAACAGCTGGGGCAGTAAGCAACATAAGGGCACAGCAGTGACATCTGCTGGCCAAACAGAAACAGGACAAGGTCGATGGCGACAACGTGACACATAGTCACATATCAGATATTTCTCCTTGATTGTTGGGGCTGTATGGGGGGAGGGTTAAAGTGAAGGCAACCAGTGTTTTAGAGAGTTCAGTTCAGTAATAGTTGTAAAGTAGAAGCTATTTTTGAGTCTGGAGCTTTTATGGCCCTGTAGCGTCTTCTAGAGGGCAAGGGAGTGAAAAAGGTTATGGGAGGGGAGTGGACATGTCTTCTAGAATATCTATGGCTTCACAAAAGCATCGTGATCTGAAAATGTCCCCAGTGAGGGGAGGGGGTGGGCAATTATTTTCTGGGCAGCGTCAGTGTCGGTGATCCTTTGAGGGGCTTTCTTGCCTAGCTGAGTAGTGAGTGTACCACAGTGTACTATGAGTGTCCTGTGATGAAATAGTTCAGGACGCTTTCAGTGGAGCAGTGACAGAATGGCACGAGCTGCTGGAGGGACAGGCTGATTATTTTAAGTGTCCTTAAAAAGTACAGCCACTGCTATGCCCTCTTGACCAAGACGGTGCTGTTTGTTGTCCATATGAGGTTCTTTGTGATGTGGGTTCCCAGAAATGTTTAAAGGTTGTGCTCTGTGCACCAAGCTGCCAGTTTGCAGTCTTGGTCTCTGTAGGCTGCCTCACCCCCTTTTGAGTTCAGATCCATCGCTGTTGCCTTATCTGAAAATGTAATGATCGCATTTGTGGGGTACACAGGTATGCAGACATATGTGCAGAGAGAACAGAGGAGGGGACTCAGCACCAGGCCTTGTGGGCTCGCAGTGGTGAGTGTCAGACTAGGGGAGAGCTGGGGGCAGAGTCTGACTGAGCGGTTTAACACAGACTCCTTGATCCACATACACATCGGGTGACTGAGATCCAGGTTGAGCAGTTTGCTGTCCAGCCTACTGTGGACCAGTGAGTTGAACACCAAGCTATAATCAATATAAAGCATTCTCACATATGTCTCCTGCCGTTTGAGATGGATCGACAGTGCTGATGGCATCCTCTGTGGATCCACTTACTCTGTTGGCACACTGGTGCTGGTCCAGGTTAGAGGATGCAGTGGCTTTTCTGTGCCTTGAGACCAGTCTCTCATAATGATGGGTGTGAGAGCCACTGGTCTGTAGTGATTTAGGCAGGTAACCATGGTTTCCTTTGCACTGGAATAATGGTAGTTGTCGTTAGGTATGAGGAGATGATGGATTGGGACAGAGACAGGCTGCAGCTATTGGAGAAGACCTTGATAGCTGGTAGGCGCAATTCTTGAGCATCCTTCCAGGTATCCCATCGGGGCGGGCCACCCGCGATTCGTTCATTGTGCTGGGCCCGGTTTCCCGTTAACGGTGACTTTTAGCATCTTATGAGACCTTGAAAGGTATACCTTAATAAAGTTGCTTACTTTTCTACACGTGGTCCCCAAACAATCCCTTAAGTCTTAAGAGGTTGCTTAAGGGAGAGCTTCGTAAGTGTGAAGTAACTAGGCGCCGGAACTGGTTGACTTTGATGGCTCGAGAATTTATCATTCCCTCCATGCAACAACTGCTTGACTCCGGCATGAGAGAAAGTGGTGGTCTTTATAAGTATAGCACTGCGGAAATGCTTCAAAATATTGCACTAATCAACACTGGGGAGAACCTAAAAACAAAATAGAAAATGATCAAACTCAATCATCTAACTGTAAATATGATTTTCGCCGTTTGGGTGCGTGAACCCACCTCCCCAGATTGTCGTTTCACACCATTTTATTTTTATTTGTTCTATAAAACATGTGTGTGCACCAATATGTGTGAATGTCATTTATATTGGGACGAGCGATGGCCCAACAGCCAGAAGAAAAGTTGTGTTACTGTCATAACGTGACAGAACGTCCTATGCGCTTCATTACTGACTGCCCACATAGCAAGATGAGTCTGAACTGGATCTGGGCTAAATATTCGGAAATCACTGTAGATCCATAAACCAGATCTGCCCTGGTATCACTTTGCACTAGGGACCAACGCTGGTCTGAATTCACTTTCTGGATTTGAAATAGATAAGGGCCATATCTGGGCCAGCTTTACATTGAATGTTACCAAATACAGCATGTATTTGGACCAGAGTCAAAAGTTAGATCAGATCTGGTCCAAATGTGGCTCAGACACATTTTTCCAGACTGACTGCTGAACAGTTCTGCTCCAGGATCCTAATATAGCATAATAAAATGAACAAATGCTTTTATTTGCCATTTGTACAAATGTATTATAATTATTCTCTTTGCTTACCCCATATTGCTCCTCATAGCTTGGGGGTCACAGCACAGGGTCAGCCAATGTGCAGCATCCCTGGAACTGGGGATTAAGGGCCTTGCTCAAGGGCCCATGGACATGTGACTGTCCTGCTGAGGCGGTGACCTTCCAGTGATTAGCACAAAGCCCCTTGAGCCAGTCACCACCCACATATAAGTTAGGATCCTAGGACCCTTACCCAACCCAACCTTATTACAGTATGTCTTACGGAAGGTATACTTAGCTAACGACGTTTTAGGAACCACGTCGGAACGTTAAGGTACAGCTTACGGTAGAATGATGTAGCGTTAAGAAGGCTTCAGGAAACCTACCCCTGAACACTTTTCTTACCTTGAGTGTCAGCACAGTGAATATGAGGTATAGGTCGTTTAAAAAAATGAAAACGTATGCTAACAAAGAAAAAAATGTTTTCAATGAATTTAAATAATTATTTTTTGAACGAGACTTCGAAACCATAATAAAGGAACCCTGACAGCGAAGCGTTATTTCCATATTTCCCACTAGATGGCAGTATGTGACAAAAATAGAAATTCAGAAATTTACATCAGCCCTTACAGTTAAGATCGTTTTCACGCTTGTCTCAATGCCACGTCCACTTCATCAAAACCCTTCACACAGTATGCTTTAGAAAACATCAGTTAACCTTTGGTGCAAAATGCACTTCAACCACCAAAGACGCTTCATACTTCACTCAAAGGTAATTCATGCTACCATAACTATATCACACACTCTGTCCCAAAACACTACTGAGTCATTGAATGTGTAATCAACTAAAAACATAAACCAATTGAAGCAACGCAAAATACACACGTTATGTGTTTCCCTGTCTTGTTTTTGCATAGTTTGCTGTTGCATTGCAAAATAAAAGAATACATATGCAGCAGTAATAGTGGAAAAATCTCTTCAGCGACAGCTACATCAACATCTTACATATACATGCCTGTTTCAATTCAAATTGACCAATTTGTATAGATGGCACCAAAACTCCGGACTAAAAAATTGAATAAACTTTTGCTAAAATCAGAATAATCTATCTTATGTCAAGCGTATGTATAGATTGATTTGTCAAAATGCACCGTATTTCCATGTACAGTAATCTAACTTAATTGTTATTAGGCTAATGTTGATGCATAAGAAGGTCTAACGTTATGCTCTGAAAAAACATTACTATCAGTGAAACCTATAGGGGCAACGTTAAAAAAAAACTAGCTAGCAAATAATAAGCCTTATTATTTGAATTTTAGTGGTATTGATTCTGCATTCCACAATTTCATATTTCTGGACATTTTTAAAAGCTTCATCTGATAGCCCAGATACTAAATCTACTAAACATAGATTAGATTTTATTCACAGACACACTATGAGGAAAAGGAAAGATGAAAACATCAGACACTTTTTTGGTGGTAAAAGAAGAGTAAGTAGGAAATATTAGTGTTAAGAGCTACAGAGCATTATACTAAAAGTATAGGTGCAGTTTTGCAAACTGTTAATGTGTATGAAGGAAAGTGGTGGTCAGCAGAAAGCAGGAGAGGCACAGGAGCAGGCAGCAGGGAGATGGCAGGATGAGGACAGTGAGCAGGGAGCAGGGAGATGGCAGGATGAGGACAGTGAGCAGGCAGCAGGGAGATGGCAGGATGAGGACAGTGAGCAGGCAGCAGGGAGATGGCAGGATGAGGAC
>JAODKC010000002.1:20917214-20941874 GCA_026777985.1 Mormyrops attenuatus
AGAATGCTTTCAGCACCTTGTTGAATCAATGCCACGTAGAATTAAGGCAGTTCTGAAAGCGAAAGGGGGTCAAACACTGTATTAGTATGGTGTTCCTAATAATCCTTTAGGTGAGTGTACATCTCACCATTTGCAAGAAGATTCCACAGTCATTCTCAGTTTTTCTTGCACATAAATTATTCAGTCACCCTAGTAATATTGTAATACTCCACCTTGCATTACCTTCAAAAATGTCAACCTAAATGTTGCTGAATTCTTCCCAACCTCATAGGCTGCAGGGCAGGGGCAGTGGGCAGTAATAAAAATTGCAACAGGTTGTGCACTGCTGAGGCACAAAGTCCTCACGGGTTATGGAGGGGTGCATCTGTAAAAGCACAAAGAAACAATACATATTTGTTTTAATAGTAATAAACATTTTTACATCACTTTAAACATGAATTTAAATATGCTTCTGATATTGTAAGGTCGTGTGAGGAACAGAAACCATGAGGTTGGAGGGGTTGTGATATAATATAAAACCTCTAACCGTGTCTGATTTTTAGCTCAAGACCACACGAACAACTAAAAGCTATATGCTGGAAACTAAGACAACCACAAGATAACTCCATGAAAAGCTCTGTAAAACTACAAATGTGTCTATTTTACGGTAAGAGAACGTGAGCTAACTGGCTAGTAGTTGCCTTAACTGAAAAATTCACTCCATCAGAGAAAAAAGTTACTAACGCACTACATCAAAACATTTACATTGCAATAATGTATGGCATGAAATAAATAAACTTGTAACTATAAAATTCAGTAATACAAATAATAAAACTTAGCATACCGTTCACATTGGCCAGAGGAACTAAGTTTGTGCTTGATTCCCCTGCACTTCCTGTTATGGCTGAACGTGGAGTGGCTGAGAGTACACGTGCTGCAGCCAGACTCTATTGGCCAGACCCGTCTCCCTCTCCGCCCCTCAGAACTCGTTTGATTGGAAGATTGCTCCAATTTCCAGTGTCGGTGTCCCGCCCCTCTCCGCCAATCGGGGATCCTCTCTGAGAATTAATTGGTGGTGTGCGATACCACAAAATTTGGTATCGATCCGATACCAAGTAACACAAAATGTTTTTCTTAAATACAGTGCATAAAATTAGAGAACCGGCTTTGATTTTTTTTTTATGAAAAATTAGTGAAAATACAATAAAGTACAATTAAAAAAATACAATAAAGTATAAACACGCTCAAAGAAATAGTTAACACAAAAGGGTAATTATAGTCAATCAAATCTGAGCTATTTTATATGCAGAATATTTGTTTCAATTCCAGTAAATGTATTTATTTTATAACATGTGGCAATGTGATAATATTGTATCAAATAACACGTTAATTTTGATTAATTAATTACAGAAAAAATAATGAGTTAGAAAAAAAAAAACTTTGATTAATCGCATTCCGTGGTTCTGGTCACGTAAACCCAAACTATTTACCTATTTGACCCTGATGCTAGCACTAGCATCCATGATATAAAGGTCTTAGCATAATTTATACATTTTGAGTTTTATCCACTTGCACTTTGAAATTTCAATATTAACTAATGCTGAAGATGACTAAAATATTACTGGCACCACTATAATATACCTGGATATTCTCTGCCAAATTGAAATGCTTCTTCCAGTGCGTGTGCGCGCACGCGCAAGTGAGCCTGTTTGCTTGCCTGGCGCCGCCGAGTCACGTGACGGTACAACATCAAATCAAAAGACTGAGGAGGAGGCGCAAACCCTGCCAACCGCCAATGAAAACGCCAGAAGAAGAAGAGGGGCAAAGGCTGCTCTGCGCTGTGATAGCCGCAATGCATTAAGGAGAGAAACTAAAATAAGGTATCTATATCATTAGACTGGTATTGATCAATACCAATACCAACATTATTATCGATACTTGGATCGATCCGCCCACCACTACTGAGAATCTCCGGGAGATGGACGGAACTATTCCGACATCAGTGTTGCTAACTTGGCGACTTTGTTAGAAGTCCCATTTTTTAGCCCATTTTTGGAGATTGCGATCTCCGTAAACAGCTTGCTGGTTCCGACTGCGACTCCTATGCGCTCTCTACAGTCGCAGAGGTGATCTCACCACCCGAAAGCTGTGTCCAAACTCGGGGGCCGGCTGGTTTACACAGCAACCATTCCATGTGCATTAGGGACCAGAATATGGCCATTTCTCAACATTTTTGTGCACCAGACGAGAGTCCAAATGGCTCCCCTTCACCACTCATCACCAATGTACATATGCACAAAACAAGGCACAGTTGTCACAATGCGTCAGTTATTGTGCATAAACACGGCACAGTCACATTTACTCATATTAAAATCAACTTTACATGAATATACTTATATCAAAATATACATAAATCTCAAAATTATGAGCATGTATATAATCCAAAATGCAAAAAGTATTAAATAAAAAAAACTGGATTAAATGAAAAACACAAGAACACAGAACAAAATAGCATAATATACTAATAACTAATATGAATATATAACCCCACGATTTTACGACTCCCCTTCTAAACAATATGCAGTTTTGCAAAAAGGGAAGCATCTGCTGGAGAACTCAGGAATCTGGCAAGGTAGCCTTTTCTGGGTAACAAGCGAGCTACTCTGGCAAGACAACCTCTTTTAGGTCGGGACCTACAGACTCTGGTGAGGTCTCTCTGGGGCAGTCAGGACCTCAGACCCCTCGGAGGGGGTTTTCTGGCTCTTGGGGGTTGCCTTTTTCTTTCATCTCCTTGGCTTGGTTTGGGTGGTATAAAAGGTGAGAAACTTCCCCCTCTGGTAGCTTTAGCTAGGTTAGGTTCATCTTGCAAGGCGTTTGCTATCTGGACCAAACCCTGGGGGTCTGACTGTTGAGACGTCACCTTTCTGAGGTGAGCTAAACCCTCAAGTGACCTTTGAAGGAATGGTTCTACTAACAAGTCCTTGTATACCTCTAGAAGGACAAAAAAAGTCCCAGGCCAGAATGCTTGAGGAAACCAAGTCTAGATCTAGTGCGGAAGGTCTGAGACACAGGTAACACCAACAAACCACAGGCACAGCACAAACAATGACTGACAGAGACCCAGGACAGGGATAGGTACTTCTCAACACAGGTAATGGGGTTTGAACAAGGGACAGGTGCAAGTCATGAACCATGAACCGCTTAGCCAATACATTAAAACTGGGAATGGAAAGAAAACCTGATCACCAGCGACATCTTCTGGCCAAATGGGGACATGACGGGGTAAACACTTCATAGTTTAGTTAATTTTGTTTAGTGTTGCTTTGAATTATACTATTTGGGACATATGGGAAAAAATTTCCCATTATTTGGGAACTGACTACAAAGTTATAATTTTATCCCATGTTTTCAATTATATATCTGGGGGGACAACTAATTATTATTAGTAAATTAACTTGCAAGAATGATGACAACAAAGGAGACAACATTCAAACTGTACATCTTTACCTCTATATCAGACTTCTCTTCTCTTTCCTTTTCCTTTCATTCTCTTTCCTGCATTTCCTATATTTCTTTCCAGATAGCTTTCATAGTTTCATTATTAACCGATCACTTGGCCACCGCCACATAATACCTGCACAGAGTTGTAATAACTGTTGAACCCCTCCCCCAGGTATGCTGCTCTCAAGTCTGTCTGAGGACATCATCGTCACAGGTCTGCATACAGGGTACCGCTTCTCGGGGAGATCTGGGTGTGGCCTGCAGCATCTACTTATTCGAGGACGGAATGTGGGCTGCAACTTAGATCAAAATTAGCAGAGAAAGGCAGATGAAACTTAATTAAATTAACTTAAAAACTGCCTCTCTCTGGCATTCCCTGGAGCTGGTGGCATCCAAGGTGACTGGCCCTGAACCAGCTTAAGAGAGTCTTCTCACTTTTCAAAAAGAAGAGCGTGGTTACAATGCTCAGGTTTATCCTTGCATCACCCTTGGTTGGTAGCTGGTGGGACGTCCACTAAAAGGGGAAGCCCTGATTCTGTAAACTCCAGATTCCATTTCTGCAAACAAACAGAAATGCAAGTTAATTGCAAGTGCTTGTTATATAGCTAATTCAATCATTCTAATCATTCAATCACTGCAAATAACAAATCAGGGCACAAATACTAAGTGATAACAGTTACTACTGAAGTACAAATCATGAAGAAATGTAGTCGCTACTTGATAGATGCATCACGATTCATTAGTGATGAACAAACATGGGTTCAGAATGTCACTTGTGTTATTCATGACTTGTTTCTTCAGTAGTTCAAAGCTTTACAGAATTAACAGATATAGTTACAAATATAATTGTTTGAGGTAAAACATAATTTATCATTAATGATGATGACGTAACATGAAATCAGTATGCAACTAAGACTTAGTTTGTCATTAATACATACGGAATGGCATAATATTATATTATTTGTGCCCCATCAAGTAAAGTGTTACCCAAATAAGGACATGATCGGATCCATTAGCACACTTGGGACTCTACATTATAGGCATCCATCTTCCAACTCCTTATTTTGGTCACCAATGTTGTTATGAAATATTAAGTAGCTTAAACAATATGAGAACAAATTTATGGATAACCTGCACAGCGCCACAAAAACAATGAAAATAAAGTCATTTTACATGAATAAACAATCTAAGAATTCTAACTTTCATTGTTAGAATTTCATAAATCTTTGCAGTTAAAACTTAATGTTATCCATAAAAATCTCACCAGTCAATTACAGTTTTCAATTTTTCAGGTCTAAAAAAATTGCAGCTGGGAGGCATATGATGCAACTGCAAGGCTCACACACACACACACACACACACAATTCAAAACGCAGAAACCCCCCACACGTGTTATGCACACAGTGTCAGGAAAATGGAGGAAGTGGCATGTAAACCACCGGGGTGAGGTCACATAGGAGGTACTCACGCAGGCTGCCAGCTGTTTGATGAAACAGCATGTTTTCTGCAGCAGCTCCTCTGGGTGCATGTCCATTACCCCTCTATAGCAGAACAGGCGCAAATACTCCGTGCTGTACAGCAACAAGCTTCTGTAAAGCGAAGGCACAAAAATTCAGCTTATTTTGTGATGTTTCCTGCCTTCACATTATGGAAATATATATTATTCTTTACGAATCTTCAGCGTGATTTCAACATGGTAAAGAACATTAAAAATAATACAATTAGTTTAACTTGCGCCAAATTCACAATTACATCAGTTTTATGTTGGTTTTGAGACTACTACGAATACAATGTTTAAAACTTGTTGCAATACTACCATTGTTTGGCGCGACAAGGCATCACATTTTGTTAAATCAAGATGTGGAAGAAGTCTCCTCGTAGAGTACGTGCAAAAATACGTACGTATTTTGAAATACGTACAAAAAAAAAGTACATACAAAGGCATTCGGCCGAGTTCATCCTCAAAGCGACAGATGACAGAAATTGGCTGTTTGAATAGCCACATATCTGCAGTATCACATTCCTCCTTCACTTTATGTCTCTGTATTGAAAGAAGCACAAATGATAACCTATTATTTCCTTCAGTTATAAACCACACTCGGATTTTTGTTTCCGAACTTCAGGATGGCATACATTGATTGACACATACATTGATATATTACTGTATTTGGATAGTGGAGCGCACGCTTTTCCGTGTAGAAAGCAAACCCGGGGTACGATTTCCAAAAGCTTCCATTAGCAACTTCATAGCTGGAACGGTTGAGTTGCATGGTTCCGATTATATACGCTAACGTAGTTACTACTACGCGTTTGGGAAATGCACCTCAGATGTATATGGGTCGAACTATTAAGTTACTTTGGAGAAACGTACCTCTGAATAACTATTTTCATTCTGAAGCATTATATGCATTTCATTTAAACAACAGTTTACGCACAATGACAACATTCCTTAAACATTTGAAGATTTTACGAAGAAACGTACCAAACTCTCTATTGCGGCTTCCATTTCTGCAAACATCAGTCCAATAAAACCGGCGGCAACTCTGCCTGATATCCCGAAATCACATCTGAATGTGCCACGTTGTTTTTCGTTAGTATATATGGGTCTATTCCTATGTATTTCCGTGTTTTAGCCTGTCGCCAGTGTTACGTAGCACTTTCAGTTTTACTAAACTTGAATATTCACGGAAATTACACGTTTCATCTTTGTAATGGATATAAACAATATTGCGGCGCCCCTGTCCATGTCACATGCAGGAACGTGTCACGTATGGGGGTGGGCACGTACCTCCTGCGGTCCTCAGAGCCTCTTTTCAATCACGGATGAAAGTTTCACTGCTCCCCGTCGCGCGATCACCAAACCCCTTACCCCAGAGTATCAACCTCCCTAGTTCTCCCTGTTGGAGAACAGCTAGATATTGGTTAAACTTGGGCTGCGTTTTCCGTGTGTAGCAGGTTGAAAATTTTAAGTTTTATATTTTACTGTCACGTGTTCCGAGGTACACAGTGAAATTATTATGCCACAGTTGCAGGGAAGGGGACAGGTGTAAGGGTGGGGGGAAATAAAAGGACAGACAGCAGTGCAATGAAGACTAGACAATGTATTGATATGTGGAAGTGCGTGTTTTAATTTGGTCCTGCACGGCTGCTGTATAGCGGAACGGGATGCTGATGTGGAGCGAGAAATAACCGGGGAATATACGGGAGATCATGAAGGACACGCGCGGATAAAATTGTAAAACGTTTATTCACGACATGGTACCGGGAGTGCACTAATAGTTTGCTGCAGTCCTCAGTTTAATAATGGATTCTCCGCGTCCAACGGACAAGTTACAGCTGTCGGGGAGCGTCGATAGCAGTTAGAGAGCGTTCAAGCAGCAATTCGGGCTAGTTAACAATAACAAGCCGGGTGCAAGGAAGATCGCCCGAAAGATACGTACGATTCCGTATTTGGCACTCTGACATGGACTTAAATACACTGAACTAACGAAGACAACTCGAAACACCTGGTAAACACTGGGAATCCACACAAGGGTAACGAGTAGGCGTGGCCAACGAGGGGGCGGAACAACGAGGTGTGACAGAGTCCTTCTGTAAGAGTGGTGGGGATGATAAACTTCATAGGTAAATTCATTCCTAACCTCTCCAGCAGGTGCATTGTGACAGCTCTTGTAAAACAACAGAATTCCAGTGGACGAAAAAGTATGAGCAAAAGTTTGCTGGTTTGAAAACAGCCCTGACATCTGTTCCTGTATTAGCGTACTACAATCCAACAAAGAGGCCCAAATGTCAACAGTATGGCAGCGAGCTAATCTACACTCCAGGAAAGCACATAATATAGGCTGATGTACCAGCAGTAGGCCTGGTATATCAGGAGAGGATGTCGGAGCTCATGTCACCATGCTGACATCCACACTGCCAGTGACAGACAAGAAATCACAACAATTAGCTGAAGAAACTGCCAAAGATCCAGAGTTTCAGCAAGTGATTGATTACATCAACGACCGCTGGCCAAAAGGATCATGTATAAAATTCGGTCACATCAGATCGGAGCTCAATGTCATAAATGACATGCTAGTGAGGCAGAACACAATAGACATACCACTAAGTCTTGCCAGGAGCTCCTGAACAGAATACACGAGGGACATCTGGGCATTGAAAAATGCAAAAGAAGAGCGAGGAAGTGTGTCTGCTGGTCAGGGATTAATCAGGACACTGAAAACTCGATAAGTAGATAGGATCCCTCAAAAGCATCCAAATACACAAGAAAAAGAGCCAACCATGATCGCTGACCCTCCTACTATGCTGTGGGAAAAGGTAGGAACAACCTTGTTTCACTTCAATAGCCAAGACTATGTGACTGTGAGTGACTACCTCTCTATACCCTGAAATGGCACTGCTACCTAACCAATCAGCAGCAGCAGTCATCCCAAAGTGAACTCAATCGTTGCCAGACACAGCATACCAAGGATAGCGGTGAGTGACAATAGGCCTTGTTTTAGTGCAGCAAATGGCAAGTATCTTAAAACAAGTACTGCAGGAAGCCATTGACAGTAGTTCTGACCCGTACCTTGCTTTACAAAGCTATAGAGCATCACCTAAAGATCGAGGCCTATCACCTGATGCGTTTTGTTGAATCTCAGAGGCCTATAACCTGATGAGCTATACATGAATCGCAGACTTGGCACAACATTGTCTTTCTTTGTTTCTTATGCGATATTTTTTGTAAATAAAAGAAGAAAACTAATACATTTGCAATTTCTTTTACTGAATCAAACAAATATCCCCAGACTTTCTCTGAGCACTATACAATTATAATATTATATTCAGCATAACGCAGTCATACAAGCAAAATTATTCATTCAACACAAACGCAGAAACTTCATTCTCAGGTGTATGTTTCCTGAAATAGTTCAGACTGTTCAGTTGCATAGTTCCAACTATAAAGTTGTGAATGTACCCCAGATTGTTTACAGCATTGCTGAAACCGACTAGGTGTCTCCCTGTTGTCTTGGTTTTGCAATTCATCGCCACCTGCTGGTCCCTCTCTGTGGGTGCTCCCGGGAATCTGTCTGTACACTCCATCTTGGAACAGGCCATACAGCACTGCAGGTTAACACCTACTGCTACACCTAACTGTACACCTAACTTGTTCCTGATCATTATTTGTCTCTCAATCCCATACAATATACACATTCAGAGAAGTCTGTCTGGCATATTTGTTGATACATAGAACCCCTGTATCAGAGACTATCTAAGGGGCACAAATTCACACTAAATAGCTTGGGCAAAAAGGGGAGGGGCCCAGGACACCCCAGCTCTCCCCACATGTGCTTGGAAGATTACTATTAATTTCAATATTTCACACAATGTTTAATGTGCTTCAGGGTTTAATACACTTTGTTTGTGGTTATATACTTTTCAGCTTTGAAGTGTGTATTTGTATAGAAAATCACTATCCAAATAATAAACTTACTGCTGCTTCTTCAGGGTACTTCCTGTACATGCTCGTGCCTCAGGAGGCACTGTACCTAAATAGCCTACAAGGTAGCTCCACATAAGTGAGCCTGGCCTAGTTAATGTGGGTGGCTGGGCCACTGGGCCCTTGCTTGCAAGCATATTTTTACATTTATTTATTTAGCTTTTATGCAAAGTGGCATACAGTTGAGAATGCAGGGTCAGTCAGACCCTGGAGCAATTGGTGTCATGGATCTTGCTCAAGAGCCTCATGGTGACATCACTTTGTTGACCACCCCCATCCATGGCTCCAGATGTGGTCCCGGGAACCTTAACCTGGGAAATATTTCCTGAGTGCTGGGGGCACTTTAGTGCACAGGCATACCCAAGGCAATGTGCCTCTGCAGAGTCCTGATCAAAAGTATCGGCTGATTGGGTATAGAATGTTCCCCAGTGGTCTCCCAAAGGACATGTTTTGGCAATGTTTTTCCTAGGTGGGGAAGACACAGGATAAAGTGAGGAATGATGTCTCCCAGCTGGCTTGGGAATCTCTGGGGATCCTCCAGAAAAAGCTAGCATCAGTGGTCATAGAAAATGACGTCTGGCCTGACCTGCTCAACATCCTGCGGGCGCCACGAGTTGTCACTCCCGTTAGGCAGGACACATTATAAATGCCATCCAAGTTAATCAAGTGAAACGAAAGTAGCTGACAATCTTCAATACAACTAACATGTAGACTCCGCAACGTCCTCCCATTTATTGTCGCAGCAACATACTGTTCTTTCGGTCGATTAACAAAACGAGACTTTCTACTGCCGAGTCTCCCAATCATATTCGGTTTAATCTCGACATTCGTTCAGCATCCACCTATCATTTTCACATTTTCCAGACTATTAACATTTCCATTCTGCGAGAGTACACTCACGTGAGAAAGTGTGTGGCTCCATGCTCCTCCAACTCACAGAAAGGAAAGAAAACGGCTAACTAACCCTCCTTTTCACGCAACAGCGTGCGAACGCAATTTACTTACGTTCTTAAAGAGACACCACCGAATTTAAAATACATGCAAACAAAAAAGGCAAACAGAATTAATTAATAAAGAAAACAATTTGCTTATACGAGATGGATCCTATATGACCGGCCCCTAATTTTTCTCAAACTTTGAAACAATTTTACAAAACAAGGGACCACTATTAATGCAGATAAATTCACCAACAAAATATTCAAAGAATATAATCAAACGTTATTCTTGCAGGAAATTACATCTTGCATCTGATTTACTCAGCTTCTTGCAACAGACAAATCTTTGTCACAGGCCTGTCTAGAACACTGGATTTCGTTTTTATCCGCACTTGTCGGACAAGTCTTCTTTTATCTGGAAAGGTTTGGATGATTTTACCCATGACCACAGAATTCCTGAATGCAGAGTCATCTAGTATTATAATTATGTCATCAGGGACTAGAAGTTTCATTTTGAATTAGTCCACTTTTGATGTCCCTCGAGCAAGGGTAGGTGATTAGGCGTTAAGGGTTCCAAATCGTTTGGATCATCAGAAGCTCGGGTTATAGGCCTGCTGTTAATTATAGCCTCTGCTTCACACAACATAGGACTGAGTTCATAAAGCTGTGAACTCCGTTTTACGCATTGTCCTTCCTTGAGAGCAGCTATCTCATTAGAGAATCTTTCCCTGTTCCCACAACCTTTCCAACTTCACATAGCATAATGTTGACATTATTACTCTTAGTTAGTCTAATTAGTGAAGAAACGTGGCATAAGATTGAATATATTAAGCGATCTTCACAGAAGAATAATATGTACAAATTGCACGTTGTTACAAAAATGATCTTTTAATTAGTATGACATGCAGGCCTGGTAGTAGACTGGCCTAGGGCTGCAATCATAGGTTTTGATTGGACACATGGCCAGATTAAGACCTCTATGGGCCCTGCGAATCAGTTCAAAAAGGCCCCGATCGCCATTAGTGAGTCGACGTGTCATGCCCTCAGTGTCTCTCAGCCTGGATCCTTGGATGTCTCCTTCTGCAAAAATGGTACGCCTTGTGTTAAAATGTCTTCTTGCATCTGCTCAGTCATTAATCCCCATAACACAGGATGCCTTGGGGGAGTATATTTGTTCATGGTTTGTGTTTGATGCGTATCTGATTCAGTGGCTTTTTTGTCTCCCACATCCACCACATTGCTGTGCACATCAAGAGGGTGCACATCAGTGTCAAATAACACAAAATCATACGGCGAGTTGTTTCGTTTATAGATATGAAAGATAAACTATCTGAACAAAAAATAATTAGTTGGCACAACAATAGGTGGTTCTTTTCAAAACTAAAAAGTTTGAGTCCTCCAAACTCGAAAATCTAGTGCAGTAAGTTGCCTTGAAATTTTAAGTTGTCTTAACATCTTCTTTTTGACGGTGTTGGTATTAGCAGCGATTGTACTGTTTGCTGTTAACGTCGGTGTGTGTGGTGTCTGCGCAGTGGCTCTATCTTTGTTCATATAGTGATTTTGGAAAACTTATTTCTGGCACATTTTGGAGCAATTCAGCACCTCTTGCATCTTTATCTTTTTTTTCTGTTAGATGCCCCATTTGGTTTTCAGGGTTAAGTAAGGTCCATTTTGACTCCACAAATCCGATCTACCACCCACAACTTTATTTTCTGTAAGCCAATGACCGAGCACCTGCCAATATTTGATCGGCTGATTAACAAACTCTTCTTCCAATTAGACTTCTTCTTAAATCTGGTATATTCAAAGACCCCTTGATACAAAGGGCCCCAGGCCACATGCCCAGGTTGCTCGTATGGTTAATCCGGCCGTGGTTGGACATCACTTTAATGGCATACTATTCCTGTAGTATAGACTTATATACAACCAAAGAAGATAAGAATTGAAAAAATGGTAAGGAAAGTATTTGTGACTGGCTCAACACTTCTATAGAAGGAGTACAAGGAAAATCTTGGAGGGGGCAAGACCTGGTCATTTCATAGTCCATCTAATCTAATACTATCCTTTTCAATAATACTGAAACTTACTATTGTCTTATCGGTCCAGTTTCATTATGAAGTTATATTATTTTACCACTACACAGATAAAACCACTTTAGTAACCACACGGCTGAACAGGCTGAAAAAACAGGAAACTGCTGTTGAATGCTGAGAATTAATGACGGAATATAGGACAGGTTAACTCACAGCATCATCACTATCACATCATATTTGTAATGCTTTAAGCCACCTCGTGAATGACAAAAATATTAAGTAGCATGATGGTATATCCTAAACTTAAGAAACACAACTAATAATTCTATACTTTAAATTGTGATCACAAATGTGTATTTACAACAGGATACTAGCTTCAAATGTGTCGTTGAACGTTGCATCAGTAATTTTTCGTGTATCTTACGAGGAACTACATACTCTCTTGGAGTTCAATTCACTACATAAGAAAACAAACTGCAAGGCGTTTGTTATCGTCTTTATATAATAAATGCTCTATACACTGGGCGCTGGGACCCAGTGGCAGTCGCCTGATTGCCATTTTTATCCTCTACCAATCCCCTTTCGGTCCGAAATCTCCTTTATATAATTACGCTGGGCCAAAGAGTAACCCAGGCAGCGCTCGGAAGCAGCCGCTTTTCTGGTGTGAAGTGCTCCGCTTGGAGACAAAGAAAAAGATGGCCTCTCCAAGGACAATCACCATCGTAGCCCTTTCCTTGGCCCTTGGCTTCTTTTTTGTATTTATGGGCACGATCAAGCTGACACCGAGACTTAGCAAAGATGCATACAGTGAGATGGTAAGTCTGCAGATGTAGGTGGGAGACGGAAGCGAACCCGATCCGGCTCGGAGCCGGGTGCAGATGTTGCTTCCCTGCAGAAAGCGGTTTTACTGGACAAAAGAAAGCAGAACACCGATCAATTTATGGGAAGCAACCAGACCAGCGTTATATCAGTTTCCTTCGTATAAATTTGCTCATTGGAGAAACTACGAAATAGATGATTATAAAATGTGGCATGATAATACCAGAAGCGGCGAGCTAGAAATGAACTATATATACATAGTAGGACATATATAATTTTTCACTATAAATTTATCTGTATAAAACGTTAACGCGTATAAGGCTGCGAACCCTTGTATGCCTAGTAAACATTCAAAAAGATCAGTTTAGTAGATCACGGTTTGTCACTGAACAGAGTTATTCCGTTTTCGGACAATGGCGGATCATTCCAGCAAATTCTATCCTGCATCTGCGGGTGCCGATGTTGTAAGACTCATCTGCTGACATTCTCTTACTTTTACACCAGGGAATTCTTTTTTTTTCTTTCTGCTGTTTTTTTTTTTGCAGTGATCATTTTTATTTTTTCAATGATCAACTAATGAACATCATTTATACAGTAGATTCCATGCTTGAGGTGGGGAAAGGCAGGTGCTGGAACTCCCCTTGTTATTCGGTGCCAACAGATATTGAGAGGTGTCAGTACTCTGAGACAAACAGCGAGGTGGTGGTATTGCCTGCCTGTGACCACTGGCCCACTTCAAGCACTGGGTAGATTAACAGTAGTAACGTAGGTGTGGTTAAAAACATTGAATGTGGTTTTGGTGGTGTAGCGGGAAATTGAGATGACATTATTTGGTTCCATATTCCCACACATACAACATGATGTAATTGTTTTGTTTGTTGTACACGCAGTAGCTATGGCTGTAATGTTTTAAAGCATGAGGCTGCAAATAGCTTCTTTCGAATGGACCAATTTGATGGCTGCAGTATCGAGCAAGTTTGCGGAGGGGAAGCAGGAGTGAGTATGGCTTTTGGGTCAATCCCTGTTGTCACCTATGGTCTTGGGCTGTTGGTAATAACCAGCAGAACAAGGCTGGGAGCCCAAAGTGGGGGGAGGAATTCAGAGATCTGGTGGGGCCTCGAAGTAGGACTGCTCCTCGTGAGGATGCCAGCTGGCTGCGAAAACAGCTTCTGGGTGTATCAAGGTTACAGGTCTAAGAGTACTGGACATGGATGGCTTTGGATGATTAGTGTCTGTTAATGATAGAAAATGAGTGTTCAACATGTCTTAATGTTTCCATGTCAAAAGGATAGTGCCGATTAATTTATTCTGTTGGGTGCATTTCAGAAACGGGCGTACAAGAGCTACGTCAAGGCTTTGCCAGGCCTGAAGAAGGTGGGGATCAGCTCAGTACTGCTGCGCAAGGTCATTGGAACACTGGAGGTGGCCTGTGGGATAGTAATGACGCTGGTCCCCGGGAAGCCCAAGGACGTGGCCAACTTCCTGCTGCTGCTGGTCATGCTGGTGGTGCTATTTTTTCACCAGCTGGTAGGTGACCCTCTGAAACGCTACGCCCACGCCCTGGTCTTTGGCATCCTTCTTACCTGTCGCCTCCTGGTGGCCAGGCAGAATGAGGACCAGCCTGAAAGAGAGGAGAGCAGGGAGCAGCTGGTCAACAATCAGGAGAAAAATAAAGTAAAATTGTCATAAATCAAGCACAGGAACATGGCTACAGCACGAGAAAGTTGGGGAGTATCTTCAGATGACAGAGATCCTAAACTAGTGAGAGAGGAAAAAAAATATAAGTAATGGCCACTTGTTGCAAAATTTTTGATCCAGAATGCTTGCCATCTGGCCATCTGGTGGTCAGATTACATTAAGCAATTCCCTCCATTCTGTTATTCCAACCACCATAACCTTTCACCCTAACATGGAACAGTCACATGGTGTCGCTATACCATCTTTGGAGGAAAACACCATTTCTGGGGAAAATTACAATCTGTGTTGTTAAAATTCCTTATTCAGTTAAAACTTTTAAAATTGACACACCGTGTAACTTTACAAAAAATTGATTCTTGGAATATGTTGCTTTGTGGTTTATGTGATGTTTTAAAACATTATGTTCTTTTTAGTATTTTTATATTGAGAAGGTAAACTGTGTTGCTCAGTTTACATAGGAAAAATAGTCTTAATAATTTTTTACCACTGAGGCTTACATTAGATTTAGGTTAAACTGTCTCAATGTGTGTCATGAATAGGGTGCCCGGACAAATATGTGGAAAGAAGATGAATTTTTATGTATTCTTTTTGCTATATCATTTGCAGGCATTACATAATGAATGACCAATTGTGTTTGTATTTATTTCAATAGGCTCTCCATTTTATAAGTAAAAATGTTACATTATGTTATAGGGCAGCGTTCTGCCTTTCTTAAAGGTCAAAGCCATTTTGACAATTTTCTGACTTTTTTAGGTCATTTTTCTTGCCATACTTAATGATAGTCATCTCTAAAACAACTTTTAGACTTTCTTTGTTTATGTGACTGAAGAAACAAATTAGTCCAGAGATAATAGGTCGCAAGAAATGTATCGTGTGTTGGACTCTTTTCTATCCATGTACTTATCAGTACGATCTTATCAGGATCTTTGCATTTTATAAGTACTATAAATTCGGAAAATTGATTATTGTTTGAGGTGTTTATTTATTTCATGTAATGTTTCGGACCAAAATGGGAACAATTGGTCTTAAGATTTGAGTTGTTGCTGTGGATCGTGAAAGGCATACTTTACAACTCCGCATCAAACATGTCATATATGCACTGCTTTGGGCTATTAACATGAAACCAAACTCAGGTTTAAAGTAGAGGACCCAATCTCAACCTTAGTAGAAAAACCTGACGGATGTACTACTAAGTAGGTTTACTGGCTAGGTTTTTCAGTCATTTGGGTACTACGAATCGTACGCTGCCTTACGTTTACTTGCAGCCTTTCCGATATAACGGCCGTAAGTTTCCGAGCCAGGGGGGGGGATTATTGATTCGCAGTGTCGATCTCCCCTTTTATGTCAAAGTGCGCAGACAACCTCTCGCCAGTTTTGTATAGTTAAAGTTAGATAAAATTCACTTCGTGGTACACCCCACTATTCTGTTGATTACGGGAATCCAGCGATCACCATCCTTTTGACAAAGTGGTACAAAATTTGACAAAAATAAGTATTTAGATAAAATGCGCATTTCGTTTTCCTGTTTGTTTTAATAAAGCTGTGCGTCGAAAATAACGGACCTAAAGTGTTTTTTATTTCAATCATTTATTTTATTTCCTTTAAGGCTGCAGATACACAACTGCACTTATTGACGCTGTTTTTCTTGTGACAACACATTCCACCCCGACAGCTGCATTTATTAAACATTACATCCATCCTTTAAAATAGAAACTTCATTCCCCAAACCTCTCAAGAACGCCTCACTGCGATAAGCCAACGACTTGCTTCGCACCGGAAGTCAGGCACTTCCCAGAAAACCCTGCGCATGCGCAGGGCGTCGCGCGCGAGTTTTTGAGTTTCTGCGGAGGGACCGAATGTTCAGAGGGGGCTTAGATAAGGGTTTTTTTTGGGTTATGCAGCAATGGTGAGCAAATCCGACCAGTCGCGGTTGGAATTAAGTTGCTCCTCGGAAAACGACACGACGGGATGTTCCCGGAGTCTTCGGAGTTCGCGTGTGGCGGAGGAGCAGAAGAAAAGGGGCGAGGCCGCAGAGCCGTTCCACTCCGCGCTGAAGTACTTTTCCCAGGGTAAGAATTACGGCGTTGCCGTCGCGGACCCACAGGTCTTTTTAATCGGTTATATTTATGGATATGAAGTGTCGGTATGCGTTTGGTTGCATTTTGAGAGAGCAAGGCGAATTTTTGAAGCGGCTCGTTTACGGTGATTGTCACCCGACGGCCACCTTGACGTCATCACAAACAGCCGCCGACCAGCTCGTGTGCAGCCTTTCGGTATATAAAATGAATTATTATAGCCTTGTAATAGACTGGGCACTCTGAGCGAGACAGATTTGCCAGCCAAACTTTAGAGTCAGATATAAATTACAAGTGTAAAGGCTCAGTGACATATTCAATTACTGTCTTCAATAATGAATTCCTTTAGTGATCCGGAGTTTGTCCTCAATTTTTTAAATTTTGGTATGGCATTAATTGAAAGATTTTCTCCTAATTATGTATATTTTATTACGTATAATAACGTAATAAAAACTTCGGTTTCAAGTTTTATCCTATATCTAACTTTCCAGTATTTATTGATGTCTTCTTTTGCATAAGTCTTGCATATTATATAAAAAAACTGGTTAGTGATCACTAATATCTGTTAACAGTATCCCACATTTAATTGTAATCTCTATAGTTTCTAGCAATGTTTTTATTCTTGTTGGTGTAATAAAGATCTAAACTATACAGTGTGTTTATAAAACCATCTGGATTCAAAAGGCCAACAATAAAATCTCCACAAACAAGAGCTCTTTTCTTACTACCGTACTTTTTGGACTATGAGTCGCTACTTTTTCACAAAATTCTGGCCCTGCGATTTATTGAACGGTGTGACGTATATGTGGATTTTTCCGATTTTTTGTACGCCGGGTACGTCATTTTAAGCAGTATACATTAGGCGTAACTCACCTAAAAGAGATAAAGGCATTCTTTGCATAACTCTAGATGTAATGTTATTAAGACAAATAATTCCGTAACTCACATACCTAACACGGAGTCCCTCCACGCGATGGCAAGCGTTCGCTAATTAAATTTACTTGGGATCATATTAAATGTATTCTAATCCTTTATTTTGAATTAAAAAAAAACTGCTCGATAACTATTATTACGGCCAGATTTACAGGTTTAAATCTGCCAAATATTTAAACTGCCAAAACATTTTATCAGTAGTGCTTTTCTGGATGAAAACCTATTAAACTATCGAACTTTTAGTTGTATATGTGTTCATTTCTAGCTGCCACTTATACAATGGTGTGACTTATATATGTTTTTTTTTCCCAAAATTTTTGGGGTTTTAGGTAGGTGCGACTTATAGCCCAAAAATACAGGACTTACATTTCCAAAAATTTCAGCTTGTTCAGAAATAAATCCATAGTAGTACCTGGAACTCTATACACATAACTAATTTATTTTAGACTTAATGAAATTCATTCCATGACATTGGTTGTATTATCACCATTTTTATTATGTCTTCATGTATTAAGCATCTTAAACATGAGGATGAACCCTATCCTTTTGGTTTTTGTCACAGAGCAGTTCATTTTTTATTTGTTGTTTTCTGGAGGCAATACAAAAGCTGGAGGAAGCCGAAACACAATTACTGACAATGTTACCCAAAAGGAAGATTATTGTGTAATACTTCTGGAAAGTACACAGAAAGGTCAGGTAATACATGCAGTTGTGTGTCTGTGGCGTTGCTCCGTTCCAGTGGAGGCAGGCACCCCATGGAAAGGCAATAATGTTCTGGAGAGACATCTGGCTGCCGTAGAGCGAGTGGCCCTCAGCCGGGGGCTTCCCCCGGAGGCCGTGTCCATACTGCTGGAGTTTTCCCTAAGCCTCCGCATGGGTGAGTAGAAGTCAGGCGGGCCCTGCATTGAGTTTTTGTTTCTCTATTTTTTTCTAATGTATATAGTTTGGGTAGCCCTGTTGCGTCTTTTGGGGGTCAGAACCTTGCCCCTAGCCTGTCTGTGTTATTCCCATGTTCATTAAAAACACACAATGTTATGTTCACTGTAAATTAAAAAATGTTTCCATATCTAGGCCTAAATTACATTTTTAGATTCCAAGATTACAGATGGCTTCCAATCAGGAGATGGAGTTTGTCTTTTTGGTCTTTTTCTGCATGATAATTTTTTTTTAAGTATTAGTTGTAACCATCCATTTATTTTTTATTACTCATCCTGGCCACGGTTAAGGTCACAAAGCTGGAGTACCCCCGGTAGTGGGATGCCAGCCCTTTGCAGGGTGTACACATGCACTAAGGGTGATTTAGGAACTCCAGTTAGCCGAACTGCATGTTGCTGGGTTGTGGGAGGAAACATGCATGTCACGGGAAGGCAAATAACACATTGCAAACATTCATGCTAATGATTTATGCAGACTGTCATTAGGGTTGTCATGATCATGAAATTTTAGTTAGTGATTAACTGTCATACAAATAATTGTGATTAATGATTCTATTGTGTATTTCTGTTAATTTTATAACACTTATAGACTAAGCCTAATCATAGTTTAATACAAATTACTCCCTGTGAGGAACATTATTCCAATGTTCAATGCTAATCATACAAATGAAAATTGCATTTCTGTTTGCCTTTCTAAGCAAAAATGTGTACAGCGCAGCTATGACATAAATAAATAAGTTAAATACCTCGCAATAAACAGTTGGTGGTGTCACTACCCAATCTGTACCACCTACCCGATTTTTACCTTGCCTGTCCGTGTATGTGTAGCATTTTCGAGCATGTGAACACTGCATCACATTTTTGAGCGTGAACATTGCATCACATTTTCGAGCATGTGAACACTGCATCACATTTTCGAGCATGTGAACACTGCATCACATTTTCTGCACTGCTCAATCCATTCATCCTACCATTTTACAGAAAGCCATATTGCCTATTTTTACAGCAAACTAAGCCAGATAACATGGCGGAATTAAGGTAGCTTGGGCTAGACATACATGAATGAAGATAAAGTCCATTTAAACTAGGGTACCTTAAATCCAACAAGTTATTCGACTAAAGCATGAAGTCCAACTTTGTGAATCATGATGCAGGCCCCTGATGTTAATGATTGCATTGACATGATCATTTTTTATCCTTATCATTTTAAGTGTTCACTCCAGTTGTGTATTTGCAGTTTTAAAACCATCACTATTACCTGAATATCCCATATCTGAAATGTTAGTTTATATTTCCATCAGTTGAAATTGCTGCTATCCAGTGACACGGAATTTTTTATACATACATCTCTCTAGTTGTTTATCCTGTTGGCATGATCTACTGACTTTGCTGCAGCATAAATGGTTACAGACGTCCAGAACATATGCGGTCGCCCCATCGTGACTGGGTATCTAATGAGACCCAAAAATACCCACTCAGACATAAGTGCTGGTGCTTTGCAGAACTTTGTTAGACAGACAGAGAACACAAAGAATTCAAATCACATTCTGGGCTGGTGGAGATCACAAGCAGTCTGTAAAATGAATCTGATGTCGTGAAAAGAAATTAACGGGATCAGGTTGGGTTGTGAAAATGTCATGAAACGAAGTGGTACAAATCGGGCGGCATTGTAAAACATGTCGTGAAGTGCAGTGTTGCAGATGTGTGAAGACCAGATTGGGCAAGTGGTACAGATCGTTTCAAAAGCACAAGGAAATGACGTCATTAAACAAACGCCAGTCAAACATTACATAGTAGAAAATGACATGGAAATAGTTATAGAAATGACATTTTTGTTTCATCCAGCTATTTTTGAACAGGTGAAGGGGGAAGATTCTAGTGATTATGCAAAATAGTCATGGTCAGCTCAAAAAAAAATCACAATCAGGTGATTATGTAATAATTGTGACAGGCCAAGCTTCCATTCTTAGGTCTGTTTTTTAATCGTTATATTCCTGTGTATCTTCTCCTTCTCCCCTGTTTCAGGGTGTTTCATCAGCTCACGTGTCCTGAAGCTTCTGGTGCCAGCCTCCACAGTGCCACAGGAAGCGGTCATCAGGGGCATTTCCTGGCTCTGTGTGGACAAGATGCCAATGAGCATGCAGGTAGAGGGGGCAGAAGGAGGAGTTCGTGGCTTAGTGGGTTGGAGCTATTGGTCTTTTTCAAGGCCCGTAACCTTTCTTGCTCCAGGGACTGGCTGACCTTGCTGTGTGATCCTTGCTAATATGTCTCATTGGAGGGAATGTGAAATCTAATGGTGGTTTGGCAAGCTAAGGGTACAGGTTCAAAGAGACTCCATGTTGTTATCACTCTTATTTAACCTGGATTGCTTCATAAAAATATATCTAGCAATATAAAATCTAAAACTCCTGAAATGAGAGAGATCAATATCAAACTCACCTACAGAAACTCTTATGACATCCCATTCTAAATGCATAGGCATCAATATGGAGTTGGTCCTCCCTTTTTCAGCTATAACAGCTACCATTATTCTGGGAAGGTTTTTCACAAGGTTTTCGAGAGTCTGGGAATTTTTGTCCATTCAATTTGAAGAACATTTGTGAGGTCAGGCACTGATGTTGAATGTGAAGCCCTGGCTCACAATCTCTGTTCTAGTTCATTCCCAAGTTGTTAGATGGGGTTGAGGTCAAGGCTCTGTAAGGGCCAGTCAAGCTCTTCCACACCAAACTCACCCAACCATGTCTTTATGCACTGGGGCACAGATATGCTGGAACAAAAATGGGTGTTCCCCAAACTGTTCCCGCAAAGGAGGAAGCATAGAATTGTTCAAAAATTGGTATGCTGAAGCATTAAGAGTTCCCTTCACTGAAACTAAGGGGCCAAGCCAGACAGAGAATCATGACTGGTCACCTCACAGAACATGTCTCTACTGCTCCAGAATCCAGTAATGGTCTGCTTTGCTCCACTTCATCTGACACTTGGCTTTGTATTTGGTGATATGAGGTTTGCAAGCAATTTCTCTGCCATGAAAACCTGTTCCATGAAGTTCCTGGTGTACAGTTCATGTGCTGGAGTTAGTGCCAAAGGAAGTTGGAACTCTGCAGTTAACCTGCAGTTTGTGTCAACAGAGCATCTCTGACTTTTTCACACTATGCACCTCAACACTTGGTGACCCTGCTCTGTTACTTTACGTGGTCTGACACTTTGTGGCTGGGTTTCTGCTGTTTCTGAACGCTTTCACTTTGCAGTAATACCACTTAGAGTTGACTGTGGAATATCTAGAAGGGAAGAAATCTTACTGCAAAGGTGGCATCCTATGATAGTACCGTGCTTGAATTCATTGAGCTCTTCAGAAAGACACAGTCTTTCACAAATGTTTGTAAGCCTGACTTCACGGTTAGGTGCTTGAATTTATACACAATGGGTCTGAACGAAACGAGTGAATTCAGTGATTAAGTGGTGTGTCCCAGTTCTTTTGTCCATGTAGTGTAGATGACTGGAGGCTGGAGGTCACCGGTTTTGGAAGTCTCACATTACTGTAATTCCAGTCCTTTTGGCAGTAACGAGTAATGTGACTAATTATTTCATCAAATTAAATAACTCGAAAGTACTGAAATTTAAATAGACTAATTGTCACCTTTGTCTTTTATGAACATCTTATTGGACAAATGCAGGCTATTCCCCTAATATTATAACGTCATTTGACTTTACTGTGGCGCAATGAATGGATGATATTAGGTGCAGTGATAGATAAAATTTGACAGTTGTATTGTCTCACACTGTCACAGCAACAACACTAAAATAAGTACCCAGACAGCACGCATTCATTGGCACGATGTCTCCACGATGCTTGAAAATCCGTCTGCAAAGCATCTCTTTCACAGAGACATTGCTACTGAACATTGAGTCGACATCCCCCTGATGTCTCTGTGATGTATTTCAACAGCAACATGATGTTAATGAAATCACTATGTAACATTTAGCCTTCTGTTATTTTTCCTGATTAGGCTAAATTACCCACAATACGTTTATACTATCTATATATGTAAAGTGTATGTGTGTCTGTGTACACCACGATCATTTAACGACGTCCAGATCCTAAACCAACATCCTGGTGATGTATGTGTGCTGTCTGGGTTTGTATGCCTTAATAAGAGAATTCCCAAGTTTAAGTTTAGGGTTTAAGAAGTTTATTGTCATATACACAGTAAAAAACATGTACATGTTAGAGCCATGTAATGAAATTCTTTCTTTGCTTGCTCACCCTTCGACAAAGATGTAAAAAAATAGAATAAATTATAAAAATATAGGAATTACTCGATAAAGTACACAGTGCTTTATGCAATACAGTAAGGGTTGGATATGAATATGGGGTTGGATTAACTTGAGCTTTTAGCATTTGTTCAAGAGTCTGATTGCCTGAGCGGAAAAAGCTTTTCGTCGGTCTTGTGGTGCATGACTTTATGCTTCTGTAGCGTCTTCCTGAAGGAAAAAGCTTTTCGTCAGTCTTGTGGTGCTCCTGTAGCGTCTTCCTGAGGGAAAAAGTTTTTTGTCAGTCTTGTGGTGCTCCTGTAGCGTCTTCCTGAGGGGAAAAAGCTTTTCGTCAGTCTTGTTGTGCGTGACTTTATGCTCCTGTAGCGTCTTCCTGAAGGGAGCGGCGTGAACACGATGTGTTGGGGGTGTGTATTGTCTTTAATGATGTTGTGTGCCCTCTTGATGACCCTACTGTTATAGATGCCCTGCAGAGAGGGGAGGGCTGTTCCAGATATATACTGTGCAGTTTTAATTATACGCTGGATAGCCTTCCTCTCCTGCACAGAACAGTTGCCATACCATACGGTGATAGAACTGGTGATGACACTCTCTACTGTACCCCTGTAGAAATTGGTTAGGATTTTGGTTGGCATATCAAATTTCCCCAGCTTCCTCAGGAAGTACAGTCTTTTGTGTGCCTGGTTGATGAGTTGTTGTGTGTTATGAGTCCAAGTCAGATACTCGCTGATGTGAGTTCCAAGGAATTTGAAGATTTCCACTCTCTCCACTTCGGCCTCACAGATGTGAATAGGAGTGTACTGTGACTTCTTTTTCCTTGGGTCGATGATCATCTCCTTGGTTTTATCTGTGTTCAAAGTGAGGTTGTTTTTCTGACACCTGTCCACAAGTCCCGCCACCTCGGTCCTGTAGTTTGTCTGTACCCCCCTGGTGATCAGCCCTATGACTGTGGTATCATCAGCAAATTTAATGATACTCGTGTTGTTCTGTGAGGCCACGCAGTCATGGGTGAACAGGGTGTAAAGCAGAGGACTCGGCACACATCCTTTAGACTGGGGTCTGTCTCTGAGGAAATTTAACACATTGAATGAAGTAACTGTAGCTACTAAGTTTCAGTAACTTGTGCATTGTGGATCACTTTTTTTCCCTGGGCTTTCAGGTCCTCTTCATTCGTTGGGTCCTCACTATGTTTGACCTGATCGACTCCAAGGACAAGCTGAGGGCTATCTATGGCTTCATCTTCAGCTTTGTGACAGAGGAGACGATGGTAGGCGGAGAGCTCCCTGTACTGTGAATGGTTCGTCGTGAAAGATCTATACATGATGGGTTTTGGTTTGTATCATTGCACAGAGTTTGAGTATGCCTCTCTGTTTCCGTCTGCGGGTTCACATTGGTTAACTCATTGGAATGAGAGCCAAGGATGTCTTTAAATATCAGCATGAATTCTATTGTACATTTAGGAAACCAGACTAGTTCTGTGTGAGTGTGTGTACAAGGGCTTCAGTCATGAGAGGTATATTTTTTTTTTGTGGTGTCTTACAGTGTCCATATATTTGCCATCTTCTGTACCTGCTGACCAGGCGAGAAAATGGTAAGTCATGTTCTTTTAGATCCTGGCACATTGCCCTACTTCTTAAAGCAGGATGTAGGAAAAGTGCTAACAGTGCTAACCGTTTACCCCTCTCCCTTCCAGTTCGACCTAACAGGGTCAGAAAGCTTCTTGAACTTCAGAGTAAAATGGTAAGCACTGCGAGTGTACGTTTTGCCATAAGTGTGCATAAAGTTTCGAATGATTCAAGTGAATATGGTGGTTATCAGTGATATTTTAAGAATTTGTAGTAATATAGAACCCCCTTTGCATTCACAAATTTGAGATCTGAGGTCGCGAGTTGGCCATGAACAATTAAACGGGAATATTTTGGAGCTTGCTGAAAGATCATAGAAACTCACAGACAACGTGAAAAAGTTTTTTTTTTTTTTTTTTTTTTTTACCCTGTA
>JAODKC010000002.1:20960560-20971281 GCA_026777985.1 Mormyrops attenuatus
CATGCAGGCCCGCTGATGGCCACGGGGCCGGGTACCGTACCCCATGCAGGCCCGCTGATGGCCACGGGGCCGGGTACCGTACCCCATGCAGGCCCGCTGATGGCCACGGGGCCGGGTACCGTACCCCATGCAGGCCCGCTGATGGCCACGGGGCCGGGTACTGATGCAGACCAGGTGCTGTAAATTGTCATTGGTTGAGCCAAAGGTACTTGGGATGGTGATGCCAATTTGTCTCATTGAACTTTATTGACTTTCAGCAGCATCAGATTTCATTCGTGATGTTGAATATTGAGGTACCTGTTTTAAGGGGTTTAATATAATAAGTGTCTTTGGCCCTTAATCCAGCTATTATCATTATCCTGTGGTGAATAGTGGAGACTCACTTATTTTTATCCTTTTTTTTTTTAAATGATTTTCTACATTTTTCTTCCATGTCCAGTGTTGGCCAGAGAAGATGACGATGGACCTTGGTTCAATAAAGGTATGAAACACCATATACATCTGAATAAAAATGTTCTGTACGCCAAAGGCATTCAGAGAGGCGCTTCCCTGAATTTTGGAATGTGTCATCTGACGTATCGGAGGGACTGGCATGCGCTCAAATGGCCTCTGACTGGGGATCTTCTCTCCCGTAGGGTAAATACTGGGAGTGGTTCTTGGAGTTCCTCTTCTGCCAGGACCTCCACGGCCTGAAGGAGTTTGGCCAAAGCAGCCTGAATCACAGGACATCTGCCCAAGGGTCCAAGCAGAACCTTAACCGCAGCCAGAAGGATGCAGTGGCTCCATAACGAATGCGCTGGAGGATTATGGGTAGAGGAGAGGTTAAACTTGTCTTGATGTAATAACTATCCTGCAAACATCACTGCCGCCTCGTCTGTAAATATACTTGAGTATTTTACTCTGTACACTTTTGTAACTTTACTGTATAGCATTTTTCCTACATATAGCTTCCCTGCTTGTACAGTGTATCATGCTATGTAAACCTTAGCTGCAATTAAACCAATAAAACAGCCTGTGCATGTTGGTGAGTTTTATAATGTACCACAGTTTACGCTTCAATGACCCAGCTGACTGAACTGGCCACCCTGTTTGCCACTCGACAGGGTCTCGGCAGGGGGGGGGTCATTGATTACTGTTAAATCATTTGTGTCTGTTGGGGGTCGTTGGTTCAGCCATCTGGAAAACCACATTTTGCGGTAATTGAAAACCTCCTTGGAACAGTTTAAGAAAGGTCCCGCCACTGCTACCTTGATTCATGTTCATGTCCAGCAAAAATAAATTGCAAATTTATAGTTTGGAGAGGTGAAACCCCAGGTGTGATGGTGCATTTTAGGAAGTTCAGACTTGGGAGAAGTGATGTCGTCTGAGCTGAAGAAACTTTCTGCGCCAAAGTCACAAATCCAACTGAAATACCGATGAGCTGATTTTTATTTTTCCTTCTTGATCCTAGTGTGTATGGGAAAATATTGAATTTTAGGCTTATTAAAAGATCGAGATGGAAGCTTCAAGGATTATAGCTCTCAACGTTTCATGACACATTTATTTCCTTACAAGAGTTACTGACACTCCTGATTTTTTAATTTTTTTTTAAAAACCAGCCCAGCCTTTTTGCTTGTAAGGAAATCCGCGTAGCAGTCACGTCAGTTTTTTCGGTCGTTATTTTGTTTTTGTATTATGGGTCATCCTAGTGAAGACTGGGTAGGTAATTTGGTGTACTTAGTAGGGATGGTCTTTAAGGGCAAGATTTCCTAGTAGAATTTCACTAGTGATTATTCGAATAACATTCGATTAATCCCACCACACACGGAGAACCATACATGTATGCAGTATGCGTCAACATATTTTTTAATTCCCATACAAATTGAGATCACTCGTTGTTTCAAAAGGAAAACGGAAGGCATTAAAGTAGCGTGAATAAATTTGTTTGAAACTGAAATTAAACTGACGGGAGACCTCAAATGGCATACAATAACGTTTCATAGCCTGTGCCATGAGCAATAACGTCGAATGGAATTTCTTTTTAGTTACACAATCGTATAATAATTACATGGCATTGACAAGAAAATGAGTTGAAAATTTACTATACGCCTATACAATACACATCCTATAAAACGTGTCTACTAATAGTCTGTCTACTGGGAAAGGCAAATCAATAGTTTACGTTCACTCCCATTCAAAATTTTAAGAACGTATTTCACTGAGCAAGATTTTCAAGAACATTTTAACGACAACCTAAATATACATATAAAATTAATAGCAGAAACATCTTTTCCCACGAGATTTCCCAACAGACACAATATGTGCCGATAAATCACTTGTTTTGCTAAGTGTATCGTATGGAATCCAAAATATTTTTATTCGGCGAAAGACGAATGTCTCCGGGTGATCAGTCCTTGTTCATCACCTCATTCATTTTGGTTAAATTTCTCTCAATCGCGCTACGCTAAGAATGAGCTAGGACAAAAATAATTATGACTGGCTCGGGGATCGAATGCAGAGCTCAAGCAATAAAAGTGGAGGCAAACTTCAGAACGAAAAAAACGCAAACTTATTGGAGAACGGATAAATCACGATTAATTATATTGCTAACAATATTTTCAACAGCCCATGTATTGTAAGATTCTAATATATCTTTTTTTTTTTACACATAATTGAATATCAGAATATTTGACGATGCTGACTCATCCCTAGATATCGTCGACGTTCGATTACATATATATATATATATATACACACACACACACACACACAGACACACAGGTGGATGTAAATAAAGCAAACGGAGGAGCATTCGGCGACGGTTGCTCTGCGATCCCCCTTAAGCAGCCCCCTCTGATGTCAGCATCAGGACCCGAGAGATCTCTCTTCATCGGATCGGCGTCTCAAGCACACCTCCCTCTCTTTCCGACCCGCTTCCCCATTTCCACTCTCTTCCCACTTTCTATTCATCCTTCTATCTGAGACTGGAACGTTTCTATCAGACAAGCCAAGTCCTTGGCTCTCTGAGGGTCCTTACGATACCGGGGGTACCAGACGGTACCGAAGCAAGGTATGATATACTTGTTATACTTTTGCTTTGCTTAAATGGAGTGATTCCGTCGTCGTGTAATGTAGATTTAACGTGGCTTTGGAATAAGTGTGGTTTAATTCGGTTAAAATGTAAAGGAAGCATCGCTGATCGGTGCATTAAAGCAACATGAAGTCTTATGCAGGCTCCAGCTTGCGTGGGAAAATTGAGGCTCCGGGATCGATTTAAAATGGATATGTCCGTATGTTTACTATGGTGTGCACGGAGATGTCTGCCTCATTAAGCGCCTGAGTATTTGTTTTATATGTATGATTTATATTTATATATTGGCCAGAAAGTGTGCGGAAGGAATTACGTTGCTGGCGGGAGGTTTTGCTGTGGAGCAAAAGAGGAAATGAGTAGTTTTTTGGGATAAAGGGTCCGTAAGGATTTGAAGTCAGGTGAATATTGACATCCTTAGTTAAAGATATTTCGTTTCGGAGATGCGGTGTTCTATCTGGTGTTGCAGAAACTATTACATTTACATGCTGGGGTGTGCCTTTTAACGAGAATAACCACTTACGCATAATCAGATATTTGAATATATGATCTTTTTCATCGGATGCCCGAATAATAAATCTCCAGAATAAAAACATGCCTGCATGCGGAAAGGATTACATTAGACCATTCAATGACTGAACTTTGTTAACAAGTTAACAAGAGCAGTTGATGTTCTAGTCTTGTGCAATATGTCTGTGTTTGTATGTATCCTATATGTAGGACCTACATATATATATATAATCTGAATAGCTGCGGTATGTACGCATGCATACAGGTGTATATATTATTATACATATTTAATTGTTTGTATATTGGACTGACAGGGGTGTGAATGATGAACGGATCCCCTTTCTGTCATCATATTTTAATTGATCGTTATTTCATCCTAAACTGCACGGCGGTCCAGGAGAAACGACACTTCGTGGTAGCCGACACTTCATTCGCCATGTGGGGCATGGTGCAAAAATGTTTTTGTTGGCTACATGCATCCTTATACATAAGACGACATTAAGAATCTTGAAACTTCAATCTCGAAAATTTAGAACCGTATACAAAAAAAAAACACATATCCTTCCACAGTCTGCAGAACAATGCCTAGCTTGGAGAAGACAGTTAAAAATCTGCGTGTTTTTGATCTTGGTTAAAATCACTACGGGCAGGAGCGCTGATGGTGGTTCGGCTCGGCGGTGGCGTTAAAGTCGGCTCGGTATGGGAGCGCTGGGGTACTCGGCTTGGCAGACGCACCGTAAATCCTGCGACACGCAGTCTGTGTTTGTGTGTGGGAGAGGGAGTGAGCGAGAGAAAGAAAGAGGTCTGCCTCTTCCGGGAAAATGTAATCAACCGTAAAGAAGCCGCTTATTAAACGCGGTCTCTCACCTACCCACCTCTCTCACACCTTCCCTGCCCGCCGTTAAAGCCCTTCATTACCTTCACTTACCGCCTTTACATTGTATTTTTCTTTCTTTTTTTCTCTGTCTCTCCAGCCCCAAGACAAGCGTCCATTATGTTCATGTAGAGCGTTTATCAAAACACAAGACAGACACTAATTAGACTGAGGCGTGAAGTTTCCGCAACTGAACAGGGTCAAAAAAAAAAACAAGGATGGCTAAAAACCGCTGTACAGATCAACGATATAAAACGGGATTTCTCTGGTAATGGAGGGGGTTGGTTCATGATGTGATCCTTCATCTTACATTAGACTCATGGCCATTGAGCAAACACGCAGGGCCAGATTTAAGAGTATTAAGTGGCCCTGGGCAACAGCACACATGACGTCAGGTCAGAAAGAAAAGGAGCTGATTGGTGGCTCTTGAAATTCAGAAAGGCACCTAACACAGGGATAACGTTACATATAGGGTATTCAGTGTATGCCATATTAACAGAATAATATACGATCACATTAAAAAATATTAGATATTAAATTGCTTTATTCTGTTAGAAGAAATTCGTGAATGGAATGGGGGGGGGGGGGGTTGAGGGTTACACATGCCAAAATGTCTAATCTGGAGAAGAGGGCATGGAGAACCTAGTTTCCATGCACGTTTTTTAACCTTCAATTACTTTCATGGTTCCTCCTAAGTGAGTATTTCACATGTGCAGTGTGTATTAGGGTTCCCACCTTTGCTTATGGTGGTCAGTCTTTTGCTATTATTAACCAGTTTCTGGTCCAGAAATATGGCTGTACATTTAATGTGCAAATAAGATAATTGTGATTCTGCACTTCTTAAATATTCTTTGTGATTTCTGCCCCCCCCCGAATAGAAAAGAAATTAACCCCTTCTTCTGTTTTCCAATTATTGATTGGCAGGTGATCATGTTACAGGTACCTCCTGTAGAGGGCACTTTTGCAAAGTGTGACACACAGGTTTTGCTTGATTTAAATTAGCATTTGATTTGCAGCCGATAGACCAGTTAAGACGACTTGTCGGCTGAGCGCAATTAAAACAATCGGGCAGTTGACACATGATGGGGAAACACTGTAGCCGTTGCAAAGTGCCGCCAGCAATCTGGAAGTCAGTAAGATCAGGCAGTTTTGCTGGGATTCACTATCCTGTTATGTTTTGGTTACTGGGGAGGGCCGACTTACAAATGTGTGGGAAGGATGTAATCGATTTATTTGAATGGGGGCTGTTTGTGTACTGGCCAAAGGATACACCTACTTGCCAGGTTAGATCCTCAGGTGGCTATCCATCATTTTACCCACCCCTTAATTTCCACCTCTGATGGGCTCGTCAGAAGGTACCCGGCACGGCCTGTCATTTCGCATCACCAAGGACCCAGGGCTGAAATGGACTGAAGCTGAAATAGAGGTTGGGGTCAGTGTAACATGTGGAGGGAAACAATCCTGTAACTCCATAAATCACCCCCCCCCCCCCCCCCAAAAGCAGCCAGCTTGGTCCCTGGTGACTAGTGATTATTATTTAGTATCTGGAAGTAGATGCTCCTATATTCCTGCTGAATAGGTTCCTGTCCAGCGAGTTCACTGCTAACACATTTATGGGGCTAATTTACCACCCAGCACCTCTGGAGATGCGCTGTCAGCTTCGGCCTGAAAATGGCGCGTTCCGGAAAAGTGCCTGCTTTGTGTCAGTATGCAGGGTGTCAGCATTCAGGGTGTAGGTAATCAGAGTATCAATACACAGGGTATCAGTACTCAGGGCGTTAGTACTCAGGGTATCAGAGCCCTACTCCTTACTGGACTTTCACCAGGATGCTGCAGTAGCTCATGCAAAAATAATAGTGACAACTTGAGAAAGTTACTGTGTATTTATTACCCTGGGCTAAGGGGGGCCAGTTTCTTTAATTAAACAGTGAAAAATAATGGAGTCCTCCAGTGAGATAACCTCAGTGTATGGATGGGTGGTGGCGGAGACTGTTGTGAATATCATCAGTGGGGGCCAACTCCAACTCCTCCTTATGATGGTGCTAATCGCTGCCGCCTTTAATGGCTGCCTGTTTTATGACTGTGCCCCCACCACTGTTACCTGTGGCCCATTAGTCTGCATGCGCAGGTGAACATTTAAACAGTGAGATGGCGGCATTCCGTTTTCTTAATTTTTGATGCCCTTCATCCCGTGATCCTGGGATTAAGCGCTGAGTGCTGATCGTATGTGGTTTCACTGGCCCACATCTTTTCTTGTGCTTTTTATTTTCTATTATTTTTTCTTTATTTTATTTCTTCTGCATTACAGGTTAAAGCAGAAAGGGCGGCGTGCAGTCAGTGGTAATTAATTATCCCTGTGTGATGGTCTGCACTGCTCTCTCACCTGATGCCTTACAGATTGTGTTTATGGTTTTGGCTGGCAGAGAAACAGACCTTCAATATTTACAAGGTGACAAAAAAAACCCCAAATGACTTTGGATTCGCTGGTGACAGAGGGCCATGGGGAAACGTTTGAAATGTGACTTCAGTGGAGTAGGCTGTATACAGAATGAAGGGATAGAGATGAGGGGACTCTTGGGTGCCCTCTACAGGTAATTGATTGATCATCTGTTGTGATTTGCTATTTAGCATCATCTGTGTAAACAGGAGTGATTTCGATTCTTGGCATTGCACCTGTTTAGCAGCACCTGTGACATCCCCACCCCATATGGTTCCGGAGAGTACCGTTCTGTCGACACAAGATCTGTTCAGGGTTTCTCTCTATCTGAGTTGCTCATTAATTCTGCTAATTGCTCTGTGCTCTGCTTAATTGAATCTTGTCCCTTCAAAGCCGGAATGTTGGAGGCAGGGGGATTTCATGGTTTCCCTAAAGCTCGGTGCAGGTGCAGCCTGGGGGGCGAATGCCATGATTCCGTCCTTATCACCCTGTCACCCAGGAACCTGCCAAGAGAACAAGTTCATCGAGCATTCTGGGAAAGGGCAGGAGCAATGGGGGCTCCCACAATCCCCCAGCTCTGAAGCCAAAGAGGCATTGCTCTGCTTGGTCGACGGAGGCCTCAGATCGTTTATCACATCCTGACACCCCCCCCCATCAGCCTCTCAGATTTATGGCTTTATCGAATAGGAAAGGTCTCTCTGTTGGCCAGTAATTAATTCTGTCTGGACTCATTCACTGTCTTAGGTGCTTATTCTCTTCATGTCATTTTGCTTGCCGTCTCTGTACGGACAGTGGGTGGCCTCATTTGCTGCCAGTGGAGGAGGCTGTCCCATCATGATGCGGATTGATGCTGTTGGTTACATAGTGTTTCTCGGGACTTCCCAGTGCTGCCAGACCAGCTTAGTGATAGTGCTGCCATCATCTGTGACGGCCTTTAATAACAATAAGAATAATGCTGACAAATATCATCTCTGTGGAGGATTTCTTAAGCAGCATTCTAGTGCTTAGGAGCTTAAAGCTTGACTTGCCCAGTGTGTTTCTGCACCATCTCTGCAGGGGGCACTAAAGATGGACTCTGAGCTGCTGCCTTGGTCCTCGACAGCTCTCACATTGAAGGTCTGCATGTTGGAGAGGTGGCATCACACACATTGGTGCAGGCTGTTGGGGAGACGTAAGCCTGACGTGGAGAGCCCAAGTTCAGACCTCCTGTTTTTGCCTTTAATCAGCTGGACTGCGGCTGCTTCCCCATTCACTCTGTCTGGAAAGAGCATGTGAACATAAGCCAGTACACAGCATTTGTGTGACTGGTGGCACATCTGCACCTTACCAAACATTGCATGGTTCTGCCCTGCATCCATCATGGTAGCCACTTTCTTGGTTATTGTTTCTATGGAAACGAAGTTACAAAGGGACTATTACTTTGATCAGTTCGATAGTCCTGTGAGAAAGGTAATGATTCCATGGGTTTTTGGCTTCCTCCTCTAGTCTGTGCTCTCCAACACTTGGGGATAGAGTTCAGAGCTCCGATCCAGCATAGTGCGAATTGGGAGCCCACTTCTCTGCTCCCGTCTGCCCTTTCTGGAACATTTGGACTGGATGCTCAGGAGATGCTCAGGGAATGATTCAGCTGCATCGTTATTACAGCTCTGACCTTTAAATGTGAGACTGACATTGGATTTTTTTTTATTTTTAATAGCTCAGCTGGATTTAGTCACATACAGGCAAAAAGTATTTCTGAGTATGTTGAAGAAGTTTTTCCACAGTTCAAAAGTATTTTTCCCATCAAAGATTAAGAAATTCGTCTGGGTGTTGAGTCAGCCAAACAGTGTTCGGTGTGGAGGTGTCAAACCCTGCTCCCCCAGGCCTGCACGCATGCTTTCTTATTTCTATTTGAGTTTGAATGACTTCAGTAAAGACACTGTTTTGATGGTAAGCTACCTTCCCTGGTGTTTCAGGTGTCCATCCTGCACTAGTTACATCAAAATGAAAAGACCAGTAGGATTCAGTGGCTCCAGGCAGCTGACCTGGGGCTGTTTAGACACCCACCCTCCCCTGTGGGGGAGGGTGGGTGTCGGTTCTGTCCTGAGGCAAGGGGCTGGTGATGGTGTTGTCTTGCAGTGGGGTTGGTGTTCTGTTCTGAGGTGTGGGGTGATGTTGCTTCTGTTCTGAGGGGGGGGGAGGGTTGGTGTTGGTTCTGTTCTGAGGTGGAGGAGTTGTTGGTGGTTTTGTTCTGAGGCAAGGGGTCAGGTGGGTGTCAGTGCTGTTCCTAGATGGCGGGGTCAAGCAAGGTATCAATTCCATGTAAGTCAGGTTGAGTCTGTATTTTGTACGCCTGATTCATTTGGTGGCGATCTCGCAAATCTACCCCTTCCAGGGGAACTGCGGTCACTCCTCTGTGTTTCCCTTTACGGAGGGATCGCGCATTCCCCCCTCCCCCCTGGCGTGGGTGGTCTCTGCAGTTCCTGAGACACGATCCCCCTAACTGCCTCTAGGCTGAGATTCCTGTGGGTGCCGCGTGTGATTCTCCCATGCCGGATTTGCCGCTGCCACAGGGTCTGCCCTCCCCCGCTGAGGCTACGTTGCCGTCGGCTGTTGATAATCCAGTGTCTGCCCTATGCTGAGCTTCTTCCTCACGTATAACGATTGTGACATAGCGTCGGCGTCCTCACACACTCCATAAGGGGCTGGCAGAGCGGTAAATGTAAACACATACGATCCACGCAGAGATCCGCAACGAAGGCCCAATGGAGGACTGCTTCTCTGCCCTAACAGGCGGACAAGGAACTTTGGCCCAGGGCGATGTCATGAGGATGCTATTTTGGATCGTATTTTTAGGAGAGCCAGCTTCTTAATTATTATTTTTTTTTTAATCCCCTGTTCTGTGTCTCCTTCACTGTGAGTGTTGCATCAGTACCAGGGCTAAGGACACCCCCCCCCGCTTCAGACACACTGAGTGAGCTTGCGTGCTGCGTGCCGGGTGCCATGTGCCGTGCTCTCCTGGCGGCAGGGCGTCTGAACGCACACACGGCCACGCGACACTGGTTATGAGAAACCCGCCATGAAACTTGGGAAGATCCTGTGCCGATGGACACAGTAGTGGTCCTCACTTGGCCAAACCCTGTCACCCATTGTGTTCCGCTCGCTATGCCATGCCCAGCCAGCTACAGGTGTACAGCCAGCTAATTCACTCTCTCTGTGGACTCCTGTGGCAGCTGCAAGTGACCTAATCAGTCGAGATGGTAGTGGAGAGACGGTTAAGAAAGAGCAGGTGGTATGTGACTCTGCGGCTCAGGTTGCTGGTTCAAATCCTGAGGAATCATATCACCACTGGAACCTTGAGCAAAGCCCTTAACCCCAGATGAATGGCTGAGCCTGAGCTTGGACTCCACATGTCTGATGGAGAGCAGGATGGGGTTTTTGAGGAGCGAAGCTCATTCCCCATTCACTCTGCCTGGAAAGAGTGAAGGCCCCCTAGGTGTGGATCAATGCCTGCTGATTCAAACAGCTGAGGGTGAGAGGACTTACATGTGCATGTGTCAGAGGAGAAGCTGTTCTGCTTTTTCATGGGTTCTCAGTCCAGCCTGTGTTGGGCTGTATGGATAATATTCAGGAAAATGTTCTTCTGCATCTGATTTGTCTCCTATCATTCTTGTAGCCCTACGTTGAACCCTTTCCAAGGCAGCAATGTCCTTTTTAAAGTATGGGGACCAATATTCTAGGTGGGGTCTTACCAAGGAGTTATATAATCATAGCCCTTTGACTTAAACTCCACACACCTAGAGATGTAACTCAACATCCTATTCGCCTTTTTTATTGCTTCCCCACACTGGCGA
>JAODKC010000002.1:20990030-21005323 GCA_026777985.1 Mormyrops attenuatus
CTGTCTCTGTATCAGTCACCATTTCTGTCTCTATGTCTCTCAGTTTGTCTGTCTGTCTCAGTCACTGTCTCTGTCTCAGTCACTGTCTCTGTCTCTGTCTGTGTCTCTCTCTCCGTCCCAGTGTCTGTGTCTGGCCCAGTCACGGTCTCTTTCTTTGTCGGTCTCTGTCTTGGTTGGCTTGTAACAGTCTCCATCTGTATCAAATTTACATTCAAGTGGAGCTTTCCAACACATGCCCAGAAATTAACAGCAGTGGAAAATGCAAAAGACAAGAATGAAAGAAACACAAACATCTCTCGGCACGCCCCCCTCCCCCTGGCTATTTCCTAATGAGCTGCACCTATATCTGCCTGTTTGTCTTGTCTCCATCCCCCTGGCTGTGGTAGGATAACACTGCTGAAGCCGCTGCCGGCCTCCCTGCTTGTCCTCACCCACGCAGACAGGCTGGCGAGCTGCGCACTCCTCCATGTTTTGTTTGTGGATTTTACATGTTTAGCCTCCATGTTCCTGCCCAGGCGTGTGGAGCTCTCGTACGCGCTTTATCTTGCAAGTTGGTCTACTGGATAACATCAGTTAGCTAATGTATGCAATTTAAAATCTGATAAATGGAATAACCACCAGGATAAGCACTCTGAAGATGGACAGATACATGAAATAATATAATTACATTGCGATTAGACCCATTATTAGAAGATATTAATGGCAGCATAGCAGCCACCGCGATGCTCCCAGTGGTGGGTCTGAGCCATGATCATGGTGGCCCTGCTGCAGTCACTCACACTGTCTCACGTCTTTCAGCCTCATTCTTACCAGCTCCTGTTCACTGTTACCTTTCCAGAAAGATCTAAGTTTACTGAGTGACCATGAAAAGGTGACTCCTACTGCAAGCGAATTACTCACACACGCTGGTGCCAGAAAAACAGCTTGTCTAACCTAAAACACAGCGGAAGATGGACAGGTTTTCTTTTACAGAGTCTTATTTCCTAACTCAGTTTCGTTCCAGGCTCCAGTCTCTCCCTGTGAATCACAAACCAGGGTGGGCTGTGTTCCTGCCCCCTCCCCCTCCCCCGGTCATGGTCTAACGTCAGTGAAAGCCCAGGCCTTCCAGCTGGATGAGCCGCTATTGATGAAGGTCCTCTTGCATCCACTAGTTGATAAATCAGTCAGATTTTATTTACCGTAACGTGTCTCCGTGAACAACTTGCCATGAACCACAATACAATTGTCCCCCTTTCAGGGTCACCCGCTCCCAACTCCCCCCCCCACCGTGTAATAACCTTTTGTGCCCAACAGGGGGCCTCCAAATCTCGGGGGTGGCTTGAGTAGTGGTAGACATTGCCATTGCTGATTCCACACTGTCCCTCTGAAAACAAAACATTGTGTGTGATGTGGAGGTGGAGATGAATTCACGTGACGTTTATCAAGGACCTTCATCATCTGCTCATAGCCCCAGGTAAGAAGAGGGTACGTTAGAGGATGTGTTCATTCCTCTCAGAGGGGCCTCTGCTCCTCGTATTAAAAAGGGCTCTTATAAATCTGAGTCTACATCTGGGTGCTATCACATTTCCACACCTGCGCCACAAGAAAACCGCACCCCCATTTTAGTATTTTTTCAGACCACCGGATGGGAAAAAGCACCAGATGGGTGTTGCTCTGACAAAAGGAATAGAAATGTATGAAATAAAATCATGTCCCTCTGTTCTTTTTTTCTGGTGCCATCATCTCATTTATGTTACCGCAGAGCGGGTGCTGATATGAATACAGGAGCCTCTGAATGGTTGAGCTGCTCTGAGTCTCAGTGTTTCTCTCCAGCACCTTCTGCAGTCCCTCACATGAGGTGGTTCCATGTCTCCAGTTAAGTGTCTGAGCAGCTGAGACAATGTGTCCAGATCTTCACCTGCATCATGCCAACCTTTAAAAATCACCTCTTATCGATTTTGCAATTTATTAGAGGGAATTCAGGGTCCAAACCAGCTTGGTGCTCTTGGCTAGACCTGCCTGCCTTTCTCTATCTTTCTGAATCATAACCTTCCAGGCTGACCTGCTCAGTCAGTTCCTCCCACCTGAGACTGCTCATCTAAATCTTCTGTTCACCTTAACAGCTCCAATCAAACAGGACCTTTAAGGCTGTTTGAAGAATGTTGCAGACAAAGCCTCTCAGGTCACTGGGACGTGCTCCTACGTGGGCCGTTTGTTGCTGGTGTTTTGGGCAAACTGACAATCTCTTTTCCTTCTTTAGAAATGGCATGGTCTTTTTAAAGTTCTTATTTCAGCCCTGCAGTGTTTCCATGCTTCTGATGAACCGAGAGAGAACTTGAGCCAGACCTCAAGCACTTTGCGTTCCACATAGGCGTCCTGGCTGGGTCAATATAATTCTGAGGAGGTGCCCCCTGATCCTCCTCACTAAACAACTAGGTTGAAGCTCTCCTTGGCCTGTATCAGGCCTGGTGTTTCGATACTGCCCTGGGAGAGTTCAGGCGGCCTTTGTCTATTTCGATCACATATCTTGTTCCTTAACAATGGTCTTACTGAATCAAATGACCCACCGCTGGACTCGCTGTCCTGCTAACAAGTGGAGAAATGAATGGCTTTTCAGAATGATAGTGTCACTGCTCACCCTGGCTTGATCTGGTAGTTAGAACTTCTCCTCTGCACATTTTGCTGAAGAAATTCAAATCATGAGTTTTTTTTCTCAAGGATCCAGACTTTGGAACCTGCACCTGTAGCTAATTTGTCGCAAGGTCAAGCTGTTTAACTGCGGCGCCACCTGCTGCCTCCTGATGGCTATCACACCTGCTTCACACGTCGGGTTGCCGATGACTTGTCGTGGCTTGATCTTACCCAGAAGCACGGTCACACTTATGCATTCCCGCGATCTGACAGTCGTGCCCCTCCCATCACTAGACACCCGTCTCCCTTTTAATGAGTCTGGGAGCTCTTGCTGTCGTCCCCGGCTCCAAGCGTGTGCCACTGAAATCCGTGACAGCTCTGAAATGACTGCAGCTGCTGAAAGTTGAAGCTTCCCCGGTAGTCTGTACTCTATTTATGCTATCTTTGTTATGAGAGTGCAGGTCTGTCTCTCTACACGCCATGCACCATTACAGTGGCCGTGATCCAGGTTGGACTCACTGGTTACCGCTGTCAGCACCCTCTGTCAACACCCCCTGTCAGCACCCCCTGTCAGCACCCCGACAGCATAATGCCATACAAGTTTTGTTTGTCCCTTTGTTTCTCCTCCTCCTCCTGCTCCTCCTCCACCTCCTCCTCCACATTTTTATTACTTGCCACCGACTTGACAATTCTGAGTGGACTGAGTGCGCTTCAGAATGCTTGCTCTGAGCAATAGAGCCGTGTAAACAAAAGATATAAACCAACAGCAGTCTGAGTGCGGTTTTCATCGAGTAAATCCTTCTTTTTGCTGGATTTAGAGACAGGGATTGAGTTCTAAGAATCTGCTTCAGCCAAGTGAGATGTTTTTAATCCATTTTGTAACAATTACCCTGACCATGCTGGTGTACTATTCTTCATCTGCTTCATCATCTTCTTCTTTTTATTATTATTATTATTTTTTTTATTATTATTATTATTATTATTATTAGATGGCATTAAAGGAGTGGCAGAAGACTGTCCTGCAGAGCTTCAATGGCTGAATATTTTTATTTTGTATTTGAATCTACAGGAATTGACTCTCCTCTAGCTATAGTCAATTTTGCTGTTACTAAATCATACCTAATGTGCTCTGATGCACAGCTTAGGCATCTGTGTGGGAAGTGAACTCGGCGACTGATCTGTACTAAACATATGCCTTCTATTTATGTACATGTTAATATAGTTTTGGATGTGTGATAATCGGATATAATCAAGGATGTTGCTTGTTTTATATTTACGGGGGTGCTCGTTAGACTTCCAAACTAATTGTGATTTTTTCAGACATTCTCCCAGTTATTGGGCTACCCCAGAAGACTCTCAATCATCCTTCTCTAGTCTTATTTATTATTGTTCTGGCGGATCTTGCTAATTTACATACAATAATAAGTTTACAATGCTGGGGTGACTGCATGAGCGATCTAGTTTAATTTAGCTGCAGCAATTTCAGGTCATACTTTGGGCAAGTCAGTCCACTCAGAAAAAGATCAGACCCACTAATCCTCTGCTGATCTTGTTGCTTCTCTCACTGCTGAATGCACTGCTGATCTCAGTGCTGATTCCGCTGCTGCTCTCGCTGCTGATGTCGCTGCTCTTTTACCGTTGATCTCACCCCTGATCTCACTGCTGATCTCAGTGCTAATCTCACTGCTGCTCTCGCTGCTGATATCACTGCTCTTTCATTGTTGATCTCTTTGCTGATCTCACTGCTGATTTCACTACTGATCTTGCCGCTGATCTCACTGCTGAATTCATTGCAGATCTCACTCATTGTGCTGTATTTAACGCCTTACAGAGGTGATCATCAGTCACAGAGACAAAGAATTAGAACCGAGTGACCAGCACATTCACACATGCAGTCTGATGTGGTCAAGAATCTGCTACTGTCCTTGTCACCTTTTCTAGCACCCTAAGCCTGCCTGGGTATCTGGTTTCCCGAATATTGTAAATAATACCCTGAAAAATCCAGTCTACATGTGTGGATTTTAATGGAAGATAGAAAAATAGGCATGAACAAGGATGTGTCCTGGGGTGTTTCCCCTTGGGGATCAATAATGTATCATCATCATCATCATCATCATCATCATCATCATGTGCTGAGAGAAACAGCATGATGGCGAGCATTCATAGGTGTGACACTGTGACGTGAGTCCGCCTGGGTGCAGGTGGGAGATTCGGCCTTTAAGACAGACAATGTTCAGCCGACTTGCTGTTGCTGACATTGGAGCAAGCAAGGGGGTGAAATACGGTATTATTGCAGGCTTTTCTGACACGAAAGCTTTTGTGATCCTGAAAAACAGACCTTGAGTGGATGTTCCTGTCTGGTTAAAAGCCTCTTTTTTAATGCTAGCATTTTGGCCATTATAATCTGCGTATTTGCGTGCGTTTGTACTGGGGATGAGTGCTGGGTCAGGTGTGGATGGGGTCACCCTGCTCTTCAGGAAGGCTAAGTGCCTTTGGCTCTCCACCGCACACATCTTATGCATCACTTCCTCTGGATGCCTGGGATAATGAGTGTTTATGCTAATCAGTCTCTAATTAGAACTGGGACTCTGTGAAGTGAAAACAAGGGCAGTGAATGCATATGTGTGTGTGTTTGTGTGTGTGTCTGTGTCTTTGTGTGTGTGTGTGTGTGTGTTTACAGGATGTGCTGCTGCCCTGAAAGGTCTCTTATCCAGGCTGTCTTGCTTATTATCACTTTACATGATTCTCTTAAGCCACTGTCCTGGGGATAAGTGATCAGTGAGTTGCAGTTTTTAGGTGTAACTTTCTGCCCCTCTCACCTGTGAGAGTTGTGATTGGCTACCTGATTGATGTTAATTGGCTGGTGAGTAGATTCCATGGCCTGTGCCTGCTATGCCCATTGGCTGCCTGTGGGCTGCTGGAGAGGACAGCTGGTTGGTTGTCTGGCTGTGGTGAGGATGATCTCTTCCAGTTCCATTGGGACTTTTAAGGACTGCCCCACATGACTTTGTTTTCTGTGCTAATTTTCTTTCCATTAACCAAAATGAAATCAAATCCCTCCTCATAGTAAATGGTTGTGTTGTGTTACAACCATAATGGTTGTGTGTGGCTAACAATGTCAGCATCAAACATTGGTCAGTACTAATTGAATGTGTCAGAGTTGTAAAAAGTGAAATTGACTAGTTGTTGAATCTAGTACTTGTAGTCTACATTCCTCTTTATTTTTCTCTGCCGATATATAGATCACACATTTTATGTCAGTATATCACACACTGTATTGAATGTTCGCTGTGCGTGTGTTTGTCTCCCATTGGGAGAGCCGCCTGCTCCTTTCTCAAATGCCTCCCTGCTCAGACACGCAGCGTCCGCTCCCAGTGTGTACGCGCTGTCAGACGTCCGAGCCACAGGATTCGGCACACAGCATAACCCGCTGGGAGGCGGCCTCCTTCCACTCGATTCTGTCACCCCCCCTGTCCCCCGGTCCTGTCACCATGGGGCTGGCGGTGGCTGTCTTGGTGCTGACACAACACAAGCCTGTTTGTGTCGTCTGGACTTTGTCATCACTGATGGTCATTGGATAGTCATGACGATCTGATTGGAACCCACGTCCCTGCTGAGGAGTTAATTATCCATCACTTTTTTTGTCACACGACTGGAGGTGGGGGGATGTTTTATTTTCGGAGTCTTCGCCAACTCAGTCTATGGCACTGCATTCTGGTCAGAATTTAAGAGCGTCTGTTAATTTTAATATGTTTATTGGTGTGTATTCAAGCTAGATGATATGGCAAAATATTTTATCACAGTTATTCTTTTCATATCAGTTGATATTGATAATTCTCACAATGTAATTTAAGTCATTATTTCTTTACTTCAAGACTCCCTTTTACTTAATATTCCCATAGGATTCACCTTGAACAGATTCAGGACATGGAAAGGGTGACAAATTGAATGGAGCGCAAACTGATATGTAATTTTAATACATAAATGGTAGAAAAATAAACTTTTTTTTGTCATAGAGCATAACACTAATAAACAGCACGGATTGTTGCAAGATTTGTATTTCTTCCGATTGAAAGTGGAAACCCTAATCGCTGGTGTTTGTGACTGCAGCAACGACATCCTGGAGCAACGACGCTTCTAACTTTTCAGATGGATGAGGTGAATGACGAGGGAGCCCTGGATCTCGCTACCCATGGCTGCATTTCTGTTTACAGTCCTTCCGTTTAATCCCCAACAAACAAGCAAACACAAACGAACAAACAAATGCTAGTACTACTAACCGCAAGCATGGCGCCCCCAGTAACAGTGAGCTGTGACTGTTAAATGGTTCGTGGTTTGGATGTGGGGGTGGATTTATTTACCCCGAGTCATGTAACGTCAGGTCCTCCCACACCAGTCTCCGGGTGTTTAAAGTGCGATGGGTCTTATCCGGTTCCCATGAATAGAGAGGATTAATCATGGAGGGTTGTGGATTACTGCTGATTCATAACAGACCTATATATTTCTGTGGAACAATAGTTTTTTTTGTAGTGCAGAGACGATCCATTTTCCTGAAAACACCCCCCCTGCCCCCAGACAGGTGGAATTGTGGAAGCTCCACCTTCATTTTGTCTTTGTCCTGGTCTTACACGGTACTTCTGTGGAGGAATTTTCACCTGCCGAGTGGGAGGGAAGGGTTTGATTTTCGGTCAGTGCTGTGTTCCTGCTAGGGTCAAGAAAGTTTGTCTTAAGCAGATGGGGTGTCATGCTATGTCACATTATGGGTATGAAATGTTCTGGAAAAAGTCCAGAACCTCTTTCAACAAGGTCATGTTTTTTTTTCCTTGTTGATATAATGCGTGCGTGTGAGGGAACACTCTGGAAGGCCAGGGTGATCCTCTTCATGACCCTGCATAGTCACAACCCACCTCGTGTCTCGTATTTATGCAGTGCCGGCGTGGCCCCCCTGCCCGGGATGTTTCCGCGCGCCTGGCCGTCGGACGTGGGACTCTGAGGGGCGTGAGCTCGGCACACAGTCCAGGGGGCGCCGTGTGGGATGCGGAGACGCTGACATGAACCTGTGCTGGAGTGAGATCAAACGCAAGTCCCACAGTATCCGGTAAGGGATCTCCACCCCCCTCCCACGAGGCCGCAAACGGCCAATATCCTCAGTATATCCTTCCTGTTATGCTCATAATCACCGGCCTGACCCTGTTTCCTCAGTGACGACAGCTCAGAGTGACTGTGGGGCCTGTAATGGGGTAGGCTGCTGATGCTGGCGGGCAGTCATGTGATCAGCACAGACACCGTTTGGGAAATGGGTGGGGGTGCTGTTTGACAGGTCTACTAGTCAAGCTCAGGGTTTTAGGTGTCTTTAGATGTATGACTCTAGATGTATGTCTTTTCATCAAATGTCCCTCACTATCCCTGTCATCTACCATGGAGAAGCAGGATAGCCTCAGATATTGCGGTTTGCCTGGGAGTCCATGCCTGCTGGCTGCCTCTAGGTCCTGTCCCGTGTGCCCCGTCAACAGCACACACGTTTGTCCCGATGCAGTGTACAGACAAGATAAATAGTATCACAAGCATACAGCTGCCAAGGACCCAACTAGGAGTAAGTGCAGCTAGACTGAGCTTCTAGTGAAAGGTGAGGATAGTGCAAGTTAGCAGGAGCTAGTAAGAGAGCTATTCAAATTAAAGTACAGCTAGGGGAGCATGGAGGCAGACAGAGCGGCCCAGTGGCCAGAGGGCTTGTTCAGATCTTCCTGGAACACATGGGTCTTCAGGTGCTTCTTGAAGGCTGAGAAGGAATCTGATGGGTGGATGTGGACAGATAGCTTCTTCCATCATGAAGGAACAACACACTCGAGATGCTAAGAGTCTCTCAAGCCCAGATGGAGGTTAAAAATTGGGGTTTACCTCATAATGTCTTTGTATTTATAGGTCAAACTGTGTGAAATAGTGATAAGTACAGTACAGGATGACGGCACCAGGGAAGTCAATGAGAGAGTGTATCTGACGAGGTCTGTAAAGCCCCCCCCCACTGAGTTACGCGGATTGCAGGGCTGATCATGGCCGGCGTGTTGACGGGGTGTAGTCATCATGAATGATGGAGAGTCTGTATAGCCGACCATTACTGGAATGAATTCTTGAGGTCACCCTTTGTGTGACTTTCCACAAGGCTCTGTCTTTGAGTTATCACCTGAGCCCTCCCCTCCAAGAACTATAGGCTATGTGCCCCCCCTTCCCCTGACCATGAGAACTCATACTTCTTCTGGAAAACCATTTGCACCCTTTTTTCTGTCTAATCATGACAAATAAAACACTGATTCACAGCCCCTGTCTGCGGGGACGGGTGGTGGGATTGTTGGGTGGGATCGGAGGTGTAGATGTGTTCTAGGCTCTCTCTGGACCTCCTTTCATGGGGGGGGGGTCGCTCTGAGCCTCAAGGGCTTTGAACAGAGGGCATTAGCAGAGGAGCTGAACCACACACTGTCTGTGTGCGTTAACATTAATTAGCGTCAGTGACCTGTCTTAAACTCGAGTTTATCACAATCTTTGAATGGTGTTGAGGATGTTCTGTTGATGTTCTGTGGTTCTGGATGCTCATTTTAAAAGTATCATTAGGGAGTGAGTCCCAGTGATTCCTTAGTATGTCAGGTTTTGGTTATTTAAGCTTAAACATTTTTATGAATTTGCTTTCACTGAGATGGCCTTCGGAACGTGGTTCTGAGCACCCAGGACCAGGCTGAGGTCCTGATGGTCACATTCGAATAAACAATCTTTACAAACTGATGTCATTTTCTTAAAAATAAATCATTTACAGCCTTGTAAAATAGTTATCAGTTTATTTGTGCTAATGGTATATACAGTTCTGGAAAAATTAAGAGTCCACTCTTTATTTTTAAATAAATCTGCATTTTTTAATCATGGTTTAATGCTGGTTCTGCTGGCAGAAGGCTACACTGCAAGGCAGATTGCTTCCTGGTTCAAAGTTTCCAAGACAGCAGTGCACAAGAACAAGGTGAAGCAGGAGACACTGGGAATGAACAGAAACCAGGCAGGTAGAGGGAGGAAGCCACTTTCTAATGCCAGAGATGACCGTCAACTTATCCGGCAGTTTCTCATGAATCGTAGGATGACATCGATTGACCTTAAAGTGGAATGAGAAACATTAAGTGCAGGTGTGAGGTGCACTGCTGGGACAGTTCGTATCAGGCTCGTAGAAGCAGGACTGAGGTCCCATAAAGCAAGGAAGAAGCCCTTCATTAATGAGAAACAGGGAAGAACCAGGCTGCAGTTTGCAGAAAAAAATATTTCACAGACGCACACCGAAAAATTGAGAAATGAGTGAAACAAAAAGTTTTGCTGTGGTCTCCTAATTGTTCCCAGAGCTGTAGGTATTTGATCTTTTGTGAACTGGAATAAATAAGCTTCAACCAAGTTTAAAGAATCTATGCTTTTGTTATGTAATTATACAGGCACTAAGAACAGAGAGTAATCATGTACTGACTGAACGCACTGTTACTCGTATTGATAGGCATAGCCCTTTAGGCAAAAATAATGCTCTTATTCATCAACTAATGCAAATAAAATTGAACATGACTCAGACGAGGTGAGACCTCAATCAGTCTGAGCTAATTCAAGAAGTGGCTGGGTGGGGTGGGGGGCACAGCACAACACAGATGTAGGAGGCAGGTGTTCTGCTGGATGGAGACGGGCCCCTTCTATGTCACTCTGATCACGCACGTTTGAAGAAAGTGAGAGGCTGTGTGTCGTCAAGGCGGCACACGTCATAGACCGCCCTCTTTCTGCGCGTGTGGGGGTTGTGTGTGCAGGGCTGGGTGCAGGCGTGTGTGTGTGTGTGTGTGTGTGTCTGGCAAACTCTGTTTCACCCAGGATATATGCCAATCAAACCCCCTGCCCTCCTGTCCCCCCGCGACCCTCCAGCCCACCGTCCCCTCCTTGGCACGCGTTGTGCCTCATGCTCCTTTGTTACGTTGCCGTGACAACAGCATGGCCCTGAATGTGCTGTGAGAATGGCAGACTGGTGCATGGCCAGGAGAGAGGGAAAATTAGCCTCCATCACCGTGGTTACTTTGGTGCCAGGCAACGCAGCTTCCCGGGAAACGTGTTTCTGAGCATCCAGGACCAGGCTGAGGTCCTTAGGCCGGTGTGTGATTGGACCAGAGGTGTTTTGCCTGCTTTTGTCAGCTATTGCGCTACACCTACAGGAACGCGCTGTGCTGCTGCAGCCATCGTAACCACGGTTACCTTCCTGCCCGTTGTCAAGGCCCATTTACTCATAGTCAGCTGTTGGGAAGAGGGCGGCATCCTGGGGCTCATTCTGGGTGTCCAGTGCAGAGCAGGGTGACCTCAGTGCTGCCTGCCTCCCCCACAGATGGGTCTCATTTCTACATGGAAGCCCAGGATGTGCTGGCAAAGCCATGCGGATCAGGGCACATCAGCACTGCAGAGAGCAGGCCGGGCCACAGCGTCCGCCTGAGACGAGTCTGGATCTCACTCTGGCTCTGAATGATAGTTCACATATGCTGCAGTCCTCCAGAGTTTCGTTGGACGCTTTTAGTTTGGGGGGGGGGGGTATACCCCTCCTCACTGTACAGTGAAGAGCTGTCTCCCCGTGAGTCACAGTGCAGTGAGAAAAAGGAGCCAGCACTTTTGGCAAGTTTTGTTTTAATTTAGCATAGTTTACTTTTTTTGCAGTGACACTTCTTGCTGGTGTTTTTTTTAATCCCACCCCCCCTGCCCCATGGTTTATTGGTTTATTGGTTTATTATTATGCTGGTTGAACTGTGGGACAACATACAGACATCTAAAACTACCCCCCTCCCCAAAACTATGGCCTAGCAAAGGAGTTTAAAGGCTGGTTACCCCCACAGCCCAAATGCGAAGGGGTCATGGTTTTCTTTGCCAGCTATGCTTCTCCTTGGCTTACTTGCATCACCTAGCCCAGTACACCCCCGTCTGAGTCAGGTGAGTGTCCTCTCTGCCCCCAGGGTGCGTCTGGAGGCCTTATCGGACAACAGTGGGAAGCTGCAGCTGTCCCTGCAGGAGATCATCGAGTGGCTGACCGGGAAGGACGAGGAGCTGTCAGAACAGTTGCCCATAGGGGGCGACGTGGAGACCGTCCAGCAGCAGAGGGAGTTTCATCAGGTACAAGCTGCACAAAAACATGCAAAGACAAATGCGTACAGGATGCTAGGGCCTGTTTGGTGTCTTTGTGACTGTTCAATATCCTATCAACTGAAAACCCGTCTTTGAATTGTGGTCAGGTGTCAAACCTAACACCTCTCTCTGAGACACACGTGGGTTGGGTACGGCTGTTTATGGGGATCCACCCTGGCATTTAAATGTGCCGATCTCTGACCTCAGGCCACAGACACTGATAACAAGGTTCCCCCATGCCAAGACTTCTGTTTCAGCAGACACACATGTTGTACAGAGCTCGTTGACATGTGAGTCTGTCACATGCACACACATGTAAACACGCAAACAGGCATTAACAAGAAGCCGGTGACTGTGTTACAGTAACTGTGGTGTGATACAAAAGTTTACTAGTTTCCTTTACATACTGCTCATATGTCTTTTTGGAAAATGAAGAAATTAAAAATTTAAAAAATACTTGGTGGGGGATGAACCCCCCCTCAGGGTCTTACTCCCCCATCCTAATTCTGTCTCTTCCCAAGGTTACAGATAAATGTTTTTCCGTTTTTTAATTTGTTCCATCACACAGAATATGAATTACTGGTCTGAGTGTGACTCTGCCATGCCGTGTGCTCGTGCCCTCCCTCCTGCTGCCGCTGGCCGTCTACATGCGTGTGCGTGCTGGCTAATCATGCAGCATTCATTATGCCATCATGCCCTGCTCAGCGTCTGTGTTTGCCAGCACTCAAACCGCGCATTTATGTGAGGCCCCTGAGAATTGGGGGCCCCTTGTTGGCCTCAAATAGTCACTACAATGAACATTAAATAAACGTGTTACTTGAATGTGTTACTGGAACCTGAATCTGCTACCTGACGACCGGCTGTTCGCCTTCCAGCGAGTTAATCACCAAAATTCTGCCTTCTTGTGCACGTGTATAATTCGGCTTGTTCACATGTCCGAATTAGCTAAATAGGATGTATAGTCTTTCTGAGCTGTTTTGCTCTGTTACAGTAGGGAGCTTTTAAAGCCCCAGACCAGATCAGGATCCCCGCTCACAGCAAACTGGCTACAGCATCCTATCATCCATAGATCTCATTTCAGGATCCTGACTTCCAGAGACGGAATCTTGCTAACATCATGTGGCTCCATAGGGGCCGGCTAGGACCCCAGACCGAGCTGCTATGGCGACTTGAATATCATTAGCTTCTAAAGCAGGAGGATTTCATTGAAATATGAATGAGTTCACGATCTAAGGAAGCCAGTGCCACCTGCTTCATCAGAAGGCGACGGTCTGGAGGAGCCAGACGCAAAGCCCTGACATTTATGCCCCCGCCGCCGGGATTACTGCTATCTACATTAATTCACAGGGTGCTGCTGTATAGGGCTGACTGATTCATCTCTGCCCCTTATCTGTTCATGTCGTTAACTACGAATCATCTCAGTGCAACTAGCAGTAGCCCTATGGGAGATCTTCAGACCGGATCGATTTTCAGTCTGGTCAGGCCCGTTGGCTGTTCCTTACCTGCTTCCAGGATGTTTGTGTTCCCGTGTCTCCTTACTGCACCCTGATTGACTCACCCACAGGCCTTTATGGAGGAAGTGAAGTCCAGGGGACCGTTCATCTACTCGGTGCTGGAGTCAGCCCAGGCCTTCCTGACGCAGCACCCCTTCGAGGAGGTGGAGGAGACACTGGCTGACAGTAAAGGTCTCACATGCGCTCTGTGATATACACCCCCTGTGCCCCGCCCTCCTGTTACACTGCAGTGACAGGCTCTCAGGCCTTGGCCGCTTGGGCCTTTCTGTGATACTGAGATGGACCACCACCCCACCCCCCCAACCTCTCTCGTTGCCATGACTCCCAGAGGACTCATTATCTGTCCTTGGCTCTGACCCTGCCCCCCCAAAGATGCATCGCCACGGCGACGGGCCCTGAACGTCAGCCGTGCCGTGTGGAAGCAGGCCAGCGTGGCGGGCGACCTGTGGGAGAAGCTGACAGCACGTTGCGTGGACCGGCACCGGCACATGGAGCGCACGCTGGAGCAGCTGCTGCAAGCACAGGCTGCCATGGGGGGTCTGGCTGCTGCGCTGCAGCAGGCCGAGAGCGTGCGCGACTCCTGGGAGCCCGTGGGCGACCTCTTCATCGACGCTCTGCAGGACCACATCGACGCCACCAAGGTACACAGCCCAGTGCACCACTCCGAATGGGACATGCTGTTGTGTCATAAGATGATCAAAAAATAATCAAATGCAATAGGTGTGTTTTTCCTCTGGGTGGTGTGTGGCTCAGCGGGTTATGACACTGTGTTTATGATTAGAAGGGCACTGGTTTGAACCCCAGGTTCAGCACAGTGACTTGACTGTGAGGCCCCTGAGTGAAACCCTTAATCCCCCAGTTGTTCCAGTATTGTGTCACCTGGCATCCCATTCTGCCAGGGAGAGGCTTCAGCTTCACGGGCTCACCAGAACTTTGGACCATACCGCTACAATCCACTAGAGACCAGCAATATTAGTGGAACTTGAAAGCGACGGACTGACCTTTGACCCCACTGTGCCACGCCCGCCCACAGCTGTTTAAGGAGGAGCTGACTCAGGTGAAGGAGGGCATGAAGCACATCAACGACCTGGCACACCAGCTGGCTGTCTCGGACGTGCACCTGACTGTGGAAAACGCCCGCTGCCTGGAGCAGCTCAACAGCCGCTGGAAGCTCCTGCAGGTACTGTATGAGGAGGTGCCGCACCTCACCTTCTCCGCCTCCAGCCGACTCCCCCTGCAGGACACAGGCAGCATTTTGCGGGCCAGTGGCAGGAGTACACACAGGGCTCTCTTCTCCATTCACTCCATCCTTTTAATGAACACAAAATGACTGATGGAAAATTATCAGCATGAATCATTCACAAGAAGAGACTGATCTCTACCCTGTGACTCCCAGCACATTACATACATTTACAGGCTGATATCAGTGGTTTCTTTCTCATATTTTTATATTTAATAATGTATTGCATCAGTCCAGCTGTGTTACAAATGCGGCATCGCAGGGGCTGGGAGGCAGAGCTTATCGGGATATTGCTGCTGCACTGGTGCTGATAAATGTCAGGTAGATTTTTCTGGGGAGAGCAGCCCTGCACCGCACTGTGATGCTTCCGTGGGCTGGCAGTCCCTGTCAGCGCATTCAGCGCCTCTGCTTTACTAAGTCGCATGTTTTGACGTTCCCTGGCTGTAATGTGCACACTAAATTCATTTCCCTGCGAGTTAAGCCGGGATTAGCCAGTCTTAGGGCCCCGGTACCCCCCGAACGATAACAGGGAACATTGCAGAGCAAGTGGGGGTCGTGCCAAGTGCCTATTCCTTGTGGGGTTAGGGATGATGGGAGCACGGCTTTGCCTGTGTCTCTCCTTCTCTCTCTGTATCTGCCCCCCCACCACCCCACAAAACATTAACCCAACCAAAAACAACCCCGGGAAAAGAATGAAACAACACAAACCAAACAAAAAGCGGGGGAAAAAAAAAAATAAAGAATCACCCCCCAAAAATGGCCCC
>JAODKC010000002.1:21017061-21038906 GCA_026777985.1 Mormyrops attenuatus
CCCCCGCCCCCCCCCCCCCCCCCCCCCCCCCGGCTCCGCGCCGGGCCGGCCGGCGGGGGGTGAACTTGGCCGCCGGGGGCCTGCGGGTGCCTGTAACATGACCGGCGGGGGTGGGAGGGGTTCTGGTTGTACTTCTTGTCAGGTAATGTCAGATTTTGAGGACATCATTCGCAGGTACCAGGGAGCTGATGTCAATTTGTAGGAGACTCCTGCACCTACTGTGAAATGTGGGATTTATCTTAACCCTGCTATGTTGACTTTCTCCCAGTAACCTCATCCTCTTAGTGTCTCCCTGTTAGGTTTGTCCTGTCAAATTTGTTGTCTTACCCCAATACTGTTGGACTTGTCTTACACGCATTCTTTTAGTTACATCATTTTAGGCCAGCATGGGACCAGGACTTGCTTGTTGTGCTGGTCCCTTCAATGCACACCTTCCTCTTTGCACTGTAGTCTGCCAGTTGGTAGTTTGCAGTTCAGGTGTTCAAAGGTAAAGGTCAAGGTACTCCTTGACCCACCACCTGTCCCTCCTTCTCTGCTTGATTTTTCTCTCACCCATTGAGTCTATGAGTATTAATTGCCCTGCTCGGAAATAACCCACTTGCGTTGTTTGATTAGATGCTAACGAGAAGATCTTGTTGGCATCATGCCTTGGCTCAAGCCAAACAAGAAAACAAAATACTTCTCTCTGGTACATTGGTGCCATCGTGCGAACCAAAGGTTTACATAGAAGAACATCCCCATAACTTTCACACTACAACTGGAATATGGGGACTAGATGAGAAAGAGGAACAGGAGCGTGTGGCTCAAATCAAACGCACAGCCACAGCTGAGAAGCAAAAGCACAAGCTGTGGACTTGTTTCGTTTGCTTTCCCTGGGAGATACTGGTGTGTCAGGGCTTCTCCTAACACAGGTGAGGGATTTGTAGGAGTCCTTATTTCGAGCTGCTGCTGCCTCATCCATGTTTAATGGTTATGCTGTTAGACTATTTTTCCCACCGACACTTTCAAAAGGCAAATGAAAATATCAGAACAGTTTTTTAAGCTTTTTGAAGATCTGAGGGTTTACCCAACCAAAAAATGGCAGCTCCTTTATGACTTGTCATGAATGTAATTGCTGGAGATCAATCTCTGGTTTATGGCCCTCAAATACATTTGTCCATTAAAAAGAAAAATGCTTTTTGTCTCCTGCTGACACTGTGATATCTTTAGACTTCTGATGGAAATGTACGTCTCTGTGCCAGTGCTGTGGAGCTACAATTTTAGAAGCTCTAATGGGGAAAAGTGCATCTGTATCCTGGCCCAGAGGAGAGGGTGATGTTGCGTGGAAGGAGTGCATGCTGCTGGTATGTCTGCTGCTATGAGCTCCCCAGGGATGGACGGCAGTGTTGTTTGGATTAAGACGAGATGTGCCTGGGTTTACGAGGCCGTATTCTTACTGTCATGCTTTTATTTCATCCACAATTTGTCCATTATGAGCTTTGTATGTTTTTAGACCAGCTGTAGTCAATAACTTGATTGAAACTGCCATTTGTGAAGTGGCGGGGGGAGATTGACATACAGAAAAATATACAGAAAAATATGTAAAGAGATAAATGGCTTAAATCCCAAGCTGCTTCCTGTTCCACTCTGGATGGAAACATCTGAAAAGCATGTAGGCAATGTAGCATAATAATAATAATAATAATAATAATAATAATGTTTTGTGCAATGTGATAGAATGTACTGGAATGTGTGGAGTTATGCTGGGTAATTTTGAAAAATGTTGTGTAGTGTAGCAGCAATTTGTAATGTTTTTGCAGTACTATGTAAGGTAGCAAGACGTGTCATATCGCGTCGTGCGATTACAACGTGTGATGCAGTTAAATGCATGTTACCTGGATCTACATCACTGGATGTAGATGTCCTGCAGGGTGGTGAGTGTCTCTGATAATGCTTAATGTCCTGGACATTGAATTCAGATGTCCTACTGGGTGGGAAATTTTGTCCTGGTGTTTCTCTTGGTGCTCCGTATCGCCCCCTGCTGGGCTCTACAGTCCTCGGAGCTGCAGCTGCCATACCAGGCAGTGATGCTCCCAGAGAGCACAGATTCCACATTAGCACTGTAGAAGTGTTTTTGCAGTGCAGAGGACATTTTGAATTTCCTCTGCTGCCTCAGGTGATACAGTCGCTGTCTAGCTTTCTGCACTAGGGTGGATGTGTGGGTTGTCCATGTCAGGTCCTCAGAGATTTGTACTCCGAGGTACCTGCTATCTCAATCCACCGGAGTCCCAAAAATCTTGGGAGGTGTGTACATCCTCTGATGCTCATTTCTGAAGTCCATGACCATCTCCTGGTTAAGCGTGATGCTGCGTGATGTGATGAAATGTGTTACAGTAACACTGTGTAATCTGATGAAATGTGTTACATCGCATAATGTGGTGAAAGATTTTGGAGCTCGTAGCCATCCTTCACTCCCCACTCTCTCCCCTCTGTGCCCCCCCTCCCCCAGACTGGCAGAGATGGAGAACCAGACCTGCACCTTCTTCACAGGCAGCCTGTCTCCCGACGAAAGCCTGTGAGTACACAGTGACCCCCCCCCCCACCCCTGCAACCCCTACTCAACCAAGGCTTTCATTACACCCCCAGGGCAACCTCCTTGGGGCGTACTGGAGGCAGGGTGGGTGGCAAATGAGTCCAAATGAATGAAAAACAGACGCTCTTATTTTATTTTTTTAAGTGACCCCTGCGGTGGGCACAGTAAGGAGCAGAATGAATCTCCCCCCTCCTCATATGGAGAGGATTAAAGAGAGGCTCATCAGGAGCAACAGAAAGACTCAAAAATACAGTGACGGCTTGGAGGGGGAGGGGGAGGGCTGGGTGAAAAACGAGAGAGAGAGAAGTGACACATGCCTAGCAAAGAGTGCTGTCTGGAGTGTTTGAGTGGTGTCGGGGAGTGTTAAGGGGTGTTGGGAGTGAAAGTGTGTTGGGGAGTGTCAAATGGTGTTGGGGAATGTAAAGGGGTGTCAATGAGCTTTGAAATGTTCGGGTGGTGTCGGTGAGTGTAAAAGGGTGTTGGAGAGTAATGGCATGTCTGGGAGTGTGAAGTGAATTAATCGGAGGACTGGTGATGTTTAGTTTATCATATCTACACTGGGTCTGTCATCACTGTTTGATGTCAGCACAATCTGGGTCTGTGCTGTGAGTCCTGCCCCAATATTTGGCTATTTGTCAGTCTGTGATTCAGCGGTCAGTGTTGCTGAAGCGCTTCTCTGAGCGCTTCTGCTTCTCTCAGTCTGTTCTGCTCATGTAGCCCTGTGCATCCTTATGACTGCTGACAGTGTGTTCTGGGCCTGTGCTGGTGCTGTGAATGTGGCAGAATCAGTGTGCTGTCCGTCCTTCGTTAGTCTGACCCATGCTGTCAGGGCCCGTGGCTCAGCGTCAGTGCAGTTCAGTGTGCTGTCTCCTCTGTCGGGGGAGTCAGGGATGAAGATCAGTACCTCCTCCGTCACTCCAGTGCTGCCCTCGATCTGGACTCCCCCACGGGACAGCATATCTTGGGCGCCATCGACTGTGGGGACAAGGACGAGCTGCAGAGGACGCTGGAGCGGCTGGAGAACGAGAACAGGTGAGCAAGTGCCAGGAACCTTGGGGATCCCCTCCATCTGGTACCCTCTGTTCCGGGGCTCGGCTGTCGATTTACCACCACGTGAAGTCATGTAATTCTTTATCTGTGTTTCTGTCAGATGCCCATAGAAGCAATCAAACGAGTACCCAGACAGTGATGTACGGTGTTCACAAAGTCCGTTTCCTCATGGCATATTAAATACCATCAGCCTAAACATTCAGAGAAGCTCTTTGGTTTATGAAACTGACTTCAGACCGGAGGCAAAATCTAGAGGAGTGTGTTCTCTGTTGTTCTTCAGTTTGTTTTTTAGTCTTCACCCTAAAGGTGGCCGTATACTTCAAACGACATCAAGACAAAACGAAACTGAACGTGTCAGCGACAACAATCTGCCGCATGCTTAAAATGTCGCTGCTGCCTTGATTGTTCTGTGTCACGCCACAACCCTAGAGGGCGCCAAATGTTTTTGACGCAGCAGACCCCCATTCAGAGCACAAATAAACAAATTGTGTTCAACCTGTTCTTGGGTCAACTAGGGAGGGGCTTGCATTACACTCCTTTAACCAATCACAGTCTTTGTTGTTTGACATCACCGAATTAATTAAAACCAGTGTTTTCTCTTACGTGGCAAAGTGCACAGATTTCTAAAGTATCTATTTTATTGTGTATGCCTATTGTTAAGGAACATGTTAGAGATACATAACATGGGAACATGGTTATCGGCAAAGGCACAATGGAGAAATGTGAGGGCACATCTTTATTTCATGATGATGACGATAATAATAATAACCTCCTGAGACCCAAGGAAAATTTCAGGTTATTTGTGATTTTTCTTTGGAGGAAATAAAACATCTTACAATTTAGATTTTTTCAAATTTATTTTTATTTTTAATTTCATAGCATGTCCTCTTTAGTGTACAACAGGAATAAATAAGTTCTTACATCAGTGAAAAGATAGATGCAAAAACAAAATGTCCACTACAGAGGACACAAATGAATGGCCCGGGTCTCAGGAGGATAAAGTAGGTGTTAAGGACTTTGCTTGAGGGCCCACGTGTGTGTGGTTATTCTGACAAGGCTGGGCTTGAATTAGCAATCTTCTGATCACAGGCACAGAGGCTTAGCCCACTGAGCTTCACACTAGCCACCGCTTGCTGGCTGGTTAGAAAATGAGGAAAAAAATGACCAGTGTCACGATGTCGTACAATGAAGACTGTGATTGGATAAAAAATGAAACGCAAGCCCATCCCTTGTTGACTCAGGGACACGTTGAATTTGGGAAAATCAAGATGTCCAGGAGATGACAGCACATTGAATCTTGAACATTTAAAATGGAAGTCGCTCTCTTTATTAACATCCACTATTGGTGTAATGCTAGCGCAGGCACAGACTGGGAAACCAGCAATTTACATGAGACTCACAGTTACATGCTAACGAAATTCACATATCATGTGGCAAACATTACACAGTTACAACAATCACAATTACTATATATACTGTACAGGGATGCACATTAATATCTACCGTGTGATGTGGTGCAAAGCATGCTGGTAGCTGCATAATTAATCCTGCTGACCAACCCCATAGCATCACATTTATGTCAGCCAATCGTGGATAGTGGGTGGGATCAGAACGTGTGGAAAAAGTTTGGCTTGGGGACCTTGTGTAGGCGGTGACTTCACTGTGTTCACTGTGGTGATTGCAGTGTGTACCATGTCGCATTGCCAAAACAACGTCAATTCTGAAGCATAAGGCCAGCTTAATCCTGGTGCGAAGGGTTTTATTTACAACACGTTTCATCGACGATTTGGAAAGAATGATGCCAAATCTAAAACATTACACACATACAATACAATATTGATGCAATATAGGTATGAGATGGAGGGCATTTAGCAGGGTGCCTACTGGTTATTTGCAAAAGCGAGATCACTCTCTGACTGAATCTAAGCATTAGGCAGATGGACATAAGTGGGATGCTAAATTTACACAGATCTGCAGTGTGTTATGGGAATATTGGTCATAAATGAAAATTCAACATGTCCCAGCATCCATGCATTTATTTTCCATGAGTGTTTACCTGGTACAGGGCCAAGGGGAGCCGGGAACCTACAGCAGGTGCACAGGACACAAGGCAGGAACGCCGCGGACGGGATGCAGGCTCATCACAGAGCAAACACCAACTGCGACCAATTTAGACTCAGAAATTCACCTCCTCAGGCTGTTGCTGGAGGACTTTCCCTAGAGGAGCATGCTTGGATCAGGCATACATAGTTTGCTGGGCATGAACCTCATAAACTCGGCAGTGCGGACCACAGTGCTGCCCACTGAGACACAGAAATGGCAAAGATGAACCAGAATGAGCAATTTGTCTGTCAGACTTTATCTGGTGTTAGTCCAGGTCGCTGAGAAGAGATGGACAGTCACTTTGAGGAACATGCTATCCCTCTAGGGTCCTGCAGGGGGAGTACCGGCGTCTGAAGTGGAGGCACGAAGAGGCTGCGGCCTCACCACAGCTACTGGGAGGACCGCCTGGCTCACCAGCTAGTCACCAGGATGAGGAGCTGCTGGCGGAGGCACGGGTGCTGAGGCAGCACAAGACCCGGTTGGAGACACGCATGCAGATCCTGGAGGACCACAATAAGCAGCTCGAGTCCCAGCTGCAGAGGCTCAGGGAGCTGCTGCTTCAGGTTTGAGTACGGCCCGGGAGTGGAGGGGGTCAGGTATGGGGGGAGGGGGCACCTGTGAAGAAACACCTATGAAGTGAGAGAGGCAGGGTGCATTATGGGAATGAGATGGAGAATTGAAATGTGGAGTGTGAAACAGGTAGAGTGCATTATGGGAATGAGATGGGGAAGTGAAATGTGGAGTGTGAGAGACAGGGAGAGTTGCATTATGGGAATGAGATGGAGAAGTGGGACGTGGAGTTTGAGATAGAGAGAGTTGCATTGTGGGAATGAGATGGGGGAATGGGTTGAGCAGTAAAGGGGCAGATGCACTGTGAAAAAGCAAGGGCTAAATTGTTGTGTTGGCATAAGTGGTGTTGGGTTAAAAGGATTATAAGACTGATGAAGAGGACAGTGGATTATATAAGAAGAAAGCTGTCGGGGGGGCAGCAGAGAAAAAGAAATGAAGCATTATGGGACAGATGGTGAGTGACATCTGTCACTCACTAAAAAACAACCTCACACATTCTTTAGAAGGTTCAGATTGATGTCCAAGATTAAAGTACAAAAGCTGTTAAATCGAGATGGATTGAACAGGGACAAACAGTAGTAAGAGAAGGGCTATTTCGGTCAGGCGAGCAGTGTGTGGTCTAGAGTAGGAATGCTCTGGTTGGAGGTGTCACACACTGTGCTGAAGGTGTAGGTGTCTGGCTGTAGGCGGGAGTTTCACCAGGCGGTAGGAGCTCCTCTCAGAGTCGCGCAGATTAGATCACTCGCAGATTTGATTCCTCAGTTAATCTCAAGGTTTATTTAAAATGTAGCTCTTAAAATTTTAGCTGAGGCAGATGTTTTGTTACTTCTGGTAATCCAGCAAACCTGCTCTTTTTTTTGTCTTTCCAGCCCAAAGATGATTCGGAGGCCAATGGATCAACGGCGTCCTCCCTGTCCTCGCCTGTGTCGGCGGGTGGTTATCCACGGCGACGGCACAGCCGAGAGACCCCAGACACAGAGGATGCTGGTGAGTCAGGGAGGAGGTCTGAGGAGGGGGATGGTGTGACAGGAGCTCCGGCCCTCTGTGCCCCCTCCTCAGAGCTGAGGCAGACTGTGCCCCCTCCTCTGAGCTGAGGCAGACTGTGCCCACTCCTCTGAGCTGAGGCAGACTGTGGCCCCTCCTCTGAGCTGAGGCAGACTGTGGCCCCTCCTCTGAGCTGAGGCAGACTGTGGCCCCTTCTCAGAGCTGAGGCAGACTGTGCCCCCTCCTCTGAGCTGAGACAGACTATGGCCCCTCTTCCAAGCTGAGGCAGACTGTGACCCCTCCTCAGAGCTGAGGCAGACTGTGGCCCCTCCTCTGAGCTGAGGCAGACTATGGCCCCTCTTCCGAGCTGAGGCAGACTGTGGCCCCTCCTCAGAGCTGACGCAGACTGTGACCCCTCCTCAGAGCTGACGCAGACTGTGGCCCCTCCTCTGAGCTGTGGCAGACTCTGGCCCATCCTCCAAGCTGAAGTAGGCTGTGGCCCCTCCTCAGAGCTGTGGCAGACTCTGGCCCCTCCTCCAAGCTGAAGTAGGCTGTGGCCCCTCCTCAGAGCTGAGGCAGACTGTGGCCCCTCCTCTGACCTGAGGCAGACTGTGACCCCTTCTCAGAGCTGAGACAGACTATGACCCCTCTTCCAAGCTGAGACAGACTGTGGCCCCTCTTCAAAACTGAAATAGACTGTGACCCCTCCTCTCTGCAGGGGATGATGAGAATGAGGGCCAACGTGACACGGTGCTGCAGCTGCAGGAGGTCATCGAGCAGCTGCGTAATGTCTTCCCATCCGAGGCAAGTGCATCCAGGATGAGGCCCGAGAGGCAGGCCGCTCCTCGCTCATGAGTGAAGGAGAAGGACTTTCCACGCTCGACAGAAGGTAAGACAGCAGCGAGTAGAGGAGCGGGAGAAGGAGGAGTCTCGTGGCTTTCAGGCAGGGAGCGGATCTGCTCACTGTGGTTGTGCAGGTGCTGTGGGGGATCCCACAGGAAATGCATCACGCACACACTTTCACTGACTGAAGACAGAGCTTTAGAATCTCCCATGGCACTATGCATTAGGTCACCGTGAAAATGCCTACCATGGTGACAGAAATGAGGGCCCAGGAGCAGATGCAAGGACCTAGGAGAGGAGAGATCGATGCTGCTCTACGGATGCATGCTGAAGAGATAACAGTGATCGACATGCTGATAAACTGGCACAAAATGGCTGTTTATGCTCATATAGGCGTCTGTCAGGACATCATACACAGAGCCATCTAAATGATTATACCTTACATCCCCTGTATTGACATTTAACCTCTTTCTCCACTCCCTCTACATTTTATCAACCCCCCCTCCATCCCATCAGCTGTGGACAGGGAATTTTTCAAATGTTATCTGTTTCCATTACCCAGAGTTCCCTGGGAGAGACTGCAGCTGGAGCTTACGCTCAGGACCATGTGACCCACATCCATCAAGCGCCTCGTGTTCCAGCCTCGACACCAGTGTGGTTCCAGAAGCTCGTTACCGTGTCAACACTGTTTACCAGCTTTGGGTCCATATGAGCGGCAAAGTTTTTTTTTTTAAACTCATGCAGCACGTAACTGAGCTCAATCCGCACAGGGGACAGAGGGGTGGTCTGTTGTCCCCAGTGCCTCGGTTTCCTTCGACTCCTTCCCACTGCGGCAGAGAATGGACAGACCGCGCGTGCACACGCTTTCATAGGGATCGTGCACACAGAGCTGTAAGTGACTGTCATTGTCAGGGGGTGCGTTTTTATCAGCCACATCCCTGCTGATCCTCCCCCCCTGCCCCCACCCCACCCCACCGGATGCTAAGGCTGCCTACCTGGGCCAGACAGAGTTGCTGGCCCCAGGTGAAATAAAGAACATTAAGCACAGTTCACATGCCTTAAAACCCTGGGAGATTCTGTGGATGATGTTGCAACCCTGGGTCTCCTTTACCACTGTCCCAGTGATGTGTGTGTGAGGAGACCATAAATACACACGAGCCATTTTCACTTCTCATTTTTACAACTGGGAAGGAAATGTCTTATGGTGAACTGTAGGGCGCTTGATGGTGATTCTGTGGTAAAAACCAGGAAAAGCAGGTGGCAAAGCAGAGTAGCATGAGGAAGCCGGTCACGATATCACTGACGACCGTGCAGCATTCCATGACACCACCAGCACCAATTAACTGACTCGTCCCAGACTGAAGTGTGTTATTGTATGAATTCAGGATATGTAGTTCAGCAGTGCTGGTCACCCCAATGGGGTACACCAACCTCACCGTCAAACACGAATGTCGGCAATAATCCCGTTCCGCATCTGTATGGCTCTTCTACCCATTGTTCCACTTCGGGTACATCCACATTCAGAGATTGCTACTTGTTGTGATTTGGTTACTAGGCAACTGTCTCCATGAGTGCCCCAGCTACAGAATGCTTTCAAGGTGGGGTCGTGTTTTGTAGAAATAATAAATCTCCATATGTTAAGGTGATTGAGCGGCTGGCGGAGTGTCTAGCCCCCTCCATCGTTGTGCCTCTGTGTTGACCCCCCATCACTCATCAGTGTTTTGCCCAGGTGCTTGAAATCACACATACCTGCATATCCTTAGGTCATTAAACCTTTTATTGTATTCGGTGAACATAAATAAGCACAGCTAACTGCGTTTTCAGTATATGGCAACTCAGCCAGGAAGTGGAACATGATTGGTGACTGAGAAACGTATTGTTGAGAAGTAACCTATCAGGGAGGACTTCACAGTCCCCACCCTCATAGGACCCTGCTCACATCCAGACCAGGCTATTAATGTAATGGATCAAGGGGAGGTCATGTGACCCCTGTATTTGCTGTGTCTGTGTGTGAATCCCATGGATTTACAGCAGGACGTGCTCATGTTCTCTCTCAGCTGCTACCACATTTTATTTTCAAAGCAGACAGCTCATTTGCTCTCCTCCTCCCAGTCTGACTTATGTCTGATGACAGTGTGATATTTTTTTGTGTCACTGTTTGGAAATGTATTTATTCTCACTTTTCTTTTGTTTTCATTCAATAATGACACAATTTGTTTTTGTAGAAACTAAAAAGAAGCGATTTTCAAAATGGAAGGATTATAAATGGTTGCTTTCTACTGACGTGTACAGAAATAAATTTGTATTTGTCATAAGCAATACCTGGTGTGGAAGTTCTCTGTTTATTCAAGCGAGATAACTCATAAAACTTCTCAAGGTTTATCTTTACTTATTTAGCTTATTACAATGTTATTGCCTCCTGCTTCAGTCCTGTTTACTCTGAACCTGAATTTGTTTTTTTTCATGAATGTTATTTGTAGTGTCAGTCTGATAGTTCCAAACGCATTCCTGCTCCTCCATTTGTCTTTCTCAAGTCAGCCCCCCCCCCTTCAGTGCTGATATCCACCTCAGCAAACACCCTCTCCCATTCACTTTGCTCCATTGATGTGATGTCACCCAGCTGAGCGTTCCGGATCTCCATCACCCAGGTCATCGGCCACTTCCCAGATGGCCTTGGCACTGCCCATGTCTAACTGCGAGGGTTCCAAGGTGTCCTGTACTCAAGTCTTTGTGCTGGAGGCTTTAAGGTTCTGTACTGATAATCAGATCTGTGTCTATTGTCCTTTTCTCCAGGAGAATTCTCTGATACCCTCTCCCCATGGGGTGCACTGTTCTTCAGTTTTTTAGTACTCTTTCCACACTAGGGTCCACATTTCAGCAGTTCTCAGATACCATCTCTACATTGGGATCCACTGTTCTTCAGTTTTCTGGTGCCATTTCTTTTTTGGGGTCCACTGTTCTTTGGTTCTCTGACATCCTCACTTCATTGGGAGCCACTGTTCTTCAGTTTTCTGGTGCTATTTCCACATTGGGATCCACTGATCTTTGGAACTCTGATGCCATTTCCACACTGGGGTCTACTGATCTTTGATTCTCTGATTCCATTTGCACACTGGGGTCTACTGATCTTTGATTCTCTGATTCGATTTCCACACTTTGGTCCACTGGTCTTTGATTCTTTGATGCCATTTCCACGCTGGGGTCTACTGATCTTTGATTCTCTGATTCCATTTGCACACTGGGGTCTACTGATCTTTGATTCTCTGATGCCATTTGCACACTGGGGTCTAATGATCTTTGATTCTCTGATGCAATTTCCACACTTTGGTCCACTGTTCTTTGCTTTTCTGATGCCATTTTCACACTGTGATCCACTGTTCTTTGATTCTCTGATGCCATTTCCACACTGGGACCCGGCAGAGATTTTGTCATCTTTGCATTTTCTTGCCCATCTTTGCTCTCCCCTTTCTTTGCAGTTTCTTGCCTATCTTTGCTCTTCCCTTTCTTTGTGCTTTCTTGCCCATCTTTGCTCTCCCCTTTCTTTGCGGTTTCTTGCCCATCTTTGCTCTCCCCGTTCTTTGTGGTCCTTACAAGCTGCACTCTATCCTCTCTGTGGGCCCCTGCCTCTTTCCCCTGCTGAGTCGCTTCCCCGTTTTTCCCCGGCCCGCCATGACCCCACCTCTCCTCCGCCACTGCCCAGTAGCTCCTCTTCTCCAACATATGCTTGGCCCGGATGCTCTCGCTCATCTTTTTCAGCAGCATACAGGCAATGGGCTTGAACTTGGGGTCCAGCTTGACGATGTGAGCAAAGGACTTGCGGGCCTCGTTCTCCTGGTGCAGAGCTGCGTGAGCCCGAGCAGACTGGTACATTGCCTTCAGGTTCTCTGTAGCAGGTCAGGCAGATGAAAAAAAAACTATTCATAAAGTAGGTGAAAAATTCTCATGCAAGAGCAGACAAATAAATCATCCTGCATGACAAACCCTAAATCCCAGGGCAGAACGATCACCTTGATAATAGTTATTACCACAGACAACCAAAACTTAGACCTTCAACTATTATTATTATTATTATTATTATTAGCATACTGTTTGTTCTCTTGTTCTACTCTCCTTCTTATGAGACGAGTCTGTAACTTGACTTTAAACACAAATTTTTGGAAATCGAGGAGATCAGTGTCACATAAACCGGACAGCAGCACGTAACGTAATGTAAACAGCTCCACCCGCTCCAGTCAGACTGAAGCCTCTGAACATGGAGTAGGGTGTGCTGTGTTTTTGGGCATGCCTAACAGGAAGTATTGCTGAGAACACACCTTTTTATTTATAGGATGCTGGGTATTCAGACTCCCAGCTGCTGCCGTGCGGCCCTGTGGCCATCATGCTGACCCCCCCTACTCCATACCTCTGTGTTTTCTCAGCAGCTTCGTGTTGGTCTCCAGCACCTGATGGTACTCGCCCAGCTCCAGCATGCATTGGCTGAGGTTGAGAGACAGGGGGAGATGCAGCTTCTCCAGGGAGTCCCAGTCTTCCTTATTACGGTCGACGTCCAACTGGGGGGAGGGAGACGGACGGGTGAACACAGAGAACCTGTGAAGCTCTCATAGTGAAGCCCACGCTTTCTGACACTCAATATTTCACCCTTTTAGAGTCCAGCCTACCATGTGTCGGCTGCTAATTAGTAGTTGTTATGAGATCTGGGGTCTCTGGAGTACTTGAGGATTGCTAAATAGGAATGTGAAACACTCAGAGTTGACATCATCAGCAGATCACGCTAGGTAAGGCTGCTTCGCTGGTGATGGGGAGGTAGCAGTTGATTACACCCTTGAGCAAAGCACTTAACCTGACTTTCTCCAGTAGAAAGATGCACTTTACATATTTGTACGTCCAACTGTACTTGCAAATGGTTTCAGGTAAAATGATGCGAGATGATGTGGTGGCTCCAGCCCAGTGTGAGGTAAATGTATCCATCCTTACCATGTCTTGGAGGGAACGAATGTACTCAATGGCCTCCTGGTACTTCTCAGCGGCCTCCAGGTGGCGGAGCTCTTTGACCAGGAAGTTGCCTTCGTCCTGAAGCAGAGGAACCAGCCGCAGCATCTGCTGCCAGTCCTTCCCCTCCATCAGCGCAGAAGCACCCTGCCGGGTTTCCTGTCTTTCTCCACATTTTCTGGCTGCTTCTGACTCCTGTGTTTTTTCTTCCCCAGGACCATGTAAGGTGCCCCCAGCACCCTCCTCTCGGGCTGTGGCCTCGCCTTTCCCTCCATCCACTTGTAGACTGGCCTGCCCTCCTTTCTCCTGGAGGATGGCCCAGTAGCTGTTCTTCTCTTCCAGGTGCTTCTCCCGCATCCTGTTGGCCAGGTGCCTCAGCTCTCGCTGCACCAACGCAGCCAGGGTGACGTCCAGCCGGGCCACAGTGAGGAAGTCTTGGCGGGCCTCCGTCTCGTTCCACACCGCCGCGTGGGCCTTCGCCCGCTTGTAGTAGGCCTTGACATTGTCTTGCAAGGGAAGAAGATGGACAATCCATGAGTCACAATCGTACTCTTAAAATGACCAATTTAACTAACATACATGAGAAACAGGGACCCATGGATCACTAGTCATATTGAGAGGGCGGGAAAGATAAATAAACTGTATCTTTTCATGCTATGACTTTATTTTTAATGACTCCTGATGCTTTCCTGCCAGCACTGCCCCCATGACAGTTTGTGAGATTTCTGCACAAGACATGGCTTGTGAGTCTGTGACATGCCTAGATGACATGTTTCAGTTGTTAAGTTAGTGTTTGTCTGCTCTACAGCTGACTATATCCCTCCCAGAATCCACAGCTCTTTCTAGGCCTTGACTTGTTATTTTAATCCTAAGCATGAACACTGTGTGCTTCACTTTTTCTCGATGCATAAGCCTGCATCGGTGCTCTCGGCCCTGGGTAATTGAGAGCTTGCTGCGGGCTGATATCCACACAGGCACAGGTGAAAATCCTCCTTCACCTGCACCGTTCTGCGCGTATTGCCACCCATCGATGCCGGGCGTGGGATTACTGCAGATCCTCTGCCCCAGAGGAGCTGACCTCCTTCCCTCACTTCATCAATAATTAAATTGTTTGTTTACTTCCCCTGCAGTTTCTTCCACACTGCGGCGAAATGTCCCAAGAGGGCTTCTGTAAGGGGAGAGATGCTGGATGGGGACAGCATGACAAACGGGGGTTGCACTGGGGAAGGTCCATGATTTGAGGTTTGCACTGGGCGGGGATTCATCCTCACAGGCCCAATAAGAGGAAGCGAGGTTCCTGGCTCAGCTTCCCGGGCCGATTAGCAAAAACCTCATTATAATCACCAGGCTTTGCTGACTCTCATACTGCCCTGAGATGCGCTGGCAGCGTGTGGCCAGCGGAATCCGGCCAGTGGAGATAAAAGTGTGGCGGCTAGCTGGAGGACACGCTATGCGGTAGCTAGCCTCGCTAGCAGGAAGCTGAAGCCAAGCGCACTGGCAGAGGAACCGACTGGTGCCTAAGCCGGCCACGGGCGCGGAGCCCAGCCAAGGGAAGTTATGAGCGTGCAGCCCCGCCCCCTCCCTGTGGAGATCAAAAAAAAGAAGACTCCTGTTCAGTGTGGCAATGCCAAGATTTCACGTTTCTATTGGACCAGTCAGAGTACACATTTGTGTGCCTTTGCAGATAAGTATAGGGGTGGAGGCTGGCTGTTCTCAAGGACACAAAAACGAGTGCAGGAGTATCTGGGGGGCCCCATGCGAGGACAGCCGAGGGGAGGGGCGAAGACAACAACCTTTGTGTTTCTGCAGGAGCTCTGTGGTGTGCTCCAGGACCTCATAGTACTCCTGCAGCTCCAGCATGCACTGGCAGTAGTTCAACACGAGCGGGACGATGAGCTGCTCCAGGTTGACATGGACCTCGTCGCCCGGCATCTCCTGCAAAAGGAAACAACCTCTGGGTGGACAGGACACTTGGCTTATGCCTTTTTCTAAGCGTTTCTCAATACTAAGAACGCAAAGACTGTTCTTGTGGTCTTGCCTCCCAAGAATGAACTTCGGGTGCAATGAATCATGGGTTTGGTCTCATTTGGCCAGGATGCAACCCATATTTCGAGGGGGGGGGGGGCAAGACTAACATCCGGGGATTTTTACCACCCTCTGTACTGTCTTTGAGTATTGGAACTGGTCTTCATCACTGGAAGATGGTGTAAAACATTTACACGAGAACACATGTATTGTCAATTATGTATACTGAGAAACACCCTCTTGTCTCATCTTCTTCTCCCTGATGCTCCACCCCCAGCCTCCCTACGCACCCTGGACTGCACAGTCCTCAGGAGCACCACGGCCTCCTGGTACTTGCTGGCGGCGTCACGGAGGCGGCCCTGCTTGACCAGGGTGTTGCCCTGCAGGTGCAGCGATGGGACGACCTGCAGCTTCTCATCCTTCCCCATCATCCAGGACTCCCGCTTGTAGGAGAAGGCGTCATCAACCTGGGAGGGGGGGGCATCATCAGAGATTATATTTTGTGGGTCTTTGTAAGGATTTGTTTCTAAATCAATCTGCAGAAATGTAAATTGTAAGTAATTCTGCACTCCATCCATCATTTATTGACCATCACTAATCTAATGCAGGGTCACGGAGATCCAGCTGAGTGCTCTGTGACTGTGACTCTTTATGCTCAACTGGCTGGTAGAAACAAGATCGTGGTCTGGATTTTTAGCTTCTGGACCTGAAATGCCCAACTCTGCTCATATGGTAACGTGTCATAGGGACTGTGGCACATTAATCAACATGCAAAATACTTTCCCAGGCCTGGCTAAGAAGGCTTCAGCAGCCCCACCGAGAGCAGTTCCATGATGAAGATGAGTGGCTGGGGTTCCTTCATCAGCTCGTCCAGCTCTGGAAAGCCTGAGCAGTTGTAGTAGAACATGTTTCCCATGCCGCACATGTGCTTCTGCCCTTCCAGGGGGTCCTTGCCCTGGGCGATGAGCCGCATGCCCTTGGAGACGATGGGGTATAAGCCGGTGTGCTGCCCACAGAGAGACAGAGAAAAATCAAACGTGACGTGGGCCTCCCAAAACCTGCAGGGAGAAGCCTGTGACCGTATAGGGTAGCCACACCAGGTCTTTTAGCTCCACTGAGCATATATGGGGCCATTCAAACTCTCACCCTAGAGAACCAAAAGAGACACGAGAGAGAATTAAAAATGGCGTAATGTCAATAATCCGTTATTCAGTGAGTGGTAAGACTTACTGGGTAGGGAGGTTTGTTGGCAGCAAAATTAACTGGGGGTAGGGCTGTCGGCACTAAAGCTCACCAGACAGCTGGAGGGGGGGGGTGTTGCTGGCAGATCAATCACTATTAAGTTTATTAGTAATAAGTTTAACTGTTTGCCCGAGGTGGGGTGGGGCCGCTCATTTTTGCCAGGGACTACAGCCTAAGAAAGCTTAAGCATTAATCCAGCCCCGCTTAGAGGATGTGGACTCTAAAGAGGCCCCAAGACTCATTTAGAGAGCTGAGAGGCACAAGGAAGGTGAACAAATGATTGCTCAATATTATTGTATTGTTATTCAGGAGGGGGGAATATAGCTGTTGTGAACCTTTGATTCATGACTGCAGAGGACAATACGCAAGATGCACTATGACAGGACTAGAGCAACACAAACACAAAAGTAAACCAGGCATCTGAAGTTTCCTGCCAAAGCTAAGCTACGGAGTACAACAAAAGGTCGTGAAGAGCCAGAAAGCAGAAGCTGAGGCTGACTGGGCCTGGCGGCCGACTGGAGAGGTTAGCAGCCGTGCCTCAGGCCTATATGAGCAGATCTGCTCCCTTTTCTTTTGTTCCCCGTTTCCAGGGATTAGAACACGCTGCACGCTCCGGGGATAACGGCCTCTTTTGTCACTAATGCTGAAGATGGTGGCTCCTTTGTAAGAAAATGAGGACCAGAACGGCATCCACCCTTGTGAATGCTAATTAAAATTTTATTTGAAGTTGCTAAGGCATTAACTGGAACTTGTCGAGCACAGGAGTGGGGAAAGAGGAGAGTGTCTCCTTATGGACTTACGATGGCGTCACACCAGAACTCCGCCACCTCGCCAACCCTCATGGAGGTCAGCAGGACTTCCCACACCTCCATCTTGAACATCTTGCCCACAAATATCTCCATGGGCCCCTTGCCTCTATGGCTGTCATCAATCACTGTCCTCTCAAAGTTGTCCTTCATCGTCTGGAAGTGGAACACGAGCTTTGTTAAGAAAAAGGGATGGATGGAAGAAGAGAAAGTAGGTGAGTGACTAAACAGGAGGGGATTAAGAGATGCAGAGAGCGATCTGAGCCTGTTTGCTTCTGGACAATTCATCCAACAGTGAGGAAGCTCTAAAAAACATAGATCTTTTATCTTCCAAAAAACACCTTTTTTGAGCAAAATATACCAGGGTAAAAAAATTCAAATACCACCTCTTCGATTTCACATATTTCCAAAAAACCCCACAGATAAACTTAAGGCTGTAGCTTCATTTCAATTCAGGGGCATGAAATAAGCCCTAAAATCTGAGTAATGCACTTAAAACATTCTTACATACTTAATTACATAGAAATAGAATAGAAAACAACAGACAATAGAAAACAAGGGAGCACACAGGGTGCTTCCCTCCCTGCCCCTTACCTTTGTCCCTGGAGGAAAGTGGAGCATTGGTCCCAGACCTCCATGAAGGATCTTCTTTTTAACCCCAGGGTGATGCAGAAGATACGTTTCCTCCATCTTCTAAGTGTGCTATATTCTTTTCTTTTTAAAGACACTGTAAACAGGCCCTCGAAGAATGACGGCGGAGTGGCGAAGCTGCCCGAGTCCTTGATGAGGCCCCTGCAGGGAGCACCACCGGACAGCGGTCGCCTCGTCCCCTTCACTCTCTGACCGATGGTGGGATTACCCGGCTCAGGACGGCCTCCTTAAATCCACCTACCCTAATCCCAACCAGAGCCCACACTGTAATCTGCCAGGGGGGAGGTGACAGAGGTACCAAATCTGTGACCAAGCGTGTGGCTTCTTTGGGGACATTGCGAGGTCGAGCCAGGGGACTCGCAGCCGATGACCACAAACAGGCAGCATGGTGGGCATTTAAAGGCAGATATACAGACCCAGTGCACATTCTGCAGTGCTTATATAAGAAGACTGCTCTGCTGCACAGCTTTTTATAGAATATAAAACAGTAAAAGTGTTTAGCTTTTAAAGGGACGACAGAACCACAAATGTAGCCAATCATAGCTATGGCTTTATTCAACAAAGTGACAAAATGAACAGAAAATAGATACACAGCCCTGTGCTTTATATACAGAAAAACTCCCACGCAGATGCAGCAGAGCCTCCAGATGCCCGCATGGGGAATTGCCGACCGCCCGTGTATCTGCACTGCCCCCTGCAGGTCACTTCTCGATCAGTGAGTCCAGCTGCTCTTGTAACGAGGCCAGCTGTTGGAGCAGAAAATGAGCTGTGACTGATAGCCAGCACTGGGGATTAATTAGTGGATGCTGATTAAAAAGTTTATCCGTTAATTTTTTTATACATTCGTTTTCAAAAATATGCTGGTGGTGTGCGATTGGCCAAATCTTGGCCCTGGGCGTTCATCTTGCAGTGCTCTGGACATTTAAAGGATCTCACCTGCTCCATCTCACGCTGCTCCTGGTGGATGATTTCGTTTAGAATGGCCTGGAAGCGATTCTGGAAAGACAGAAGGGACAATGTGCAACCGCCCATCAACAACGACATCATGATCCTGCAGAAATGGCACCAGCACTCCTGTGCTTTTTAGGGTGAGGAGCAGCGTTTCAGACTGACCACAAGGAAACTGGATCAGACCCAGCCTCTGCTCCAGGCCCAGAGCCGGGGCTCTGGAGAGGCTGCAGGTCATGTGTTTTACTTCTGAGAGCCATGTGAGTTTTGTCTTCGATCATACATGGCTAGAACTCAGGGGTGCCCCAAGCCACCTTGACAGTGTGTGTATGGCGAGGAGGTCATGAGTGTCGCTCAGATGTCCTCACACCCCGTGCCCTCCAGCTCCTCACCTTCAAGGCCTGGTTCTCCACCTTCATGATCAGGTCCTCCTGCTGCTTCTTGCGCGCACGCGTCTCCTGCAGCTTGGTCTTCACGCTGTTGATCTGCATCTGGTACTCCATCACTGGAAGTGCGAGTACAAGGCTAAGGTCAGGAGAGCTCAGGCAGCCCCCAGACCATCTCCAGGGGAAGGCTTCCCTCATTTGGACCGGACCGGACACGATGTGCCCGGCCACAGCGGCCCATGGAGGCCAATGGGACTCTCACGGCAGGCGGCACCATGACGTTTTCACAGCTGATATTCTTTCGGCTTAAGCTGCTTAAGGGAACAGTGGCACTGGGCTTTGGAATTCGAAGCCTGCAGATGGGGTAATAAAGTATACTGTGCTATTTTGAGGGGCGGGGGGTTAGAAAATCTGCCATTTGACAAAATAAATACCATCAAAATACAATTACTGACAACTGAAAAATTTGCTTGGGCAATACCTAATTTTTCATACCATCATACCACCCGGACATCATACCACAGCAGGCTGCATTTTGATGGTATTTCTAAAACCACAACCACAGAAGCATGCAGTAATAGTTGTTTTAGATCAAGTCACAGCTCTACATTAATTCAGGTATTTTTTAAGTGCAAGCAGGACAGAAATTCCCCCACAATATATATTTTATCACACAGCAAATTCTGCAGCCTACCTGCAGAGTCACAGAAGCATTTCCGCAAACACACTTATGTCCCATAACTGCCAAAGGGCACCTTGGTGACAATACATGTGGCCTCAGCAAAAAAACAAGTAGGGAGGGGGCATCATAACACGCAAGGAGGGAGAGGGGGAGCATCTGTGATCAGCCGTTAGCAAAAACAGCAGTGTGTGTGCGTATAAATGTGAGTGCGCGTTGGTCATTCCCCAGACCTTTGCAGCCTGGACATAAACTTACCCGAGGGCACAACATGAGAGGCGCACGACCCAGAACAGTCAGTATGAAAAGTACTGGGCCACACAGGTGGGTCACTTAAGTATTATGGACCTGCTACGGCCCCAGGGGGGGGCTTCTATTTAACAGTCGCCTATTTAATGCAATTCCACTTTAGGCCACTCGCCTCAGGAGGCAGCAGGGAGCAGAACAGGGCACATCAGCATTAACCCTCCTAAGCCTCCCAAAACGGCAGGCACGCAATCTGCTGAAGTGGTTTTGCCGGAAATGACCAGCTAAATGGCTAAGTAAGCATAATCCCGCGCCCTGCCATTCACCCCCCACCTCCCTCTTTCCCACCCCACCTCGCCCCCACTCTCCCGCACCGATTTGGCTGTTGCTGTCGCCCTCATCGCGGGTGCCATCTGACTCGTTGAGCTTCTCCTGCAGCTGTCGCTCCAGGTCGTCCTCGGTGTCCATTATGTTGAGGTCCTCGTCCTCATGCCGGTCCCCTTCGTCCTCCTCGTCTTCGCTGCTGCTGATGTCATTGAACATTTCACGCAGCTCGTCACGTTGCACTGGGAGGGGGGACAAGGTGCATGCCTTCAACACCCCAGCCCACCATGGCCATAAAGCAGCTTCCCCCAGTCCTGACCCCCATGTGCCCCTCCCCCCAGCTTACCCGAAGAACCGTGGGGCAGTTTGTGCCCCGAGGTCCCTGGTGAGGAGTCCAGGTTTGCCAGAGAGCCATGGGTGTCTGGTTCCTTGGTCTCATCCTCTGCAATCACCTCCCATCCTGACCGGCAGAGTCAAGGAAGATAGACAAGGACTCCCCTCCGGAGATGGCCATCTTGGTTTTTTTGACTTGGCTTAAGATAAACTGGGACCTGATGGAGACAAACAGGCCCCGCCTCTGAACTTCACACACAGGGAGTGTAAAGGATACGGACACTGACGGCCTCAGCGTCTGTGCTCAGAAGCCTCTTCACCTCCTTCTCCACATCTGGCGACTCAATGTACTGCAAAAAAGGGCAGTATTTAACACCACCGTTATTATGACTTATTATGTATGACGTATTATTGTCCCATCTGCTGGTATCTCCAGCCAAAGAGATCTACAGCACCAGTGCAGCCGAGCCAGCAACCCCAACCCCCCCCACCCCCCCAACCGAGCAGACACCCCCCAGCAGAGCCGGCACGGTGCCAGGAAGCGCATTAGGAACTAAAACGGGATGCAAATCCAGGCACCCCCACACCCTATCCAAATGCCTGACAAGCCTGGCCCCTTCTCTTCCTCCTCCCAACACCCAGATCAAAATACCCATCAAGGCATCTTTTGGTGGGGGTTTGGAGATATTTCTGTGTAAATCCCGGTTTTACTTTCAATCTTTTCACAAACAACAAAAAAAAAAATTAAGAGACCACTCTACATTTTTACAAAATGTGCATTGTTAAATCCTACTTTAACCTTGGTTCTGTTGGCAGAAGACTACATGAAGCAGGAGGTGAAGCAGGAGACACTGACAATAACTAAAAACCAGCCAGGAAGAGAGCAGAAGCAACTTTATAATGCCAGAGATATCAACTTATCCGGCAGTGCCACATAAATCAGAGGATGACCTCAAGTGACCTTCAAAAAGAAAGGGAAAGGGAAGAAAAGGAAACATTAAGTCACAGGTGTCAGACTCCTGGGGGGGCAGAGCCCTGCACATTTTTGGGTTTCCCCTCGTTTAACACACCTGATTCAACTTCTTGTGCTAATT
>JAODKC010000002.1:21039006-21050773 GCA_026777985.1 Mormyrops attenuatus
ATCATTTGTGGTGGAACAGGGAAAGAACTAAGCTACACAGGGCTCCGGCCCTCCAGGACTGCAGTTTGACATCCCTGCATTAAGTGGTGTGAACTGCTAGGACAATTCGTAACAGGCTCCTAGGAGGAGGACTGAAGACCCATAAAGCAAAGAATCAATGACAAGCAGGGTAGAGCCAGGCTGCAGTTTGCAAAAAAAAAAAAAAATATATATATATTTTACACATGCGCATACCGAGAAACCAAAAATATTGCGGTGGTCTCACAGCTGTAGACTAAACATTCAAAACTTTCTCTCATCCGCAGGCAAAATTAGAAATGTATTTTGTAACAAGGAATGAAGCTTCTACCTTTTTTTTTGCAGTCTTCCGAAATCTTCTCTTCCTCGTGTTCTTTAACGGGCAGGTGACTAGATGGAGAAAAGAACAATGGACGTTAAATGCGGCTCACTCTCCTGTGCAGAAGCACGCTGCTCGGGGACCTGAAGCCCAGACACAGTGCAGGTCCCTGCACCGATGGCATAGCGGCCATGGATACTCACTGCCATGGTTCCACACAAACTTCTTGTCTTTGTCCTTCTTCTTGCTCTTGGGGTCTGTGCTGCCAGTGGGCTCTTCTAACGGTGGGTACAGGTCCCCGTCTACAGTGCAGACCAGCATCTGCACGCCAGATAAACAACAAATCAATAAGGAGCAGCATATAGTGAGATAAGGTAGTTGACCAATCCCCCACCTCTCCACAACCACAGAAGCATGCAGTCAGTAGTCATTTTAGAATGTCACAGCTCTACATTAATTCAGGTTTTTTAAAAAATTTTTTACAGTAAATGCAAGCACGCCAAATAAGTGAATCTGGTTTGCTGCTAATAATTTTAGAAATAGGCAGTTGCGAGTCACAATGGACAAACTTTTAAAACTAATCAATAGCCAAGGTACGCAATAGCTCATAACTGGTACGCAAGTACGCATTCGCCTTTAAAATTATTAGGTGAGGCGACTGATTGTTGTAACAGTGCAAATGTGTGTGCTTTTTATGTGCATTTACACCAGTGGTTCTCAGTCCTGCTCCTGGCACAGGACTGAGTAATTTCTTGTCTTCTCAAATGCACATAAAATTGAAAGCAACACATATCACTTTTAAATGTGAATGCATACTTGCATACCAGTTGTGTGCATCCCTGTCAACAGCCAAGCCTGGTTCATCTAAAAATTTTCTATGCTTTCCCTCATCTGAAGTATAGCCTATAGCCTGTGAAGACCACTCTCTCACATAAACAAAAGGAACTGAGAAGAAATTCAATAACTAATTTGATTAAAGTCTTCTTTAAATCAAGCCTTCTTGAAGCCTTTAGTAAAGCCTTCTTAATACAGCAACGCCCGAGGTCTACCTGTCTAAACCCACAGCGCTACACAAACAACAGGTCTAAGTAGTACAGGAGTTTCAGAATGAAGATCCAGGCATCAGATAGAAGGGGGTTATGAATATTTCATTGCTGTCCCCCACCTAACCTCATATAGCGAGTGGCAGAGGACGTGTACAGGATGCACATATATTCACACAGACCGGCAAGAGACTCCCTCAAAGTTACAAGAAAGTCAAACGGAAGCAACTTCAAGCTCAGGTGGAACTTTCAGCCGACTTTGTATCAGTGAGTGGAAACGGCATGTACCCCAACACAGCAGCTGGTCTGCACAGACCCGTGGCGTGAGGCTCGCTGTGTGTGGGGGGGGCTCATTTCGGAGGCTTCGACCAGTTTTGGCAGCACCGTAATCTGGCTGTCACACCTTCTCTAGCCTCCCTCTGCCTGTCGTGGCAGCATAGGCTCATGTCATGTGGTACCTGGCAGACGTCAGCAGTCTTGTAGAACGTCTTCTTGTCTACCGTTTTCAGAGACTCCAGAATGCAAGGCAGGTCGACCAGCTTGCAGGCCAGTGGGACGCGGTCCACTCTCACGATGCCGTGACGACCGTCCGCTGGAAGGAGGGAGGTCAGAACATGTGCACATAGGAGGGGGGGGGGGGGGTGAGGCTGAGATTTCACTCTGAATATTCAGTCTCAAGTGCCCCAGGCCACTGTATACAGCAGTGCAATATATTTCATGTATATACAGCCTTATACGTAATTCTATGGTTTGTCCATATTGGATAAATAAAGGATCAGAAGGTTTTAAACACTTTAGCCATGATACTCAAACTAAAGAATACATTATGAATTATCAGAACCTGTTAACCTGATGGGGTTAACAGTGACCACATACAGGTGCTCTCTACACACCTCACCGTAAAAACGGGTCACGTAACTGTGTAAATGTTATGTACTATGCAATACAGTGAGTGTAAGAGACACACACCATGCAACTCTATAGTGAGCCTGTCTTTGATGTTCATGCTACTGGACTGGGCAATTCTTCTAACAGTCGAAGCGTACTCCTGTAACACAGCGACAAGCAGAAATCACATCACAGACAAACCAGACAGCTTAAGGTTCTTTACCAAATAAATTAACATGCAAATGTCATAGAGTGATACTGGGGTCACTCAAATGTCAAAACCTTCCAACAGAACTGTACAAAACCAAGCTAGCGTCATATAAAACAATAATTACTTCTGGACATTACAATAACCCCCAAGATTATAACACTGGAAAATATAGAAAAGATCTGAACGTGAATGTATTATTTGTGGATTATGATTTTAAAATGCAGCCTGTGTATGTTCCTCACTGTGCTGGAGCACAGATCAGAGGTAAGTTCAGGTGACTGAGTGTGAGTCTGTGTCCCTGCGGTCGATGCACGGCGCCCCTACCTGCGGCAGCCGCAGCACGAACTGACTCTCCAGCTCATACGGTGCATCGTCCTTGTTTTTGGATCCGACCTTCCCAACTAGACGAGAGAGACAGAGAGCCGAGAATAACGGAGGAGACAGACTCTGAAGGGAGGTTTACATCGTCCCAGCGCGCAGGGTCAATCCACAGCACCGAATAACGTGTATAAGCAGCACAAAGAAAAACTCATCAATATGTGAAGGTAAAGAAATATCTGTAAATTTACCTTTCGCCTTGGAGGTCATTTTGGTCTCTTACTCTGCACAGGAACCCCGTGCGGAGTCCGACGGCTTTAAAAATAACGAAACCCAATAAAAGTACAGCATTAAATTACAATTAATCAAATAACCAGGCTAACGACCGTTTAAGCCGATTGACGCGGAAAAGCTGTGCTATTTAGAATCAGATATAATTAAGGTATAATTAACAAAACTACATGGCTGGTGATAATAAATAGGTTACGTGTACCCAAGTTTTTTTTCTAGGAAATCATTTAACATTAAAGACAACAGGCTAACCAGGGATGTACTTAGTATGACCGCTATGCAAAAACAACAACCATCACAGTTTGGAATCAACTAACTTAATATAAGTTATAGAAAATAAACGCATTTCGGGTAGTTCATCTAGTTTACCTTTTGCAGAAAAATGTGCCCGGCTTTAGCTAGCTAAACAAATCCTTGCAAGCTGCATATGACGCTTCCGGTTGTGCAAACTGGAAATATATTCTTCTTCGCCTCACTGTATTCTAAACGCCGCTTTGCTGCCATCTAGTGCTCCGGATGCTCATCGGCGCTTATCTTTTTCCCCCACATCAACCTAGTTGTAGGCACAATACATATTATAATTAAATAGCTTTACAAATTTATATAAATGGTTAAATATTTCTCCGTCTACCGTAGAATTTTCCCATTAGCAGTTTTTGTCCACAAAGGAAGCTGATGTCCAATGTAACTGAATTATATAAATTCGGAGTTTGCCTTATACCAGTCAGATATGGACATTGCCGGCATTTACTGCGAAGCTCCATGCAATGACACGGCAGAAACATTTCGCTGAATAAACGTTCTTTCTGGGGATTCCGTGCAGTCTGCATCAGTAAACCAAAATTTCTTAACTGGTTTGTAACAACCTCGCTGTCTGTCAAGTGAGCACCTTTTACATTATTATTGATTTCACAAGTAAAATTCCAAAAAAGGAATAACGTGATACAGAAACAATCAAGTGACACCACCATGATTTCTGGCCGTAACAAACGTTCCTAAAGTCTCCCTTGGGTGAATACAAATACACACGTATATTACAGCAGAGAAGTATTCGCTAACAAACAAACCGGGGCTTTATATGCGGCTCGCTACCCCGGCCAGCTGGTTTGCATACTTGGACTCGTGATAACTCCTTCCTAACAATGACCTGCTTGTTCCTTTTGCTCACTATTCACCTTAACTTTCTTTTTTAATTCATTAACTATATATAAATATTTTAAAACCTTAGTAAGTTTTCGTTCTGATAAGAGTCGTTTTTTTATTATTATTTTAATATACATAGGCTATTTTTAAAACTGCTCCAAGTTTTCGGACTGAAATTAGTCGTATAGCCTATAGTGCTCAGGCTTGTTTGCTTACATGACTTGGCGGAGCAGACTGCAGAATCCCCGATGGACCCGAGTACCGCCGGCCACCTGGACTTCTACATCGGCCTATGTCTGGCCGTCGGTTCGAGCGCCTTCATCGGCAGCAGCTTCATCCTAAAGAAGCAGGGGCTACTGCGCCTGGCGCAGAAAGGCTCCACGAGAGCAGGTACTCGGGGCCATCTGACAGCTTAAAATGAAACTTTACGTATTTCTAGTAAAAAATAAATTTCCTGCCCGCGAATTTGCACGCTGTTTTAACGGATTCTGTTTGCGCCGATTTGTTCAGGACAGGGTGGACATGCTTATCTTAAGGAGTCGTTATGGTGGGCTGGGCTCCTTTCAAGTAAGTCTGTGTTTTCGTGCTACGTTTTTGATACAAACAGACAATAGAAAAAGTTTTAATAGTTGCATATTTTCGTGTTGGCAGCGTGAAGACTTATATACTCACATTGCTATATTTTGTGTATCTGGGAGGGAAGGACGCGCTTTGGTGCGTTTGCTGGTTGATCGGGACTGGTGGTTGACTCCCACGGGGGTATAATACCGGCTTGTATTTTCGCAACAGGAATGCCACAAAACAATCGTGCATTAAGCCGCCTAAGAGAGGGCAGTTCATTGTAAAATGCCCCGCCTGCGGGCGACCTTTGCTCTTTTGCCATTACCTAAATATGACTGCTTTGCTTTGCAGTGGGGGTGGGAGAAGCGGCCAATTTCGCCGCTTACGCCTTTGCCCCTGCCACCCTGGTGACGCCGATGGGAGCTTTGAGTGTTTTGGTGAGGTGAGCGATGCTGCGCCTGATTTGGGCGGCTTTGGAAGGGACAGTACTCATCCTCCTTTATTCCTCAGTGATGGGGAGCAGTGCCTCATAAGACAAGATCAGATCAGATTTGATGAACTTTATTGATTCTAGGGTAAATTCTGGTGCGTACAACAGTGAGGTCCATAAAGTGTAAAACAAGATGAAGTGCCATGACAGCACACAGTGCAGACAAATTTTAAGAAGTACCAGGCAGACATTCATTCATTTTCTATGCCTGCTTGTCCTATGCAAGGTCATTAGGGGTTCACAAACAAAACATCCACAAAAAAATTAAGGAAGTAAACAAACAAACAAAACATTAACGGAGATGGACTTCTTCCTGGTGTGTTGTGGCGGGGGGTGGGGGTGGGGGTGGGGGTGACACGCCAGGAGGAGGCGCTGTAGTGCATGATGGCAGCAGGTAGAAAGGATCCTCTGTAGTGCTTCTTATAAAGCTACACATTACAAGGTCTTGTTTGTGTGCTGCGAGACTGAGCTTTGTGCCCATGGTTTCCACAGCGCGGTGCTGTCCTCGTACTTCCTTAACGAGCGGCTGAACACTCACGGCAAGATGGGCTGCTTGCTGTGCATCCTGGGCTCCACGGTTGTGGTCCTCCACGCCCCGCAGGAGGAGGAGGTGGCGTCCCTGAGCACATTGGCTGAGAAGCTTAAGGAGCCGGGTAGGTCACACACTCGGTCACTGGGCTCACGGTGTCATCATACTTGTGAGGGGGTGAGTTTTGGTTGAAATTCCAAATCTTGTGATTCAATGAGAGCCACAGCTCATCCAGAAGTGAAACCTTGCAAAACAGGCTAAAAGGCTGTTTTACTTACACAATAATGTTCTGAGGGCAGAATGAAAAATGATTGCTTCAGAGAGATAACCAATCAGACTGTACAGAAGGTGGATCCAAGCAACTAGAGGAGGCAGGATCAGGTGTCTCGGTCCCACCTCCTCTAGTTGTTTGGACCCATCTGCTCTACAATCTGATTGGTTATCTCTCTGAACCAATTATGTTTCATTCTGCCCTCAGAACATGGGGATGGGCAACAGCATAGCTTGTGCAGTGTGCTTTTTTGCTGCAGGGTTCATCGCATTTGCCGTGGGTGTTGTGGCCAGCAGCCTGCTGCTGATCTTCTTGGTCGCCCCGCGCTATGGCCAGAAGAACGTGCTGGTGTACATCCTGATCTGCTCAGCCATCGGCTCGCTGTCCGTGTCGTGTGTGAAGGGCCTGGGCATCGGCATGAAGCAGCTGTTCGGGGGGAAGGCCGTGCTGAGAGACCCCCTGTTTTGGAGCTTGCTGGTGGGCCTCGTGCTTTGCATCAGCATGCAGATAAACTATCTGAATAAGGCCCTGGACATCTTCAACACCTCCGTGGTAACACCCATCTACTATGTGTTCTTCACCACCGCCGTCGTGGCCTGCTCTGCCATCCTCTTCAAGGAGTGGCTGTGGATGACGCTGGAAGGGGCCGTGGGAACTGTGGGTGGCTTTCTGGGCATCATCCTGGGCATCTTCCTTCTGCATGCCTTCAAGGATGTCCCGTTCTCCTGGGACACTCTGCCGCTCTTCCTCCGCCAGGGCCACCAGGGGGCACTGTGGGGCCAGACGTACGTTGCCCTGCTACAAGATGACACACCAGTGGCTGAGTGAGCCATAGCTTTCACGCCAGTCAGAAGGAGTGATACGGTGCTCCTCCCTAGGCGATATTGTATTCACACAGAGGACAATGTAGCTTCTGTTCCAACAGATGTTTCTTACATGCTGAACTTCACAGGAACACAAACGCAGCTTGTCTGCATACGCCACTGTTACCTTCAGCGAAGATTCTAGTATTCTGTAGGTTTGCGTTGAACATGCATTTCAGCTGCCTACATTTACACCACAGGCTCTGCTCAAAATATTTTCTTTATCCTAAGGCCTAGTTGTGCATTTCCACAGATCCACTCCTCTGTTCATCCATCACAAATGGATCATCTAGGCTCTGATGAATCACACCTAATCTCAGACAGATAGGAACTGTTCAGGTAGACAGAAAACCTGCTGGATAACGGCACTCCAGGAGCAGGGTTGCCTACCCATGATCTAGAGTCATATGAGCAGGCCTGTACTCGGCTGGAATAGAAAAGTGAGGTTAGATATAACTATACAATTTCCCTGAAAATACCAGGCGATCAGTTAATAACTTAAGGACATTTAACCAGACTTAAGAAATGACATGCATTGTATGTGACACTATTTAAAATACTTAAATACTGTATCTACGTTAACTGCTATAAAATGGGTATTAAAAAGTATATACATATTTTAATAAGTATAATATTTGCATATAATATATATGCATATAATCACATACAGTACATACATACACTACCAGTGAAAGGTCTTTGCACACACTGAGATTTTCAACATTTGCGTGTTACTCACTCAACATTTGCTAAAAATACAGTCAATATTCTTTGCTAACAAAAAAAAGGTGTATGAGTACCTTCAATAGCAAGAAAAAATGTCTTTGATTCATCAAAGTAACCTACTCCAGCAGTTATATCAGCAAAGAAAATTCAAGGCATTCTTTCTACAAGGGACATTAAATACTTCTCTGTCTCATGAGATGAAACCGTAAACTAGTGCATTTAAAGTTACAGGACAGCCTAGAATGTGACTATGCCATCACCACACAGCCAGTCCATAGGATGTCAGACATGCACTGTTACATACTCTCTCCATGTTATAAAGGAAACTTGTTTTATCTGACTTGTGTTTTCATTTATAGATGCTCACTCAACCTTCCAATGCTTAACAAGAATAAAAAAATATGCAGTTTATGAAATAAATACAGAAGTGGTAAAAACCTGTGGTGTGCAAAAACTTTTGACTGGTAGTGTATATATAATGTACACATACACAATAAAGCATAAATACAACATAATCCAGGGCTAAAGCAATATAAAGCTCAAGTAAGCTGTAGTTTTTGATACATTCCATGAATTTGACACTCTTTTTACTTCTCATACATTTTTATGTTTTACCAAATGACAAAATTTATTTATTAAATATAATCAGTATAGGAGGGGTTTTAATAACTCTACGTCTATGTATAAAAAATGTTGCTAAAATGCATAGTTTATTAAGTAGGTATTTACCTACTTGATAGGTACTTCCATTAATCCAGAATGCATATTTTACCTGATGATAGTTTTTGTTTATTTTTTAATTTCTTTGTTTCAAGCCACTGGATGAAATCTTACCAAAAAGATTTGCACTATGGATGTTGTAAGAGCAGATGTCAGCCCTTTCAATACCTTTGTAGATTTAACAGTATTACCAAAATTAAATCTAATTCTTAAGAATTCAGAAGAAGGATATATGTCATTAAGCAACTTGAAATTAATCTCTTTAGCTTTGGGAGAGATAGGGAATCTTAAATATTTAGCTATTATTATATTGGAAACAAACATCAAAAGTACTGTCTAGATGCTTTTTTTGAGCTTTTTTGTGAGGAAGGCCGTTCGTCAGAGAGAAAGTCACTTCAATATCCGTAACAGACATATAATAAATAATAATAATTTTTGTTGATCCCCATGGGGAAATTCTTTTCATGCCTCCCCCAACTTATTCTCAATAGATGGCTGGCTGTGGAAAGCTGGCTGTGAAGGGCAGCTACCCATAGCAGCACCCAGGGAGCTGGGGGGGGGGGGGTTAAGGGTCTTGCTCAAGAACCTACAAATGTACCAAGGCTGGGCTTGAACCGTCAACCTTCTGATCACAGGCACAGAGGCTTAGCTACTCACTGGCCCCAATATATAGACATACTGTACTCCATGTCACCAGTCATGTCCACCAAATATGGAGTACCACAGGGATCAGTGCTTGGCTCTTTATTGGTATTTATCTGTAGATGCTGCCATTAGGTAATATGAGAAAACATAACGTTAATTATCACTCCTATGCCGACGAAACCCAAATATACATTTCGGTTATGCCTAATGATTCCACATCTATTGTCACTTTAGCTAATTGCTTTAATGAAGTCAAGACCTGGATGGCTAAAAACTTTTTATCACTAAATGCTCAGAAAACTGAGGTTCTAATTTTTGGAGACAAATCCGTAGATGGGAATGCTGTAATCTCCGGACTCCACTCCAAGGAGCTGTACTTTTTCCTCAGCAGCTCGGTCTGTTACCATGGCGTCATCTTAGATACAAGCTTCTCATTCAAATCGCATGTGGATGCAGTATCAAAGGTATGCTTCCTACAGTTACGTAATGTATCACCAAACTATGATGATTCCTTACTATTCAAGACACTGAGAAATTGATATATGCCGTTGTATAACTTTACTGGACTGTATCACTTAGGTTTATGCTCATTAGTCCATAAATAGATTCCATCTTTTGCACTTTAAACGGACACAATGGAGTTATTCATGATAATGATAAAGTAACCACATTTTCCTAAAAAGCCTCAACGAGAGAGAGAGAATCAAAGCTGAATAAATTAGGCTATCTGTGTGTTTCTGTTGCGACTGAATCCTGGGTCTGATGTGATGAACTGTGCTACACCTAATGCTGACATACTATGGCTGGACAGGATGCCGTGTTTAGCCACGTGTGATAATACTGCCACCCAGTGGTGAATGTGGTACTACTGCCGACGTACCATGGCTGGGAAGATGCTGAGTTGAGCTATGTGTGATAATACTGCCACCTGGTGGTAGCAGGTGTACTGCATGTGTGGTATGCCTCAGGGCATTCCAGCTCAGCATTTAATCAATCTGTCAGGCTGCTCATTCAATATCGACAGAAAGGCATGTATGTTTCTGTCACAGAGAAAAACAACAGGTAGCAGATAGCGAAGCTGACAGTTCTTCCAGCGATCCAGTGTGTTGTTATGTGGAATACACATGATTGTAACTTTTCCTGTTTAAGCATGAAATGAACAGGGTTCCGGCTACTGAACAGTGATCCTGAATCTCTGAGCATTTAACCCAAAGATGCCATTGCCTTTCAGGACTACTTGAAGTAGGTCCTGGACATTGCTCTCCATGCGTAGATCCACTTTGGATGAGTTTTCATGAAGCCAGGGTAACTATACTGAATAGTTCTCTATGGGTTTCGCTGTTATACTTTAGTTGGATCCCAGGGCCTACAGAATCATCAGTTATCTTTTTGAAGTGAGTCGATCAGTAAGCTTCCTTCCCTCTCATTGTAAACCTAAAGACCATTAGTGTCCAAATCCTGTAACCTTCTGTACTTTTTGCTGACATCTACAGTGCGGGAAATAAGTATTGAACCCATCAACATTTTTTCAGTAATTATATTTCCAATGACACTATTCAGCTGTAACTTTCACGAGACACTGGTATTAATTCAAGAAATCCACTCATAAAAAATCACATTCCAGTCGATAAAGTTATGTGTAATATAATGGAATGACACAGGAAAAAAGTATAGACTCATCAAAGCTTATGATAAACTGCCAAAAATGAGCCACCGAGATGCAGCAGCAAAACTACAATAAGCTATATTTTCTGTACAGTAGGCCTCTGTATTACAGCATAATTGAATTGTACACAGTTCAGTAATTTAATTTGTACAGTACTATAATTTGAAAACCGTTTGAAACATCTGTACTGTATTTTGAAAGTCAATAAAATTCAGTAAATAGCTACTCTCCGTTTCATTACCTTATAGTATAAGTAGTATAAGTATACAAATGTTAATTAGATGGTAATCTGCCTGAGACATAAAGAAAAAGAAATGGTTTTAACGATCATCTGGTTATAGCGATCAATTTCACCCAGACAGACGTGATCACTATAAGCGGCTTCCACTGTGTATATAGGCTAAATATACTGAATTGTTATATATACACTGTGTGCAGAATTATTAGGCAAGTGTATTTTATTTGTATCTTCTCTTCCGACCAATATTTTCACTTCAGATGAATCTGTAATTAAGAATGAACTGTCTAAAAGGCAGGACATGTTCAGTATTTTGTCTGAGTACTTTCTGTTTGGAGAGAAACAGGAAAACATAGATACCTTCCTATGCAGAATTATTAAGCAAATATTTATGGCTGTTAAAATGGGCCAGAAAAGGACCTTGCAGACAGCAGAAAAAAAACAAAATTGTAAAGTCCCAGTCAGAGGGATGTAAAACAATCAAAATTCCTAAACCTTTAAAACATTTTTATTTTGTGGCTAACAGACAAAGAGGACGGAAGAAGCATATAACGAGAAGAAGACATAAATTAACTGCCATAGCTATGTGTCAAATTAAAGGGGAGACTTATAGAAACTCTTTAGAATCAAATGCAGCCATTTTAAAAAACTGCAATCTGAATGGAATCTCTGGACGCAGTATGTACAGTATGTTACATAACATCGTTTGGGTCACAAAGGCTAAAACATAACTTCCACTCAATAAGGCACGCAAGCTAAAATGTCAAGAATACGCATAGACACACCTCAAGAGTGATTTTATAAATGTTTTGTGAACAGATGAGATG
>JAODKC010000002.1:21050873-21083124 GCA_026777985.1 Mormyrops attenuatus
TTAAACCTTTAACTGAAACTAAAACATACAAAAACTATATAGGTATAAAATTAAAACCAATTAAAACATAAGAAACTATGGAGATCCAGATGCTGGAGTGCCTTGGGAAACATTAATTAGTATTAATTAGTATGAGCTAAATCAGACTCTATCGGTGGACGAGGACAGATAGATGGAATGGGGAACAGGGTTTAATGAAATGTTTTGGAATCAACAATACAGAAAAACAAGAAATGTCTGAGAAGCTCTCTTCCCCGCAGCATGTGGCCTAGCTCTGGTCCCATGTCCATTGCTGTGGTGAAGTTCTCTGTAGCACAAGCTCCCTGAATTTCCCGTTTTTCAGCTCGTGTCTCTGCCTTCTGCTCCCGTTCTCCTTTCTCAGCATGTTCTCTTTTCTGATCTGCTCTGCTGTTCACGGAAACAGCATGATAAAAACATCACTATGCACGCAGACAGTATCATCCATTCGAGTTTTGATAGAAAAATTGGGAACAACATAATAATCAAGAACTATACACTTACCATGCTAATTGAATTTATACTAGTGCACCCAATTAGAGTGTTATGTAATTACAACGATATCCAATCCATTCATCTTCCAACTACCTATTCTACTCAGGGCTGCAGGGATTGCAGAAACAATACTGCTTGAAACTATGACCCCATGATATCATCAATGTGTATGCAGCAGCTCCATGTTTGATCTTTATAAAATCTTACAGTGGCTAAAAGGTCAGACTGTGGTAGAGTTATTTTTGGGGCTGCTTAAATTTGCAGCTGAACCTGCCGAACTTACCTTCCCGTGGCAGTTTGCATTTTTCCTGTCCATTTGACTCTTTTTTGTATTTCGATGTTTATTTATCCAACCCAGAAGGATAAGCGGTTTGGAAAATGGATGGATGGATCTCCTGAGTTTTTCACTATAATTCACTTGTTAAGGCGTTTCCGTTTCATGCCTTATCTTGTCCTTCCTCCATATTTTCTTTTTCCTTTCCTTAATCTATTTCCCTGCTTGCTTTTCCTGCTGAATTTCTCATCTTTTTCTAGCAAATTCTCTGGTTCATTCTAAGCATTTTATTTCTTCAGCATCCCATCCATCCATTCTTTTATCATTACATCCACAGAAGCTTTTTGAAAAAATGCATAAGATTTTTCATAGATGTTTGGGGATCGTCAACCTGTTTGTACAGACAGGTGTCTGTGGCAAGGCTCATCTGTGTCCGTGGTAAATTATTTTGATAGAAAAAAAAATATGTAGGCTAAGTTTTAGATACCATATTTGTGGTAAAACTTGCATTTTGATAAAAATACCTGTCAGAATTCGGCATAGTGTTGAGGTCATGGGAGTTTTACTTACACAAAAATGTTGAGGGCAGAAGGAAAAATGATTGGTTTAGAGAGATAACCAATCAGTTTGTAGAGGAGGTAGGTCCAAGTAACTAGTGGAGACAGGACCAACCAATCAGATGTCTTGGTCCCGCCTCTTCTAGTTGCTTGGACCTACCTCCTCTACAATCTGATTGGTTTTCTCTCTGAACCAATAATTTTTTGCTTCTGCCCATAGAACATTTTTGTGTACTCCTATGAGCTGGTATTGACCCCTAATTCCAAATTACTTAGTTCTTTAACATTGTTTTTTAAAATCAAGATAAGGCAAGGGAATTTTTTTGCTTCACTTTCTTCTAACATGCATCTGAAATTCAACAAGAGATGTTCGTTCTCTTGAGTTTTAACATGAGCTTTACTCTTTTGTGTTGCATACCTTCTGCATGTTGGTTGCATTTATGAGATTAAAATTTTTTGGTTACCTGACTAGTGCTTAACTGATACTAGCTTGGACAAGATGTGTGGTGTATTTAGCTAATGAATTTTCCAGAGTCAATGCATATGCATTGCAGCTCAGCTAACCTTAACTTGGTTTAATTCAAAAAGAATTACTGATGAGATTAGTGGTATACACCAATCAGCCACCACATTAAAACAACTGATACGTGAAGTGAATAACACTGATAATCTCATTACAATCAGTCACCCGACAAAGGTGCCATTATATAACAGGCAAGTAAACAATTAGATCTTGATGCACTGGAAGTAGGAAAATAGGCAAGCGTAAGAATCTGAGCAAGTGTGATGAAGGCCAAATTGTAATCTGACTGGGTCAGAGCATCTCCAGAACAGAGGGTGAACTGGTGAACCGGCAATGGGGTCTTGGGCGCTTAAGGCTCACTGATAGGCACCGGATGTGAAGGCCAATGAGGTTCGGTCCCCCAGGAGACCTACTGTAGCACACCCCTGTCCACCATTAAACATGCCTAAAATGGGCATGTGAGCATCAGAACCGGACCATGGAGCAATGGAAGAACGTGGCCTGCTCTGATGAGTCACATTTTCTGCTACATCATGTGGACAGCTGGCTGTATATGTATGTCGTTTACCTGGGGAAGAGATGGCACCAGGATGCACTAGGGAAGAAGGCAAGTTGGTGGAAGCAGTGTGATGCTCTGGGCAATGTTCTGCTGGGAAACTTTGGGTCCTGGCATTCATGTGGATGTTACTTTAACGTGTACCACCTTCCTAAACATTGTTACAGGCCAAGTAAACTCCTTCATGGCAACGGCATTTCTCAGTGGCAGTGGCCTCATTCAGCAGGATAATGCACCAGGCCACACACATCTAATCCATGGAAACCTCACTTCTCAATTTACAGGAGTCGAAGGATCTGCTGTTAACGTCTTGGTCAGATACCATAGGACACCTTCAGAGGTCTTGTCGAGTCCATACCTCACCAGGTCAGAACTGTTTTAGTAGCACGAGAGGGTTCTACACAAAATTAGGCACGTGGTTTTAAAGTTATGGCTGATAGATGTATGCTGTTGGGTTTACATGACTCACTAAATATTAAAACCAAACACAAGGCTACTATAGTTAAAAAAAAAATCCTCGGGTTAAATTTAAAGTCAGAATGTGGTATTTTAATAAGAAAAAACGACACAAATTCGAGTCATTATATTCAAGGGTTTTTGATATATGGCTGTTGAGAGACCCCTGACCTGTTGAGCAGGGATCCATTTTCATTTCCAGGGCGGGGTCCCTCCGTTTATTGTGATATTTCGCTACTTTGTTTATCAAGCTTATGTTTATATGGAAAAAATTAAGGTGATATTTTTGGTTGAACCTTTGAAAATCGTTGCATTTCAGAAGCATTTCGGGGTAGGTTTTATGCTTTCATCCAGGCTCCTTGCCGAAACAGCGTCAGTTCCCACAGTCTCCTACAGGGGACGCCTCCCCTGCGGCAGCCTTGCGTCTGAGTCACGTGAGAAGGCGGAAGCGTGGAGCCGCGCCGTCAGTCCTGGGGAGTCTGGCTACAGTACCGGATATATAGCCTAGAAAGTGATACATTTGCCTTCCTCTGTTGTGATCAGCTAGTATGAGCCTTCTGAGGATCCGATCGGGATCCTAACTCGTCTGTTCCCGCATCCGAGTCGCGGAATCTGTCGGATCAGCCGTTGTTGGATCTCTTCGCTCTTGTTTGGGGATCGGCCGGATTTTTAAAGACGAGGAGCGATTTGTACCGCGGACATGTCCTTGCCCGGGAGCGCCAAGGGGGGCGTTATGGCGGAGGGCAGCGGCTTCCTGGGGGGCCGGATTCCTGGTGAGATCGAGGCGATGGCGAAGCACATTAGAGACCTGGATAAAGAGCTGTTCAGGAAAATATTGAAAGGTGAGTGATCGCCGTGCAGATCACCTGCAGTCTCTGTATGTTGTACGAGCGCTTCCGTTTGTCGCATTTCACCTTTTCTTCTGATCGCCGATTTTTGCATCTTATTTGCTCACACGCAAGTCTTTTATGAAGGTACGTGTTTTATAAAGGCTTTAAAAAGGGTAACACTGGTAGCGTCTGTGTGCCTCCCTTCATGCATTAAAGCGAACGTTGTATTGCTTGCGTGTTGCAATCCATTGTGCAGACATTAATGTTTGTATCAAGATATTTGCAGGAATAAAAAATCACTTGCGGCTAACTTTATAGATTCAGTCCATGCGGAGGAGATTTTCTACGCCATAACAGTTTATCGGTAATTGGTTTACATTGGAAAAAAAGGGGGACGCCTGAAGTCTGAAAACCAGGGCAACACAAGACAAATGCGTCGGATGAGTACTGACACTGCCAGCAGGTGGCACGCTCACTCTCAGGGCAGATCTTCATGTGATCGCTCCTTATTCTCCTCAGCGGTGGTGAGCGCCGTGGAGGGGAAGGACTGCAGGGACCTGATGAGATCCATAGCGGAAAACAGTGACGTTGCCGAGGACCGCCTGAGCCTCATAGTGGCAGGAATGTATAGCCTGCTGAAGGAGGCGCTGAGACTTCCCACCTCCTCACTGAAGCAGGAGGTAGGTGGGCGAGGAACCCCACCAGTGCCTCTCCAATGCTGTCTGGTGGCTGAAGTATCTGCGGGTGTGCTCCTGAGGTTTGCTGTGAGTTTGTTCTTCTGTAGACATTTACTTTGGAAAATCTCTGTATTTCAGGTCTTCAAAGACGATCTTCGGGAACTTAGGTAATAGTACAGTATTTTCTTTTTCTATTACCATTTCTAATTACATAAAGCATGGCCTAACTGCTCTCGGGCTGGGTCATCCTTCTCCAGTTTCGGGAGCAGTTTTGGGGTTTATTCATCTTAAATCTGTGATTACCTGCACAAGAACTGTCAGAAAGTGTAGATTTGACACTTGCGGTTGAAGTGCGACCATCTGGTGATTTCAATGAATGGAGATGTTTTTTTCTTAAGAACCGAGATGTAAATATCCAAAGCTGGAGCTAAAGGAGCATGAAGATGATAAAGTCAAAAGGAATAAAGATTTGCTTTGCTGTCACTGACCTCAGGCCGGGCTTGATGTTTCGCTGCTCTCTGCTTTCAGGATATCGGAGGAGTTCATTATAGATTTCGCTAGCGTTGTCTTCGGAAACAGGTTTGTATGGAAATGGTGTCTGTAAATGACAAATTTCACAGTAAACAAGTAGTTATCTTTGATAGCTGTTGGTAAATATTCTTTGTGACACTGTACATGGGTAAAACTTGTTGGTAAATATTCTGTGTAAGCACCCACCTTAGAATAGATGTCAGTTTCTTACAGAAGTATGGGTGAAATGTCCACACGGAGCTAGTAGATTTAATGTCCCAGTGAAAACGGGGTAACTTTGCCAAGACTTTGGACATGGAAGGAAAATTATTTGAGGCTTGTTCTTATTGGAGTTGTTCCGGGGCAAATTAATTTATCTGGGGGCCCTAGGCTGACAATAGGATGGACACTCACGTGTTGGCGATTTTTCTGGAGGCGGGGTGGGGCCCCTGATGTTTGCTGGGGCCCTAGGCTTTAGCATAGGATAGCCTATGCATTTATTTCCAGAAGCAATGTGTTTCATACTCGAAGTAGGCTCGCAGCCCCACGCCTGATGTCGATCCCGTAATGATAATTTTGGCCGTTGCTAAACGTGTCTCAGGTTTGCACCCCTGTGGGTGTACTGAGGCACTGTGAGATGATGTTTGTGCCCCAGTTATCTGGATCAAGCTACTGGCGTCTAGAATGTTCTTCCAGATGACCAATGAAATCTAGTTTAGTTACTTCTATCTAGAGCTGCTCAATTATGGCAAAAATCATAATCACAATTATTTTGACCAATATTGATATCATGATTATCTACCACGATTATTTCCCACAATTACTCTTGACTGCAGAAACATTGTATTTATTGAATCTTAATAATGAATCTTATACACTTACATTGAAATTGAATTGAAAGAAAATTATAATTTTAATAAGATAACATACGTTGAACTTGTACAAATATATATTTTTTAAATGAATAAATAAATTTACAATGAATTGAACTGTTCTCCGAGGTTCAAAAACACTAAACTTGATTTTTTTTTCCCCCAGCTATACCTAATAGAGTCCACCGCTTAGTCAACTGATATAAAATGTGCAACTTTTTAGCAAGAAAAACTAGTCTGTTCACATGATCTGGCTTCAGTGGTGCATGATGGCACGAGACAATATTCCCAGCTGTGCTGAACACTCTTTTGCTAAATAATATGTGATGGCATCCACTATATATCGGTGTTTTTGAGAACTTGACAGATATGCGGCTGCGTTATGGAAGGTGTCCTTAACGAATAATTGCGTTGCAATGCGAGTTGATGAGCTTGCTTTTTGTTCACGTACTGTTTGGTAATAGACCACTTTATGATTAAACTTTAACTAGTGAAATAAATTGGTGGTGTTGCATTGTGGTGCAGACACAGCATTGAAACATATTCTGCAAATTATTTGCTGCTGTTCTTGGTCCGATTCTTTGAAACCAAAACGATTCCAAATAACTGATGTGCGTTTACCTCTTGTCGATCAAAGGTAAACGTCCTGCCTTTTCGACCGTGAACGCGTTTTGACTGCTGTGCTGTAGGGAATTCGCTAACAGCGTTTAGGGAGGGGCAAAGCGCAGTTAGCGCGCCGCTGAAAAATTAGTCCGCCGATCTGGATTTATTGCACAAGACAAAGTAGGGCATCATTTCAATATGAGATGCAAACAAATATTGTTTTCCTCGATTATAATTTTTTTCATAATCGTGGGAAGCCATAATAATTGTGATTCAAATTCGATTAATTGCACAGCTCTACTTCTATCGTCTCGATGTTGTTTTTTATCCCCCTGCATGTGGAATGAATTAGAACTCTTTCTTGGGGGGAGTGAAAAGCCCCACTTTAATTTGCCCACAGTTTCAGCCAGCAGAAGAGTGTTTTGGCAGACATCTGTAGTGACAAACAAGCTTTTAAATCTCTGATGGGCGGGCTTATTGCAAGCTGTCAGTCAGGAAGTGGCTTGATCGACAGCACAAGAATCCAACCGCTAGGGCTCATAAGGCCACTCTTTCCCCTCTCTCTCTCTGTGGCTCCCAGAGATGCCTTTGTATTGACTGTGATTCATGTGTTGTGTTTTTTGTAATTTCCCAGAGATCTGTCTTTCCGGGCCATCTTGACAGAGCCCCCCCCCTTGTCAGTAAAGTATCCAACAACTGTATTTGTTCCTCCAGACGTGCGGCTCTGGAAGCTGCATACACACATCAACAACCGCGGCTGCCCAGCATCGAGGAACTCCAGTGGAGGGTGGATGTGGCCATTTCCACGAGGTACACCTGTCCCCGTGCTGTGCTGGGAATCCAGGCTGTTTTTGGCTCTATTATTAGTTTACTAGGTACTCCTGATGTAAATTAGTTGTTAATGAAGTAACCCAAAAATCCTGAGGCACCGTAGATCTCCGTGGAGGAGAGTTCCTCACAGATTGTATCTGGACACAGCTGGTGTTCATGATGATTCTCTAACATGTCCTTCCAGTGCTGGTTTGAAAAGATCACCAGAAATTCATTGCAGTGAGACTGGAAGGGGCAAGCGACTGCCAGTAGCCTGTACCTGCTCTGAAATCTGTGGTCTTGGCTGTACCTGCTCTGAAATCTGTGGTCTTCGCTGTACCTGCTTGTCGATACTGAGCTGTACTGCATGCTGACTGACAGCTCCTTTACTCATCATGTCCCCCCCCCCCCGGTCTCCTGTCCCATCCCAAAAGTTCCTTAGTTCGTGCGCTCCAGCCGTCCATCTTGATGAGGATGAAGCTCTCAGATGGAAAGATTCACCAGTTTGAGGTAAAGATGCGGCCATGCTGCGCTTGGAGGGCTCTATTCCCAACACTTCCCATTACGGCACAGAGTACGGCTGCTTGATTAAGGAAAATATCATCCAGTATTTAAACCAACATAATTTAACACAGTTACTCGTTGACTTTGGAAATATCATGCATTTATTGAACTGAAAAAAAATGCTTCTTTTTCAAAGTAGATTTTCTTGAACTCCAAATATAATTCAATTGAGAAATGAAAAAAAGGGGCTGGACTGGGGTCCATACAACCAGAACTGGAGCATCATTGTGAAATGAAATGTGGCACAATCTCTATATCTTGATTGGCATTTTTTTAATTTACATTTTAGATTTTATCTAAATAGCACATGTGCAAAGAATGACATACAAGTGATAAAGCGCTGAATTAGCTGCCCCCTGCTATGTCACATTATCACATATGGGTTAAATGCAGAGGACACATTTCGTTGTTGTGTGCTGTGGTGTGTCAACAATGACAATCACAAAAAAATTCTGGAAATAAATCAGGGTCAGCTAGTCCAAGGAGCAGTACAGGGTTAAGGGCCTTGCTCAGGGCCCCAGCGGTGACATCACTCTGCCAACCTTGGGATTTGAACCCGCGACCTTCCGATCACAGGCATGGCACACTAACCTGTTGAGCCTCACACCACCCGCCTTATAGCTGAGCACAGAACACATTTACGGAATTCTGCTATCAGCCAGTCAGGAGAACGGTGTGTTTGGGGAACCTTCTGATGGCCTTCTGTCATGTGAGCTTCAGGAAGTGAAGATTGTGAAGCTATAGTCAGACAGCTAAAGATGGAGTGCGTGATTTTCAGGGGAGGCAGGACTGACATCTGTAAACTGCTGAAAGCCCCAGCAGATAAGACGTTGTGTGCTTTTTAAGAGGGGTTTTGAGGGACACTTCCTCAGTGTTTTTCCTTTGTTTGACTTCACGATCATGCTACGTTAAGCCATCTGCTTCCTTTTGGACCAGTCAGGAGCTGTACATACACACAAACATGCAGGGTTGCTTTAGAAAATACAAGGGCGCATGTCAAAACCTTCAGCTGTAATAACTAAAAATGGAAAATCACGATGACAGATTTTTTATTAGAACTGATTCACTGGACTAAAGATGCGCTTGTGACATTAATAAAATGACTGTGTTGTATGTGAGATTCGGCTAAATCTCATCCTTCCATCCTGTATTCACGTAGAATCTGTGTCATTGAATTCTGGGTGGCCCCCAGAAATTGTGGCCCAGTTTACCAGCCATTCCAGGGGCATGTAGCTAGAGGTCTGCCACATACTGGGCCATTCCCAAATGATGCTGGTTCCAGAACTTTTATCGGGCTGGTTCAGTGTGATACATTGTGGCTATGTTCACTGCCATGCTTTGCATAGTATTTAGTAGTTGTTTTTATCCAAGCCCAAATGCATTTGAGAAATTAGGGTCAGCCGGTCCCTGGAGTGGTTGGGAGTTAAGGGCCTTGCTGTGACATCATTCTGTCATCCCTGGAATTTGAACCAGCAACCTTCTGATCAAAGGCATGGCATCCTAACTTGCTGAGCTACACACCATCTCTTCCCCATTTATATCGATGTTCCTACCGCATGGCTGTGCATGGGGGGGGGGGTGAACGCACGTCTCTGTCAGAGGCGCCGGTGTGGCGGTGACTGGCCAGAGTTCCACCGCAGCTCCGTGTCGCACGGCTGGTGCCGCGTCTGACTGTTGAACGTACGGCAAATGGTGTGTGGAAGAGTCCATAAAAGTGCAGCCAGGGAATAGGCTGTTTGCTCATGTATGTCTTCACCGACACATTACCTATTTATAGAGCTTCATGTTTTTTGGTAAGGAGGTTCAGGTTAAGTACAGACAGACCCCGGCTCTCTTGAGAACTCGAGCGACACCTTTGAGTCACCGAACCTGCCTTTCATATCGCTGATACTCTGATCTTTTTGTCTTTATTATTCATTATGTGTTTTACTATCCGTTGATCTATTTGATTCCTTGTCCCCATTGCACATTTATTACTTACTGTTACTCATTCTCATTGCACTGCTTTGTCTTGCGCTGTCTTGTCCTGTATTGCACTGCTGTTGTCCTGTTGATTTTGCTTAGGGCCCTGAAAAGGGTTGGTCCAGCACTGACCCCCTATACTCTGTACATTTAGGTACTACCTCTTGCACATGTGATTTTTGTGTTCTGACTCACGAATCCCTTTATGAGGTTAATCGGGAATGCCGGTGGGTCCCTTTGGCAACGATGGGGAGGTCCTGTCTTTTCCAAATCAAAGACTCTTCAAAGTCTTCATCTCTTCCCAGGTGCCCATTTCCAAGTTCCAAGACCTGCGCTACAATGTTGCCCTCATTCTGAAGGAAATGAATGACCTGGAGAAGAGGAGTATTCTGAAGATCCAGGACTAACCTCCCGATGATGTTTGGCCCTGTCTGGCTGGGGGACCGTGCCCCCCTTTCTTAACTAATAAATCACCACATTAGCCCTGGCACATTTAGGCAGTCTTTGGCAGAAATGAAGTCGAACTCGGCACAAGGATGATACTGCTCCTTCTAACTAAACATAGAGCACATGTTGAGTGTGACTCGCTCATTTACAGCTGGGTGAAAAGATGGTCACTTGCTTGAATTGAATTTGGTTTTAATTATCAACATATGTAATATTTCATAGGCCTCATATAGAGGGGGTAGTCTGTGGGGTGCAGACATCTGTAGTCATCAGCAGAAATTTTGCTTTAAAGCATTTCCATAACCCCCCTGCCCCCCCTTCACATAGCTTACTGATGTTATGGCTACAGGAATCTGTGCGGTATTACATCATCTGTTTCCTTTCGTACAGGTCACTGTGCTGTTATTTTATAATATCCAGTAATATCCAGTTTGACTGGTGCCATACAGCTCCATTGATTAAATTATGATATTCACTGTGGAAGCACTAGTAATTTAAGTGGTTTGTAATTAATTTGTAATTAAGTGATGTAATGTTAAGTAAAATCTCTTCAAAGAAAACCTGTAGCCCTCACCTGTAATCATAATAATTTTACACCTTTTATACTGTAATTTTTGAAAACCTTTTAACTAAATACACTTGAAATGACTCATTTCTGTCTCTTTGTCTTATTGCTGGAATGCTTTACCGAGGATTCCGCGCTGTTGCTTAAAGGTCCCTGGCAGACTCTTTCCTGTGACACGCTGTGTCTAGCCTTCGTCCTGTGTTAGCTTTCTGTTCCTATCTCTTATGTTAGATGGGTCGGTGCCGACCCGTGTCTTAAATCAGCCATAAAATACCCTCAAAAGAATTCTTTACCATCCAATTTGTTTCTTACGTCTTGGTTACCTTGTTAGGCTTCCGTTTCCATGAAAAGATTGGTTTTAATATTTTTGGTGTGGCTTTCCTGACCTTTCTTTTGATAGCATGCCTCTCGTTTTCAATAAAAAAATAATGGTAAAATAAACCTCAAGAGAATTAAATAAATAAACTGAATTGGTCTTATCTTGCCTTACATGTATGGGCATGCCCCTGATTTTGTTTAAATTAATTTTGTTTAAATAGAGATCCCTGACAAAGTCAACAAGCCTTGATGCAGTACACAAATTTATGTGGTGCTTTTATGCATTTTAAACTTAAAAACGGGTCGGTGCCAACCCTAACACCACAGGAAGGTTAACCTATGTTATGTGTGGAGTCCGTGGGTTAAGTTGGATTCACACGCCGTGTAGTTAAGCAGTTTTTAAAGACCGGCGTAACGGGCGGTACGTGATTATCTAGTTGACGCATGACCTGGTACTAAGTCCGCAATAAACCTTATCAGGTCCAGACAGGCTGGCCGCACTGGCCCACTTTCCCCAAGTTATAGGAAGCACCGGAATCCTGTCTGAAAGCGGGATTGGGACCATGACAAACACACAAGGTGACCTACATGTGGCACGGCTTTGGACGATTGAATCAAGCAGCGCAACGTTTTGCACTAAAAATCATGGTGGTATCGATGCTGAACCGAACACACAACTGGGTATCGGTGTAAGTAAATGATGCAAACTCAGGGTGATGCATCGGTAGCGTAATCACGCGTCTATTGCGTTTGTGTTTAAGCTCCACGTGTGTGTACTTTCTGGGGATTTGTGTAGGAACAGCGCGTACCCTGCCTGGAAGATATTAAAGGATGCTGTGAAATATAGGCTGTCTGGCGCGGCCGCCTCGGGCCAGCCGGCGCTAGCCGATGTTTCAAACGCGTTTTGTTTTGTAACACTTTTTCTGGAGCCGTCCAATGAACACAACTGCTGGTGGTCACGTGACGCACTTTACGTAACCCTTATCGAGAGCCGTCCAATGAGCGCGGTCATAGTGCTCACGTGACGCTCTTTATGTAACTCTGGCTCGGCATCGCCGAGCGATGGCTGCGCCGCGGAGACGGCCGGAGGAGAGAGGAGTGGAGCGGAGGGGGATGAAGGCGACACGGGGCAGCGAACCGCTCTCCAGCCGGCATCCTTGAGGAACCCCTTATCGGACATGGGCACCGAGAGCACGGTCATGCTGGAGCTTACGGCCGAAGCCTTCAGCTCCGTGAACTTCGAGCTGGCCGCAGAGATGTACGGCGGCCAGCTGCGGCTCTCCGGCGAGCCGGACAGCCAGCGTGAGGTGGCGCTGAGGCGGGCGGACGCGTTGGCGCTTGGGGGCCGCCTGGCCGAGGCGTTTCAGCTCTACAGGCGAGCCGCCAGGCTGGAGAGGTTGCGGCCGGCGCAGCTGGAGACACTGCTCGACTGCTTGGGCGGCATCCGGAGGACGGATAGTGCCTGGGGACGTGCGAGGCGGAAGGCGGCGGGATGCTTCGCCTGCCCCCTGTGCCTGGGCATCCTGTCCGAGCCGGTCACGCTGCTCTGCGGACACTCATTCTGCAAGCGCTGCCTGCACAGGGAGCGGCGGCTAGCGCGCTGCGGGGAGTGCGGGGACGCCTCCCGCCTGTCCGACGTGCGCGGCTACCGGGTCAACGTGGTGCTCAGCAGCCTGCTAGCCAAGTGCTTCCCGAGCCGGCAGCTGGCAGTGCGCCTACGGCACGAAGGCGATGCGCTGTACGCGGAGAGGCGGCTGGAGGCCGCCTTGGAGAAGTACGATCAGGCGATACGATTAGGTAATAATGGGCTGCTCGGAGCGATGTCACCGCGGGGCTCACGATTTGCCCGGAGCCTGTCATGCTGTGAAGTGATAGGGCTACCAGCTCGCTCCGGGGCTGGTAATCCGTGTAAAGTGACGCAATGGGGCCGGTTCTGTTCGGGCCGGACACGCCGAAGGGTGTCGGGATGCAGCTGGGCGATGGCAGTCGTTGTGTAACCCGCTATATCCGTATAATTGTGTAAGGGGTAATGAAAGTGAGGTATGTGGGTCAGAGACGGGGAAGTTCAGCAGGACCGGCTTCGGTGAGCTCCTGGTGGTACTGCTGTCCGATTATAATTTATTACGACTTATTATTATTATTATTATTATTATTATTTATTATTATTATCATCATTATTATTATTATTATTATTAGTATCGTCGTTGTGATTGTTGGTAATCGCCGGCACGTGTCCCGGGTTCAGTTCGGCAATGTTTCCTGTAAACTCCAGTTAGGAGTTAGTCTGTATATCAAAAGACTGCGCTTTCATTATCATCGTATTCGTATACTTTGTTTCTCCTGGGAGCGAACAGTCCGCTTGTCCCCACGTGTACCGGCAGAACCGCGCTGCTTATTTTCACCGCTTATTCAGCCGTAAGAATTCCCGCCCATAAATTCGATCAGCAGTCGATTCGATCGTCGTACCATTTTTGTGTTGAAATGAGCCGACCGAAATAAAGACCCAGTCAGAACGCCTCAGATGGTGAAGCAGGTGGAGGTGTGGGTGTGTAACTACTGTGTGTGTGTAAACAGCCCGTGTTGTGTAACGCCTGACATGCTTGGTTGTGTAACGTGTTTTCCAGCTCCGGGGGACCACGTGCTGTTCAGTAACCGGTCACTGATAAACTCCAGTCTGAGGAACTTACAAGCCGCACTGCGCGACGCAGAGGCAGCCTGTAGACTGCAACCTGGCTGGGCCAAGGTGACGATCCCGTGGAGATTGCAGACCTTACAGAATTGGGGGTTGGGGGGTTGGGCTTCCCTCTCTGTTGTCTGTGAGCACTTTAGCGCATATTTGGTGTTTTGTAATCAAGGCTGCTGTACCAACATTTCCCAGAAACGGTTTCAAGGCTGCAACATTTATGTACTCCTTTGCGCTCCCTAGGGGCATCTCAGGAAGGCACAGGCTCTGAGCAGCCTGAGGCAGCCTGAAGAGGCGCTTAGTGAATACCTTTTCTGCATCGCTTTGGAGCCGGATAGCAAGCTAGCAAGGTCCGGCGCGCTGAAGGTGAGTGTCAGCCCCACATCAGGGCGTATTTCGTGGGGCAGGTGGTGCTCCAGCCCACCCTGTCCCACCATCGCTCGCTCCTGTAGAATTGGGGTTCCCAGCTTGTATTCCCCCAGGCTGAAACAGCTTCTCTGTTTCATCCAGTTGCTGAGTGAGCTGTTGGCACCGCTGCCTGACCGGGTCCAGGAGGGGATCCCCAACTGCAGCAGTCTGCTGGCGCCCAGGGGTGGGATGAAGGGGGGTGCCTTCCGGGCCTCCGGTTCCTGCACCTGTTGTGGCCTCCCATGCTCCTGCAAGGTCAGGGTCTGTGGGCGCCTACTCCTGCCACGCTGGGAGGATAGGGGAGGGATCCGCTTCTCTGCTGAGGAGGGGGGTCTGCGCACCGGCTGTTGGATATAAACGACAGCAGTGGTGTCGAAAGATTAATTTGTTACTATTGACTTCTCTTTAGAACCGCAAGAAGGGCTGCCCCGCTGAGGTGCCGTCCAGCACTGGGGGTCATGGGGGTGAAAGTGGGGACCCCGTCCAGCCCGGCAGCCAGCATCCTGCTGCCGCCAGCCAGAGACTCAATCAGAAGCACAAGCGTAGCTCAGAGGAAGAGGAGGGTGTGGGGAGGCGCGAGTGGCCCAGCAAACGCCTGAAGTCAGGTGAGCCTGGGGGGGAGGGGTTCCACAACATTTAAATGAGTGACTGACTATAGCTCGGAAAGTAGCACAGTATTTCATACCCTAAAACCGTATTTCCCTATCCAGTCCTTGGGGACCCACAGTCGCTCCATGTTTTTGCTCCCTCCGTTCTCCCTGCCAGACAGTCCAGACGTAAGCTGTCTGTGGGTCCCCAAGGATCAGACTGTCAAACACTGCCCTAACATATGAAACATGACGAGTGATAGAGCGGAGTACAGGGTCAGTCAGCATCTGTTTTTGGGGTTAAGGGCCAAGTGGTGATGTGATTACTCTGTCAGCCATGGGATTCAAACCCACAACCACCCCATGGTGATGTTTAGTGCATCCTCACACCGGGGCATAACCCTGTCTCTCTGTTTGCAGTAGGGGCCCTGCAAGATGCGGATGTGGCCCCCCAGGCTCCTGACCTCACCAGTGTAGCTGGCACCATTGATGTCGCTGACCTTGAGTGCCCCTTGTGTATGAGGTATGCTTCAGTCCCACTGTGGCAATGACATTTAGTCATGGCTGTGTGTCTCTGGTCACATGACATGGCCAGCACCGTGCCCAGATTCCCTTTCCTACAACACACTGTGGCCCATCTTCGTTAAGGAAGCACTCCTGTGTTTAAATTCTAGCCGAGTGCTGAACCCAGTGATTCAGAGGCGTATTCAGAGATCATGACGCAAGCTGAGTCCTCTTGTAACCTGGGTCTCCTGGGAGGCTGCTCTGGGTTCCTGTTTCTTACCTCTAAGCCCAGGGGCATAAAGAGGGAACACCGGGTTCAACAAATAAGTGACACAGGGATTTTTATTTCCCAAAGCCCCCAGTCAGTCAGCATTTCTATTCACGGGTGATTATTTTTGGGAGGTTCTTAATTCCCTCTTCGTTTCTTGGTGTTGTAGGTGAAGCATGATACATTCTTCTCTCGCACCCGCATTCTAGACTTTTCTACGAACCTGTCACCACTCCGTGTGGTCACACCTTCTGCCTGAAATGCCTGGAGCGATGCCTGGACCACAACTCCCAATGTCCCCTCTGTAAGGAAGATCTGTCCGAGGTGAGCTCCGCACGGCTTCCATTAGCGGCTGCCCGCTGCAGACTGGACCTGGGTCCAAGCCCTTGACTCTTATGGTTTTTGCTGACATCCCCAGTACTTGGCACGGAGGCAGTACTGCAAGACTGTGCTGATGGAGAGCCTCATTGCGAAATACTTGCCGGAGGAGCTGATCGACAGGCAGAGAGCCAATGAGGAGGAAATGGCTGAGCTGTCCAAGTAAGGGCCCGGCCCGACTAGCTAATCATAAGTGAGGGCCCAACCCAGTCAGCAAATCATAAGTAAGGGCCTGGGTAGCCAATATTAAGTTGTTTCAGACAGCGTAGTACTGCCTTGCTTGTGTGCTCCAATAAAGCTTTTATGAGCTAACTTCCTGCAGGCCAGAGGTGCACTCCTGTGATGTTGTTTATGTGAAGGGGTGTCCGTATGAGCTGTGGGCCTGAGGCGGTTGATGAAGCCAAATGACGGACACTAAGGGTGTGCCCTGTTGTCTCATTACAGCTTGAACAAGAATGTGCCTATATTCGTGTGTACCATGGCCTTCCCCACGGTGCCCTGCCCCCTGCACATCTTCGAGCCCTGCTACCGGCTCATGATCCGCAGGTGCATGGAGACGGGGACCAAGCAGTTCGGCATGTGCCTCAGCGACTCCCTCAAAGGGTGAGTGGCCCGGGGGCAGTCCCGCCCACTTTGATTCTGTCTCTGTTCAAATGTAAGTTCAGTGTAGAGCTGACATCAGAGTAGATTGTGTCCTGTGGCAAACGGCAAGTTTGAAAGGCATTGTAAATTGTGGGTCAGGGGGTGAGTGAGTGTGCAGGTGTGTAAAAACATGTGGCTTTAATCGCTCCAAATGTTCAGGCATCGGCTAAACGAACAGGTTATGTAAGAATAAGCAAGTTTCGTTATTATTTGCTACTCATTTAACTTTCCCTCCCACCTTCCAGATTTGCCGATTACGGCTGCATCCTAGAGATCCGCAGTGTGGATTTCTTCGCCGATGGGCGGTCGGTGGTGGACACGATCGGGCGGAGGAGGTTCAAGGTCATCCAGCACCGGGAGAGAGATGGCTACAACACGGCCGACATCGAGTACCTCGAGGACAGGAAGGTGGGTGGTGCCCACTGGCCTCGACCTCTGTGCCGGCAGGGTCCGATGGCGATCGAGATGCCCCGCCTCAGGATGAAAGCTTTGCATGTTAATGACGAGGCTGCCTTGGTAACCTCAGTTTGTGTCTGGCAGGTGGAGGGAGAGGCTGAGGCGGAACTGCGGAAGCTCCACGACGGCGTCTACGACCAGGCCCTGGTCTGGGTCAACTCCCTGAAGCCGGAGCAGAAGGAGAGGATCGTGGGCCACTTCGGACCCATGCCTGAGAAGGACTCTGATCTCCAGGTAGGCCTGGAGTGTAAGGGAGTCTCCCACACTTTGTGACTGGATGTGTGTGCATGATGGCTGAGAATGTCCCTGAAGAGAGGGTGGGTAATATGCCCCACCCCACATGTGTGCTCTCATTTGTGGTAACATAACACTTGCCCAGTTCTACCCTCATTTCTGCAAGGCAACTTGCAGGCAGTAAGAGGTGCTGTAGAGAGATGAGGTGAACCCAGCTCCCCCCGACCCCCCCAACAGGAGTATGCTTTTGTTCTTTTGCTGATGGTTCTATACAGAGCAGCAACATTGTGTCCTATATGACTGTGCTCTAAGCATCTACCTCAAGGGTACTACTGCAGGGTCTACTCTGGCATCCTAGTTCTGTAACGCCTTGAGCAGCTGTTGCTGACAGTAGACCGTGTTCTGTCTCACCGCTGACACCTACTCTTCCAGGGGAGTCCCAATGGACCATCCTGGTGCTGGTGGCTGCTAGCCGTTCTGCCGCTGGAGGGCCGCGCCCAGCTGCCTTTCCTGGCCCTCACCTCCCTGAAGGAGCGGCTGACCGGCATCCGCAGGGTCCTTCTCTTCATGTCCCGAAACCGCTCGCGATGACCCGGCAGGGTGGCAGCTTCCTGCCTCCTCATCGGACCAAATCGGACACCGTTCTGTGTGTAGCTACCATTGGCCGACCATCTATACTGTATCAGCCTATCGCTGTTTGGGAGAAGGCCTCCACATGGATTTTACTCGCTATAGACTGTGTTTTTCAACCTACGTGCTTTAAAAAGGACACATTTTTTTAAAATCTGTTGTCTGTTGTTTTCATCAGTTGAATGACTAATTCTGTGTCTGATTGCTGTGTGGCAGCCCTTAAATATGCATCATATAGTCTGTGGCCCCTTGGCTGCCCACATCACTTCCTGCAAAAGGAGGAAGTGATGTAAATGGCCCTCCCCCTCTTTTTGCTGCCACTGAACTGTCTGCAGTTGCATGTGAAAGGCATGCAGACATTTTCGGGCCTACAGTACTGAAGCACTTAGGAGCCGGGTTGGCGTGATGGGCGGCGTGATCCCACGAGCCTTGGGCTGTGTCCCCTGGCCTGAAGCCCCAGCCACTCACAAACAGAAGGGAGATCTGTTTAAAAATGTGCTTTCTCACGATCTACATGAACTTTTCATAAGGGAGTGATGGCAAGGGCTTCAAAGGCAGGAAGAACAGTGACAGCCTAAAGTAAAGAGTAGCTGCACCATAATGCTCGTGTGCCTCTGCTTTCACTTTATTATATGCCTCTGCTTTTTTGCCAGAACCCTCCTGTTTCTTCCAGAATGTTCCGGCATATGTTAATATCGGCCCTGCATTATGCTGGCGTAGTTTGCGGCCATTTTGAAGTGAACTTTAATCCCACATATCAGCATGTCTAGGGTCTCATCGCTATGGCTGTCCTGTGTGGTTCCATCCCCCACGGTGTAATCCACGCCGCTGCTCTCCGAGGCCCAGAATCCAGATTGGTTTGTTCATGCACAGTAGCCAAAAAGGGACGCACCGGGCCTCGGTGGGGCGGGTACAGGCGGGACCGGGGTTTGGTTCTGTTTGTTCAGGGAGAGCTCTTGCCCCGCCCTCCCCCCCCCGTAAGCCGTGAATCTGCTCACTGACCCGCTGCTCTCCCTGACCTTCTGGCATTCCTGTTATTCCAGTAAAACCAGAAAGCTTGCACCCTCCCTCCCATCCCCAACAGTTTTTTTTTTTGGGGGGCATATATGGGCTTAGGTTTGAAGCTTCCGAAGGGGTTGTGGGGTTTTGCTTCTGTCCCGCAGCGTGACACGCTGACCTTGCCCTAACCTTGGTACAGACAGGGAGTTTCCCTCTAAACAATTTGACTGTGTTGATGCCTCTCGGGTGGCTAAATGGAGTTTGATTTCCACCAGGAACACCCTGTTCTGGTCACCGTTTCTCGCTCTGTGAATATCTTGTGCCTTAAGCTGAATTTCTTCCATGATGCTCACACCAGGCAATAACTGCAGAAAGTAGCATCTCCACAGTTCATAGGGAATGACTTTTGTCTTAAAATTATTATTATTATTTTTTGCTTTCAGAGATGAGACCCAATTTAACGATATAAAATGCACTTATGTCATACAGATTATGAAACTCAATCCCTAATAGTACCATATCTATTCTGGTTCTACTTATTGTGGATGTTCTCCTTTCAAGAATGGAGAGCCCAAATGTAACCTAATTTCAGTTAAAAAAAGCAATAGTTAAACTTTTGTTAAATTGGGTCTGATGTTACAGTTGCTGCAGGTTCTGTTACTGGAGTCAGAAAAGTCAGGAGTCCTAGACCCGCAAGCTGGGGAGAGCCATGAAGGAGCTCCGGACTTCATGGGAGCACAAGCTTCTCTGCCGTTAGCTGGTCTGCTGAGCTGAGCTGTGAAACCACCTTCTCCTGACTTTTCTGAATCCATCTGGTTATCCTGTACTAGTATCTGCGTTGACCTACCTCCTTGACAGCTGAATTTCGTTCTTCCACTGAAAAATGCTTAAAAAAAAAAAAACGGATTTTGATTTTGGGTGTTTGTATTTATACAGTAGTGACTCTAATTTCTTACTGTCATTGTTGTGTGAAGTTGCCTCTCTGTACATCTGTTTACAGCGACCTGAATGTATGTTACTTCTCTCTGTCGTTTAGCCAGTGCTGCGTTACCTGCTGTACATATTACACTAAAATAAAGTGTTCGTTCTGTCACTCCAGACTGATTTTTCATTAACTTCTCAGAACTGGACTGAGTCATACTCAGAACCAAACAGAAGACTTCAGTCATTAAACCCTTCCCAGAACCACCAATGTTTCTAGGTAGCAGATGCTTTCATTCAGAGTGATATATTTTGAGAAAGCAGGGTTAGACAGTTCCTGGAGCAAAGGGAAGGGCCTCGCTCAAGGGCCCAACAGTGACATCCCTCGGCCGAGCCTGGGATCTGAACCGATGACCTTCCAATCCCAGACAGTGTCTTAACCCACTGAGCCACACTGCTCCTGTGACAAGTCCCAAATTCTCAGTGGAAAAATCAGACTGTTCGTTTTGAGATCTTTGGCTATCCAACAGTTGCTGAGGGCAGACTGAGGATAGGCTTGGCGGGGGTGCTGTGAAGGGGCAAGCAAATGAGTACGGGGACAGAGGGCGCAGTGGTGTGACACAGGGCCGGCCTTCTAATGTAGGTCAGGCTGAAGGCATGTCAGCCTGCTGCTCCCACACTGCCCGCCCCACTGGCCTACATTCTTACACCGCTGGCCTGCCTTCTTTGGAAGACTCCAGCGATCGTGATCCCCATGTGTCCCTGACCCCGGGGGTGGGGAGGGGTGTTTCATAACACTTATGTAAGGAGGACGAATTCGGACGTTGCATAAAGTTCCAAAGTGGGCTAGCTTCCACCGGTGTATCGAATGAGCATCCAAGAGGTGACTTACAAAAGGCAGAGTGTGCCCCCCCCCGTGGCTTTCTCTGCTCTGTCCCAGTCAGCATGTTTTTCAGGAAAGGAGGCACTGGTGTCCTCTGAAGTGGACATGGGACTGAAGTCCTCTTGGTGACCTCAGAGCCGCTGGGCTGCTTCCGAGATGCTGAGTTCAGCACCTCTTCTGGACAAGTGGCTCACGGCGCAGTCGGGGGCATGGGGGCATGGGGGGTGGGGGGGGTCTGCCACCTGTGCCGCGTAGCAATTTAAACGGCAAATTTATTATTGATGCAACAGGCAGCCCGGGGGCCTGGGTTGCCACCAGCAGAGGCTGGCTCCTCTCAGCATCTGCCTGAAATCATATCATGTAACAGCTCCTGGGCCAGTCGCCCCACCCACACAGAACATCTCTCATTCCTCCAGCCAAGCAAGGTTGCATAACCACAAAGATAAGGTCACTAGAGGCGGGGGTTGCCATGGAGACCTGGCAGATACACCTACTCCGCCAGTATGAAAACGTAACACGCTAGCATAAGTAGGCCAGAGCAGTGCATTTTGGGAGGCGGTTACCTAACTCACCCAGAAACGACAGGAGCGATGTGCTAACAGGCCACGCAGCACGAGGACCCTGCAGAGAGGCGTCTCCCCGCTGCCTGCCTCCACATCCCTGCTAACCTTCAAGCTGCTGCTAAAAATAGACCTTGTTTTTTTTTAGGGGTCTGGGCAGGGTGGGGGGAGACACTTTGTGGGAGATGAATTGGAGCAGGTCAAGAGCATTCCTCATGTTGTCTAGTATAGCAGAAATGCAGAAGAAGCCATCGCTACTACACAAAACGCATCCCCCAGCATGAGGCACCCACCTTCTCAATAGTCTCAGATATATTTCCTGTGCTGCATGATGCACATTCCCAGCCAATAAAAATCAACTGGCATTTCCCTTAATACGAGATTCTACACCATCCCTCATCTCATGGCTACTGGGACAGCTTTTTATTAGTTAGGCAAAGGCTTGATTGGTCAATTTGCTTTTGGCTGCTAATTAAAAGCTTTTGGTGCAGGAAACAGCTTGTTTTGTAAGAACAGAACATGTATTAATGACATGCTGCCACAGAGGCCATTGGGAATCTTTACATCGTGCTCCTAAGGGATTAAATGTCAGCTTACTGTGAAAACAGCAGAGACGCTCTCCCTGCAAAAACTAAATGGCAGTGATGGGTGTGAGCGACCTGTGGAGACAGGTGGTAAAAGACTGTGAGACAGGAAAAAGACGCTCCAGATGGAGTCTGACGGACGATCTGGAGCTTACAGATTGCGGATCCCAAATCGCAGATACAGTGTTTGTCAACCCCGGGCCCAGCTCTAGTGACGTTCTGCTCCAAACAAGTAACAGTCTAGTTGCCTTTTACATAATTATCTGTAAATGCACCGTGTTGGGCAAGGCTGTGTGGAGATTAAGGAAGTTTGTTTACAAGTATGTTAATAGTTATATAATAATCCGCAATACTGCCTTAACAGGTTTATCAAGTGATGAGCTGATATGAGTACCCCTGTCTGAGGCGGTCTTCACCACCACTAAAACCACACATTGGTATAGGGCCCTATAGGGTTTGGGGGGCCCCGATGGCCACAAAAAGTCACTACACTCTGGCAGGGGGCCGTGAAATTACTTTTTGAGTGGGGTCCCACATGAAACCAACCTGCACCTTACTGTACATGCAGGGATAGGTGTCCAGGAGGAGACTGGGAGCTGGGATCTATAAGCCACTACACTTGTTATACCGTAATAACATCTACGGCAATGCTAAACCGAGCCGCGGGCAGAAGGGACGGCCGCCGTCCGCATCCTTCGACGACGGATATCATTTATTTATGTAACTGTGCCCCCTCGACGCGCTCGCGGACACCTCATTTAGCAGGCGCAGGCAGGCCAGCGCGTGAGTCACGCGGTTGCGTAACCCGGAGCGCGTTCCCGGCACGGTGCGCTCACCCGTCTCCCGGGACGCGCGGATGGGCTTAGGACGCGCCCCATCGGGCTGCAGTATTTACAGGTGCGCTGCGTCGCTCTGATGTCCCTTCCTGGGAGGCGGCGGGCTGTCAGACGGTAATGCGGAGCTGGCACTCGCTGTTCCTTCCTGTTTGAAGGACACGCAATACTTCACCGAGAGGGAGGAACAATGTTTTTTTTGTACCTTCGTTACGGTCACTCTTAAACCGGTCATCTCAGAGGTCACTGTGACCCATATATACAAGTTTTTCTTCCAACCTGTTTTCTGATCGTAGGTAATTTTCACATAATGACAGTTACTTAAACATTTTCAAACCTCGGTGATAAATGGGAGCACGGGCCATGTTAGGGCTGTTTTGGGAGGCGCCCCCCCCCCTCCGCCAAAATAAATGTGCATTGATTAGTTTAGTGTATTCTCATTAGTTTTATTAAGCTATCTCTACCAAAATCCCCCGTGAAGCCCCCCTTCATAAATCTCTATAGTGATGTTCCTGGTTAAGAACCTTTGTTTTGTCTGCCGGGTTTCAACTCAGGTAATTTGAGACACCGCTATGGGAAATTATCTCAGTCAAATCGCCAATAATGATAGATTAAAAGGTGGATCCTGGTTTAGTTTTTAGACAGGCTCCGTCATGCAGTGTAACAGGGGAACGCATTTTCATGTAAAAAAAAAAAAAAAAAAAAAACATATCAAATGTTAATATAAATAAAATAACCTGCGACACTGTGTAAGTGCAACTGAGTATAATTTAGGACACCTGAACGTGGTTAATTAATAGATTAATCAGAGCACGTTTCTCTGACCAACAGATTAAACTCGTGAATAAAAAGTTAACCGGTGAAGACGCTTTTTTACGCAGTTCCATGCGGGATTTGACTGTAGTATTAGTCACCAATCTGAACTTAGACACTCAGTCGACAGGTATAATTGGGAAAGCAAGCGGAGCTGGCCGACTTCCGGGCTAAACCCATTTTCGTTTATTTAAAAGTTATTTCTAATGAGCTCATTAAAGCATCTGACTGGTGACAGGTTAAACCCATTCATATTTACCTGTCTATGCACTTTATTGATCGTACGTTTCTATTATATACTTTACGTCCAGCTAAATATTAAATATGGATTTAGGCGTCGTTAGACATGTAATCGCAAGTCTTAAGCTATTTATGTTACAGTCCTGGGGAGTAGGTGTTACTCAAGTGTCTATTTAGACAATCATTGTACTACATAGAAATGGTTTATAAGTATTTCCTATTTGTCATTTATGTGCGCGGTTACTTGCCAGTGGTTCTGTCTTCCATTATCTGCCCTTCAAAAACTAATATTTAGGTAACTCTTAGATAAAAATCAATGTAGTTATAATATCAATGCTAATCACGGTATAAGTCGAATCCTCACACGTGGCTCCCGAAAAATGCAAACGCAGCCTTATGTAAGTGTATCTCTCAAAATAGCAAATCCTTTACGCGTCGTCATGAGATCAGCTGAGGATGACAGGACAGAAACCGGCCATGATATTAAACTAGGTTAAGTCCATAAAAAGCGCATGTAGTACAGCGCCCGCTAGTGAAATGTATTCGTCGCTGCAGCTAATACAGTACTGTTTTTGTGAATATTACGCTTATTATGCACGTGCCCTAAAACTCACACGAGAAATTTAAATACAAAATATGATTTCATCCATTGTTAAAATATGTCTGTAAGCCTGTCAGCTTACTATGAATAGAAAATACGACGACGGCAGTTTTTCTAACACACATAAAGGCGTCAGATAACCACAATAGAGTAGTAATATAAAGTTTATTAACAACGTAATAATCCCTGCTGTCAATGTTTTCATATAATAATTGACATCATTTGAAATGCAAAACTTCCCGGTGTAAAATCCTCTAAAGAATGGATTAAACAGCTGAAAAGTGCTCATAATTTCTTTAGAAACATCAATAAAGACACTCCAGAAAAAATATGAAACGCTTGTAAAAGTAACGTGTAATCAGCCATAATAAGGAATTCTCAGTGAAAATGCGGGAACTTCAAGAAAAGAAATGAAAGTATAGGTTACATGAGTATTCGGACACAGTTATAACCCTTCTTCGGTAAGACAACATAACTGCACAATATAATGTGCGTTTATCCCAGCATAATAAATTGGTTTAAAGAAAATCACGTGAATTCTGCTTTTTTTGTTTCGATTTTCTTGATAATTTATATACAAAATCACATGATGATGTGTGCATTTTTAAAGGCAATACCAAACTCAATACAAACCCCAAAAAAGGGGGGGGGGTATAAAAATAGAAATAAATACAAAACCCATTAAAGGACCCCACCCAGCTCCTGGACGGGGCTGTAAGGCTGGTCATGGTGGAGTACATGTACAGGACATCATTTGGAATTGGGGGTAAATGATTCACAGCAATGGTAATATATATTTGTTTTTTAAAGCTCATCTCACACCTACAACCCAGAAGGTGTCACCAATGTAGAGTGAATGGTGAAACACGTAACGACGCTTTGCGTGCAAACGTGATCCGTGTCTTTTCACAGGAAAGGCCGGGGGGAGGGGGGGCGGATGGCCCCCGCTGCTCAGTCACTGCACCATCTGGGGCATCTCGCTCCAGGCCTTGGCCTTCTTCTTAGCCAGCGCCAACCAGGGGGGCTCCTCCGGGCTCAGGGTTGCGGGGGATGCCGACATCATGGCCCGCTTCCCGTCTTTGTCCGAAGACGAAGGGCTAGAAATCTCCAGGGAGCATGGGGCAGTGGGAGGAAGACCTGTGAGTGTGAAAAAATAAATGAGCCCTTCCTCCTTGATTGGAGAGAGGAAACTTTATCACAATGCAGAGCCCCATGAATGCAGACTTTAGTCCACAAGGGGGCAGTAATGCTTCACTTACTGCACAGTCGACAGCAGGAATTCTCTGGAGGTTACATTAAAACAGGGGTTTTACAGATCAGCACAGGCTGAACGGAGAACTACTTACCGGTTTCATTTGGGTTTGAAATCCTGGGCTGGTCCTTAAGAGTCGATTTAGAAAAAACACTCAAGTTTTTCCTGCATGCTGCATCCTGGAAAATGTATTTTTAAAAATAAATCAGTGAGAGAAAAGTTGAAACTTTAAATAAATTCATAGTTAAAATCACACAGTTCAGACTTGCTATGTGCTATATTTCTTTCCACAACCAACACACGCTAAGTACACCTTTATCCTGGTTCATGGTCTGTGTTTGCTCATGTTTGTTATGTATGTAGGTATATGGTATCTCCATACAGGAATATTTAGGAGAGACCACAAGCAGATTAACTGGGCCTTCTCAATGCTACTAAGCATAAAGAGAACGGTCTTAATTTTAGTCATCTTGACATGTGGTCAACAGGTGTCGCTATTGTGCCAAATCAAATTGTGTAAAGTGAGGTTAAAGGGACTGTTACCTCAGGCTTTCCAGACATAGACTCTGATACGAACCAATGAGATTATAGGATTACAGTGGCTTTTGTAACGATTAGATAAGGAAGACAGGGGAAGGATTTCACCACTTTACAGTGTAATTGGTGGCCCTGTCATGGGGAGGAAGATCGAAAAGCCTATTTCAATAGGACCAGCACTAGCCTGTGTCAGCAGGGGCACAAAGCTCACCTTCTCAAAAGGGTCTTTCCTGCTTGGACTTTCCTCCAGTGAATTCTCTCTGAAGATTCTCTGCTTTTGCTTGGCAACATAGACCCAGCTTGGTGAAGCCAGGCTCCCCCCAGGAGACTGACCGGCACCCAGCTCTGAAAAACACATGAGTGCATCAGACGTCCTTATCACTCCTCTGACAAATGGAGGACTGTGGGAAAGTGGGGGGGAGGGGGCAAAAATGAGTCAGGCCTCAACACTGCAAGCGCAAACACCGCTGGGGGGGAGGGAGTCTTGGGTCTTACAAGTAAATAATGGACAAACAAAGCAAATGATATTTTACTGTAATGTATAATAATATATAAGATATATATGATATATAATAATATAATTCCTCCAACACACACACACACACACACACACACACACACACACACACACACATTTTCTGTCCTACTAGCACAAAGGTTAGAGTGACGGAAGTGTGTTTATGTTAACTTTGTGTTCGCCTTGACTTTCAGTGAAGGGCATCTTGGGTTAAATTACAGGTCACTCTGCTGGAATATACTCAGAACAGCCCCCTGAAACATGCACTGCAGTCTACAGAGCATGACTACCTGGTTTCCGGAGCATCTATCTCACACAGTGCCAGGAGGAAAATCAGAACCGTGCTCTAAACTGCAGAGGGTTTCCCTCTGAAACGACGCGAACAATCATATGGTTTGTTACATCAATTACATGTAATTTCATTGACAGACGCTTTTATCCAAAGCGACATTGGACTGAGAAAACAGGATCAGCCAGTCCCTGGGTTATGGGCCCTGCTCACGAGCCCGACCCTGAAGTCACTTTGCTGACCTTGGGATTGGAACCAGTAACCTTCTGATCACAGGAAGAGTCCTAACCTTCTGAGCCCCATCCTACTTCTTGCAATCTACTTCTTAGTCTTCGGTTCAGCTCATGATAAGCTGAACACCCTGACCAAGCACTCACTTATAGGGACAGATGCATCTAGATGCAACTAGCTGCAGAATATAGGGTGTTAAACTGTTTCAATTTTGTTAACTGGCATCTCTAAATCTCCCATAATACATGACTATAAGTGTGCGCACTACAATGGACTGAAATTCCATCTGGAGAAGTGGTTGGATGGATAGATCAATGGATAGTTAATATAATAGTTTAAATCCATATTTTCAAGAATTTCCCATAATCAATAAAGTTTTGTCTTACATATCAGAAAGCTTTCTATCACATGCGTATTTAGATGGGTAACTTCCTTAACTTTTCATGAGGTTATATTACACAGTATGCCTTCCCTTGTAACCCTGTGCTGGTGAAAAGCTCAAATTTAAGATTAAATTTAAGATTAAATTTAAAAGGATCTGCAACCTCGAGTCCATGATCCCGGCGGAGGGACCAGAACCTGCACCAGGTTTCTGGTTCTGCTGTGAACGCCAGCAATATGCAATGCACATTTGTATCACATCATCATAAGGACTCCAACCTAAGTGGTCTGTGATAGTGTTTTTTAAAAAGTGAGATTAGCGATGAGAAGGCCAGCCACAGGGGTTTCATACCTGCTGTCCTTCTGAACTTGGCTACATCGTCCTCCAGTAGCTCTGGTTTCCTGGGCAGGACAGGTTTGTTGCTGGGCAACTCAGGGCAGGAGGCTTTTAGTGGTTCACTGAGCATTCCAGGAGGTTCTCCTGAGTCCTCTGTGCCGTAGCAGAAACTCCTAAGAGAAGTCTTCCTCAGCCGAACACCAAACGGTGTCTCAGGTGCGCCCACATCCTGGTCTCTCACGGGAGACAGAGATGCACCGCTGTGGGTCCAGCTGGCGCCATGGGCGACGTCTGCCTTTGGGGAGGAACCTGGCTCAGATCTGATTTCAGCACATGCCTCAGAAGCTGTTGCAGTGATGGATTGGGCATGGCAATAAGCTTCTTTGAAACCATCTCCTGACAGTGACCTCTGCCATGCGGGAGCAATAGTAAACCGGACTGGATGCTTCCCAGAATCCTCTTTGGCGCCATTTTCCTCCTCACTGTGCTGTGGACTAATGCTAGCTCTGGAAGACAGGTTTATGGTGTCTTGGCTGGGTTCTTCAGTGCTGGGTACTAATTGTTCAGGCTCCACCCGGTCTGTCATGGACAAGCGTTCTTTTGAGGGCTGGACATAGTCCCCATCTCCTTGGCTGGACAACTGAACAGCCTCATCTGAGCTAGGCTTTCCGTGTCCTTCTGAGTCCAAACAAACAACTGCTTGGATATTGGCCCCTGGCTGCTGATGTGTATCCAGCCTCTCCACCTCAACTAGACATTCATGATCCTGGATCTCTGAAGCCACTTCTGCATTCATTTCATCATCACCCTCATCACGATCATAATGATCATTATCATCATCTTCTTTTTCATCTTCCTTGTGTTTCTCACCTCCAGTTGGCTCAACTATAAGACTTGCTTCTTTACCATCTTCATCACTGACCTCCAACAACTGAGCATGTCCCTCATCCTCAGAACGTTCTTCCCCTTCACCTGATGCACTGGACTCATCCTCCTCCTGATCCGCAGCTACATAGGAGATTCTAGCACCATCCTGTGCCACCGGCTCATGCTGGGAGGTTGGGCTGGAGGGCAGCGAATCCTCACCTTGGCAGGTCAGTACCTTCTCTGTGCTTTCACCCACTTTCTCCATCTCCTGGCCTTCAGCATCAGGCCCCAGGACAAGCCCAGAAGCCAGAGGCTTCTCCAGAGAGCTGAGCACCTCCTGCAGGAGTGAGCCTGACTCCTCCACTGGGGCTTCGCACCCTAACTCCAGCATAGGATTCGTGTCATCCTCAGCGGGGAGCTCTAGGGAATCCAGAGACTCTTGAGAACCTGTCAGCAGAGACCTGTTCCCCTGGTGTTTCTGTGTCTCTGCGGATGGATACAGGAGAAATTCCTGCGAGTTATCTACAAAGGAGGAAGACAAAGAGCAGGAAGGAGGAAAGGGGGCATCCTCGCAGCAGGAGCTCTCATCTACAGCGTTCTGCTCTTTAGACTCAATCCTGGGCCACTGATGGAGCCCAACTTGCTCCTCCAACATAGGGGGCTCCTCCTCTGGGACCGACTGCTCCATCACAGGTGGCACCTCCTCTGGGACCAGCTGCACCTCCTCAGCCAGGAGCTCCCGCTCTTCACTAGTCCTCTCAGCAGAATCCATCTGCTGGACAGCAAAATCTGCAAGAAACAAACAGTGAGCTTGCTGCAGCCATCTCTGTCAATACATAGCTTGTTATGTTAGTATAGAACTAGAACCCAGTACTTTGTTATTGTACTAGTTTAGTTATATGAAATATTTGGATGAGAAAACATCTAACACTTCAGATGATGGGATACCTTTAGATTTCTCCTCTGCTGAAGAAGGTTCTGGGGTAACATCACCCAGTTCATTCTCCATTCTTCTGCGGGGCACATTTCCACTGAGATCCCTCTCTCTTCCGCTGTCCAGGAATTCTCTCTGAAAGTTAAGGAAAAAAACTGAGCACGATAAGCACCAATACCAGGTTCGAGCCCCGCAGAGTGCAGCATCACGTGATTGCTGAATGACGTCTTTCAGCCATGAGGCTGGAAGATGTACAAACTCCAAGAGCTCATGGATTGTGAAATCTGGTGATGTTTTCGTTTTGCTTTTCCATTGTCAATCTGTACCAGAACATAGTGAGACAGCTGGTTTTCCCCGTTATGTTTTGTGTGACGAACTGAAAGGGTTTATTCCCTTTTACATACCAGGAACTGTCAAGGTCAGATTAGTTTTGATATCACATTATGCAAATCTTACGATAAAATTATTTGCACAATGGTATTTTGCATTTCCTCCAGGTACTCCGGTTTTCCCCCACAGTCCAAAGACATGCTGAGGCTGATTAGAGTTACTAAATTGCCCATAGGTGTGCATGTGTGAGTGAATGGGGTGTGTGTGTGCCCTGCGATGGGTTGGCCCCCTGTCCTGGGTTGTTCCCCGCCTCATGCCCGTAGCTTCCGGGATAGGCTTAGGACCCCCCGCGACCCAGAAGGATAAGCGGTTTGGAAAATGGATGGATGGATGGTATTTTGCAACCCTGTATAGTTTGTTGGCAGTTGGTTTATTTATGTATTTTCTCAGTGTAGCTATATATTTATATATATATATAATAATTTTAACTAGATCATGTTTGGAATCCATATTTTAATTTTAAAGACGTATGAGGTCCCTGGGGTTGGCAGCAGGAGGCGCTCTTACGCTGGCTGGCTTCCGTTTAGCACAGGCCCGGTTCTTGACAGCAATGCGGTGGCGAGCAGCTGAGGTGTCCAGGCAGCTTGATGGGGTCGCTGGACAGCCGAGGTCCACAAGGAGGTAGTAGGGGGGGCTGACTGGCCTGGAGGACACCTCAAAGGACATCTGGACAATTGTGTGTGTGTGTGTATGTGTGTGAGAGAGAGAAAGAGAAAGAAAGAGAGAGGGAGGGAGAAAGATAGTGAAAAAGAGACAATATTTCATACTTCTGATGTCTCTCCTTACTGGCCAAAAAACGCACAAACTGACACACCACTGGAGTGCAGTATCAACTAAAATGATGAAAATTATTTGTGTCATTCTAAAAATGCAGCTGCACTCAATATTTGCTTTTTTTAAAAGATTATTAGTTATTTAGCAGCCACTTTCATTCAACGTGACGCACATTTGAGAAAGTGGGGTCAGTCCGTCCCTGGAACAATTTGGAGTTAGGAGCCTCGCTCAGGGGCATTACGCAGAAATCATTCTATCCTACATGGGACTGGACCAGCAACCTTCGGGTCACTGGCACAGCCCTCTAATCCGCTGGTATTTTGCAAATTTCCATGCAGGCCCTTGTTTCTCCTACTTTCATGATTATGTCTTACTGTCAGGAATTCACCCTCTGTGTTAGTGGAAAAGGAAGAAATTAATTATGTGTGCATTCGGAAGACTGTGAAGCTGAACAAATCCGACGAGAAGAACAGGTCAGCGTCAGTTTTCAACATTAACAAGAGCTAAAACACTCTCCTCTGAAAACCCCACTCTCTGTTCCAGTGTCTTGTCCCTGCTTGGCTTCGGATAAACACAGTTAGCATTCCTGTTCAACTTTACAAGCCATGTTTGAATTCCAGACTCTTATGGATAAGTTACTGGGAATTTATAACAAGCCCCGGCCCCACTGACGTACGGCGCATATTTTTGTTTACATGTGATCCCGCTGCAAGGCGTCATACTCGTCATTCTGAGCAGGGAAAGACGCTACAAACAAACCATACTGAGTTTATCATGCATGTAGGCTTTGCCACAAACTGATTTTGAAGCCATATAAAGCAGGAGGGCTCTGTGGGTGACTTAGCACAGCAAAAAAGGACCTGGAATTAGTAATAAATGCCCTTTGTTTTCCAAGGAGGCATGGTCTGCTGTCACAGCTACCCGCCGTCCTGTGATTCCCTGGCACACCGGGAGCTTGCTGGAGAGCCACCAGGCTGCGGGAATGGCAGGCGGTGCTGATCATAAATCCTTCAAAAACACATCCAAAATAACTCGAAAAGTACTACTGTCACATCAGCATCTTTGGTCTGGACTGCAGGGCCAGGATTTCGAAGCAGTGCAGCTGGCCGCCCCTTAAGTACTGAATCAAGCTGGTTGCTGGCGGCTCCCGGCTCGTTTTGTGTTCGTGTGCTTCTGGGAATGCAGGGTCAGAGGTTGTGACGTTCCCCCGTCGTTCATGTGTGTGTGAGTGCATGAGAGCGACCCGCACGTGTGTCAAGAGATAAGTCTGGAAGGACCTGCCCCATTTGTAAACTCCTCACAAAAGACAAGCTCTTTCGATGGGTGAGAACTTAACACTGCCCCCCCTGCCCCCATCTCCGATGTGTTGACAGAGCTCCCAGGAGAACACAGCTGGAATGCAGGACCCCTGCAGGCCGTCCCCCCACCGTCAACCCGTCCGGGCCGCCCGGGGGGGGGGGGGGGGGCGGGGGGGGCGGCGG
>JAODKC010000002.1:21124502-21144834 GCA_026777985.1 Mormyrops attenuatus
CCCCACTGTCCCAATCTATCTCTCTGTCACAGTGCGGGACAATCCACTGTCCCCAACAGTTATCATTCCACAGAATGTCTGGGTTAAAAACAAATTAAGAGTGAAGACGCCTTCTCACTTTCGGGAAAGTCTTGAAATTCCTTCGAATCCAGTGGGACTCTTAAAGTTCCTCAGACGGCCAATAACAAATAAAAACAAAAAACAAAAAGTAAACAACAAAAAATGCCAAAAAACAGCATGGTTATACACAAGGGTGCGGACTCCTCCCGAGGACTGTGATTGGCTGGCAGAGAAGGGCGGTCCGTGTGGGGGTGGGGCGGCTGGAGATGGACGTGCTGGTAGAGGTAGTGATGGAGACGGGAGACATGGGGTACGGCAGTGGCGGCCCAAGTCCTATAATAAGTGAGCCTCGAGACGCAGCCAGTGGAGCCCCTGCCTGATGTAACGCACCAGGTCTGTCATGCTACTGTGCTGTGTTAGTGGCTCCATCACCGAGTCCAGCTCCTGAAAGAACTCTGGGTGGGGGAGAGAGAGAGACAGAGAGAGAGAGTGAGTGAACAGGAAGTGTGAACAGGCTGAGCAGTGCTCACTACAGGCTGTTAGGTCAGGCCTTGGTTATATGACAAATGGCTTCCGTGTGGTGCTGTATTCTGTGGTCATGTGTTCACGAGGGCTGTTGCGGATGGCAGGCTCCCGCCAGGTACCTTGGCTCTCGCGCGCCAGCCGGTCCGCCGTGTCCCAGTGCTCGTAGCTGCGCAGCACATTGTTGGTGATGTTCACATGACTCGCCGCCATGTGGTGTATGCGTTGGGGGATGGCGACGCAGCCGCTGGGTGAGGGGCCTCCAGGACCGGTGCCGCTGCTCACCGAGCTCACGGGCGACGAGCTCAGGGACATGGGTGACGGCGTGCCTGTGCCCCTGGGGGGAGTGGAGGGCCATAGGTCAGGGGTCAGAGTTCAGAGGCTAGGCCAGGGCATGCTGCCCTTTCATTCATCATCATGATATCAAATTAGCTTGTTTACTTATCCACTACACAGAGAGGAGACTCTGGTTGTTTAACGTGTAGCTAATTAATATCCACTTCAGAGGAATCACACCAGAGACCAGAACCAAGCACATTCACCTTTCCTGACCTTTACAGGCAGGATTCACTATGAATACACAGACTGTGACCTGAACGTAAAATCATACCGGCATTTTACAAAATGCTGCAAATCGGAAAACGGTGGCGCATTACTCCCACTGACCTGGGGAGGCGCCTGTGACTCTCTCCAACTCAGGCCCTATGGCGGGGGGGCCCCTGACCTGGGACAACCTCGTCCCCGGACCTATGTATTTGTCCCATAGTGCCCTTCCGGCCCGGCTAACCGCTAATCGCTAACGCTGATGTTGGCTGCCAGCGCTCCAAAGGGGCTCCTTCTAACTGAACAATTATGGGCCTCTGTGCCACTGGGAGGTTCCAGCCATCAGTCAGAGGCTGCATTCATCAGTCTCTCAGCGCAGAGCCCGACAATCCGGCTCCGAATACCGTCATTCCGTGCCGAAATGGGATGCACTCCCCCCGCAAACGTAAATTATGCCCCCTGTCAGCAGTCCTGCTCGTTCCTGGCCGTGCTGAGGTTTTTACTCAAACAAACAGTCCCTGGAAGGAGGAGAAAGCAAAATAATGTGTGATTCATGACTGCGTGGGGGCGGGGTGAGGGGGGTAGACGAAAGGTAAACAAACAAAGCCAGGAATGGAGGCAGACTCAAATCTAATGCTGATTGCAGCCACAGCAGGTGGGGGTCCAGAACCCCCCCCCCAACAACTCCCTCTTACCAACAGCAGAGGGGTAAGTCACCACTGAGCCCAGGAGAGGGCCATGCTGAGGGCCCTTCAGATGGGGGCCTGGAGCTATTTTCATATCTCAGACCACTGCCCATCACCCAAAATCAACCCCTGACTTAAGTTATACACAATATTTAACTTAGCACTTATCTGGGTTCTGCTACACGCTTATCTTCGACCCCCCAAAATTAGACTGTGCTCTCACAGTGTGATTGGGTCTTGCCATGTATGACAGGGGCTGGACCCTGCACCAAGTGTGTCAGGGGCAGCATATCACACCACGTCCAAGCCCATGACACATGCGATTGAGGCTACACCTTACAGAACGTGTAATTGGGACAGGACTCTACAGCACAAATGATTAGGGCCACATATAATTGGAGCTGGACCCCACACCATGTGTGACTGGAGCTGGACCTTACGCCACGTGTGATTGGTACTGGACTCCTCGCCATGTCCAGTTGGGGCTGGACCACATGACACATGTGATTGAGATTGGACCCTACAGCACGGTGGATTGGGGCTAGTCGCCATGCCACATGAGATCGGTGCTGGACCCTATGCCACGTGCAACTGAGACTGGACCTTACGCCACATGTGACTGGAGCTGGACCCTACGGCATGTGCGATTGGGGCCGGACACCATGCCACAAGTGATGCACACTAGGAGACACTGAGCGTCAAGATGGCGCCGGACCTACTTACTTTCCATTTGCTCCCAAGGGAGAGGGCGCTTGTGACGGCTTGGTGGAGTTCTGAAACAGAGACAGCATCAGCAAAATGCATCTCCAGCTCCCCCTCATGAGCAGACCACCACGTGAGCCCTGTGCCCAGCGGTGCAGTTTTGGGCTGAGAGTTACCTTGAAGTATTCCATCAGCGAGCGGGAGTACTTCATGGCGTGGTCCTTCTTTAGTTTAAACATCCTCAGATAAAGCAGGGATAAACAGCGGTAGCTGTAGACACAGACAGAGACACACAATCAGCACACAGCCCGGAGAGTCTCAACTTCTCAAACCTTCACTCAATATCAGATGCATAATATCCGAACTAGCAAGCAACACAAACGTGATGCTGAAAACCCAGTTTATGTGATGCTGTCGAGGAATGGTGCCCATCGCCCCACGTGACTGCTGCCGAGATACCAGCAGGGCCCAATATGTTCTGACCCCCCTCCCCTGTTCACAGACCCCTTTCCTGCTGTTTGAAATAGCGGCTGGTAGAGAATAACGAGTCATGTTGTAATAGCTTAATGAAATACAGAATAAAGGGCCGCTTTAAGCTGATTAAGTGCTTCAGCTGTGTTTAAAGCTCCTTCAAGATAGAGCCGATTATTTAAATAGCATTTTAGCAGGGCTGAGAATTTACCATCTGATACTTTTGAACAATGCTGGGTTTCACACTCCACTCTCTGGGGGGTTGGCTGGGTCAGACCCACATGTGCATGTGAGCGTGTGTGCGTGAGGGGGGCACGCGCGGTGAACAACTTACCACAAGACGGCCAATTTCTTCTCTGCGATGGTTGCAGAATGGGTGGTGAAGTTCTTTAACCTCATGGCGTACCTTGAAAAAGCACGTCAGTGTGAAACTCTCCAGCGACAGCGAATGCTGACAGTCTGAGAGAGGCGCTTTTTCCTGAACATTCATCCCTAACCCTAAACTTAACCTGAACACCTCTGGCAGCCTCCCGTTGTTTCAGTAACTATCATGGCTGCATGGCAATTTCCAAACACAGGATGCTGGTTACTCTATGGTAACAGCTGGGGAGGGGGGGCGCGGGAGCGGAGAGATGGCCAGGGGCAGTAGCTGGTTTGTGATGGGCCCCATCCGCCTTCAGCAAGTAGAGTTAGGACATCATAGCTAGGTAGCTGGTTAACAGAACATGCTGCACCAGCATTTCCTATATAATTGATGCGTTTATTTAATATTTAGTGTAGTGACTGCTTGTGCCCAACAGGGGGAGCAGGACCCACCTGATGAGCTCAACTGTCTCCGAGTACATGGTGTAGGGTGACTTGGCCTCCAGGGGGTCCCGCTCCATCGCGTTGCCGCACTCGATGAATGAGAGCGCGCCGTCTGCGTAGTTCACCGCCTTGCCGAACTTCTCCAGCTGTGGGGGAGGAGGTGAGGGTTGGTGGTGAGTGAGGGGGTTGGGGTTAGGGAGTCAGTGGAATGCGTTTGGGAACACGGATGGTATTACTGAATCCCAACATTCTCACATTCTGTCAGGGAACAAAAAAACTCATCTAGATGGGTCATTACAACATCATCATTATTACAGTGCTATACCTTCACCACCATCGCAGTCTTCAAAAGCACCATCACCTCCATCATCATCATCATCATCATTATTCATGGAGCCCCCACATCATCATCTTTGTGACCACTGTCCTCTGTTAACGTTCCAGTCCCGATGATGCTGCTAGCCCCACCTATAGGTCTAACATCTAATGTCACATTTCTCACAGTTCCTCCTGCCAAAATGCCCGTCCTTTCCATCTCATGGCAGTGAAGGAGATTTGTGGGCCCCTGTGAGGTCTATTAGTCGTAAATGAGCCCTGTAACACAGGCCGCTGGCTGGCCTCTACATCCTGGCTAATCAGCTCCCCTTGCCTTGCCTTCCTGTCATGCTGCAGGTCCCTGACCAGATTTGTGACCAAATAGACGGCCACAGATCTTCAGTATGGCAACATGTCTAGGGAGAGATAAACCACAGGCAACATTTTCCATCTTCCTGTGGAGCAGAGATCGCACAGGTTCAGGGTTAGCACCAACCCATGCTTCTGCTGCTTCTGGGCATTCGGAGAGTCTGTGTTTCATTGTCCACTTATGATAACTAGGTACATAATAGTATATCGTGGCATGATAAATCGTGGCGCACATTTATGACAATTCAAATCAGAAATTAAAAAATGAACCTTTCTGAATTGCAGAAAAATTAACAGGCTGCATATTTTCTTAGTTTTTCCTAGCTGTAATGGCGCTGTTTTGACAGCAGAAGGTGCACTAACTTGGCCTTTCCCTGTACCTGCAATCAACTAAAACAACCTGCTGAAGTAACACCTTGGAAAGGTGATATGGTTATTAAGAAAAGCCCTATTTATTAATAACTTTTTTCATTTACAATAAAAAGAATATTTCAATTAATAGGCAACCATATATTACTCCAACCTTTAGAAATGTTTGTGAATAGTCATTGTAATGCTGTAATAATCGTGGGAAAATCAAATCGTAAGCCCAATATCCTGAGTCATGAATTGCGTGAATCGTTACACGCCTGTTGCTATAGGCAGATGTGTTCTTAGGCTTTGTAGTTTGATGGACTCGTAAGGAGAATTAGCCCTCAGTTCCCTTTGCAATGTCTGTGAAACTGTCCTATGAATCCAGTAAGCCTACATGGATGATTTATTAATGCAAAGAAAATCCACAAGCAGGAGGTAAAACATGGTGCTCTGGGCTTTGTCCTCTGTGTCAGGGGCCCTGCGAGAGACGACTGGACCCTGAGCTCTGCATATAGCTGTTTCCAGCCTCACACGCCAATGCTGAATCACAAGAACATATTGTCTGGCTGCAATCCCTACTCTGCCACAACAAGACCATCCCTCTCTCTCTCTTTCTCTCTCGTCATTTCATACAGCTCATCACGTTTATCCATTTCATTGAGCAAACCGATCTTTTCCCTCAAGGGGTTTAACATCTGTTAACTGCTGCCCTTATCACAAAACATGGATACATCAGCTAATCATCTAGATTAGGGTCAAAGGGCACACAGGGTACAAGGCAGGGGACGACCTGGATGGGACCTGGGACAGGTTTGTTATTTCTGGGGCCCCACTCAAAAAGTAAGCACCCCTCAAGATGTTTCTATAACTCAATAGCTAACTAACTAAACAGCTACCGAGTTGAGTCAGAAGGTCAAAGCTAGCTAGCTGGTTAGCAAAATATGCAGCATCAGCATCAGCTACATAAAGAATGCATTTATTTAATATTTGGCGTAGTGACTGTTTGTGGCTAACAGGGAGCCCCCAAAGTTCAGGGGCCCCAGGCTAATGGTTTGGCTGGTAGTAAACACCAATGCATAACGAGAGCCAGCATCACGGGACACAAGCACCAGGTATAACGAGATAAATGCCAAGGAGAGAGGGCAGGCTCTTACCAGGGCGTCGGCTTTGTGCTTTAACCGCTTGGCCTCCTGCATGTAGTAGTCAGCATTGTGGAGGCTGTAGGGGGAACAGGGCACAGAGTGAGCTCTGTTCCTGCCAGCACATATGCAGCCGCTCAAACACACTCGCCCGGCGCTTCATCTTCAGGCTCCTCCATTTATCTGTCAGCTCACTGTGACTCAGTCTAACGCGCCACTTCCAGCCTAAACAGATTTTTTTTTCTCCCACAAGAGCTATAAATTGCCTGGAACAGTCAGGCTGGATGCTAAATAGGGAGAAAATGATTAGTCACACGTAGCGAAAGCTCTAAATCTTTATAGTTTTAATGGAGACTGTGATTCACAGCTCCGTTCAGCTGCAGACAGGGGAGGTAAGCAGGCGGGAATGCTACACAGGAAATCTGCAGCACCTGATCCCGCTGTCAGTTATCAGGGTTTAACAGGTGGACAGAGTTGCAGCAGTGCTGCTCTGTGTTTGGCTGATGTACGAAGGGGCGGGTCAACAGTGGGCTCTGGCACCACCCAGCCCCGTGTTCCAGCACGTACATGTTGCTGAATGTCAGCTTGGGCCTCCTGGGCTCCGGAAGGTCCGCCGACACCGATGGCGGGTCGGACCACAGCTCGATGTCGGGTTGCCCGTTGCCATGGAAACTGCCGGAAGGCTTGCCGCGGGTGTCTTCCTCCTGCGAGACGAGGAGGGAAGTGATTAGGAGCAGGAGAAACCAGGTTTGGACTTTTGCTTAATGGGACAGTGATGGTCCCTGGTGAGGTGACACTGCGGGTACATTACTGCCGCTCCCTCTGTCTCTCAGAACACGAGAGAGCTGATTCTGACTCCTCTCCAGTGAGTAATTAGATTGTGAAAAACACAAGGATTGCTGGGAAAAGCCTGAGGCACATGAGACGTTTCCAGCAGAGCTCTGAATTTACAACTTATTCTGTTTACAAAATGGCCGTTTTATTTCTCAAAGCGTGTGGACTCAGGTGTCTAGTGAAGGCCGTTAACTGAACCCTAATTACCCCGAAACAACAAAATCAGGCACTTTAGAAAAGTACCGAATCTGCAGATTTGCACAAACAGAATTAATTCTGATATACTTCAGGCCATAGAAATTGACCTTGTCCCATGATTTGGCCATGCATTGATTATTGTGACTTTTATTGTGATTCACAGATGTGATGGTAAATGACGGTCAAGTGAAACTAACAGCAAGACGTTGGTTTTATCCCCTAAATGAATAACCAGAAATGACACCGACTGGCCCAATAATTATGTCCATGAATGGTTTTTAGAATCCGACTGATCCTCAAAGCTGCATTAAACGCCATGCTGCTAACCTACCTCAAGAGCTTGTCCAGCAAGGGTGGAAAGTTCAGGTCCAAAAGGTATTAATCCAGATTTTGTTTTAACTAACCATCTAAGTATAAAGAGTCACAGTCACAGAGTACTAAACTGGTTGGTCGAAACAAAGTCTTGGTCTGGATTTGTACTTTCCCCGACCTGAATTTTCCACCTTCGACATCCAGGATGGCCGGGACATCACCATGGACACAAAATCCAAGCCCCCTCCCCCAGGGCTTACGATGCTCACCTTGGAATGGGCTGGAACCTTGCTGTCCCCTTTGCGGTGCTTGTGTGAAGAAGAAGATGAGGAGGAGGAAGAGGAAGACGAGGAGGAAGATAAGGGTAACGGGCAGCCAGGAGGGAAGGAGCCCGCCACGGAGGTCGGGGGAGGGACGGTTTCGGGTCCGAAAGAGCCACACCCCCCAGGTGGGAAATGCCGAGTGGGCTCGTCAGACAGGGGCGACAGCAGTGGGGGGAGGAGCTTCTCATCCCTCTTCCTGGGCTGCTTCTTCGATGACCTGGATGCAGAACGAGGAAAAGCACCCCCGCCCGGTCAGGCTGCACACGTGAATTCATCATGCGTGCTCCATCCGAGGTTGGTTCCCCCCACATGCTCAACACGTATCGTATTGACAGAATTATGAGTGCACTCCAAACAATTAAAGCCCTCCAGAGTGATTAACACTGCACAAGTCAGTACGCAGAGGCAACTAGGAATTAAACATGCCATCGGCTTTATGGAGACACAAACAGCCGGTAACTACGACTGAAAAAAGAGCAGCAGAGGTGCCGAAAACAGAAAAACAGCAAAGGGCGCCAGCTGGTGGCCCAGAAGCACTGCCCGACATGGAGATGGGAGCCAACCATTATCGAGAGTCAGGTGACACGAGGTCTGGGCATGTGATGCTGCAGGCCTCTGACTCCTGTGCCAGTGGGTCGCCAAAGGCAACTGTTAGCGAACCCAGTGTGGGCTGATTCCCAGGATAAGCAGCCCCATAGCAGCATGGGATAGTTCACAACATGCAAATTCAGCGTAAATGGCTCTGTGAGCAAAGTAAGGAAGCTGAGGAAATGGATAATGGGAAGCAAAGTGTCAGGGCAGCTTGAGGCGGACTGTCACAATTGGGCTATAACCAAGAGCAGCACTTGGATACAGGTTTTGGGGTCTGCTGTGTTCAAGTCTCACATTTACATTTTATTTATTTATCTAATTCCTCTATCCAAAGAGAGTTACACTACAGAAAAGGGATGCAATTTTAGGTACGCTCTCTGGGATTTCAACCCACAACCTTTGCGCTGTTACCACAATACTCTACTTGTTGAGCTACAGGAGGGCATTACCCCAGTTCTATTCTAGCTACTGCAGACCTATCCCAGCCTGAGTACAGGGTCACCCTTGGCCTGTCCTGGAATAGCAGCACTTGCACACACACGTTTACTGGACACTCCCTGCATGAACACCGGAAAACATGCCACAGGAAGGGGCAGGACTTGGTAAACAGCATAAAGTATCAACTGGCTGAGCAGAGGATGGCTTCTGAGCCCCGATGTCTACTGGTGGCGGCTCTCTGAACGCACGGACAAGCGCTCCTCCTCAGCTCGGTCCAGGGTTCTCTCCCGGAGAACACGGTGTTTTCACGTCAAAGCTAAGACCTCACTCTGGTTCTGCCCGAATTTCTGTGGATCAATGCGGCCCATGGAGGAACTGTGAGGAGGAGTGTATCAGGTTTCTGTTCACTTGGATTTTTTAAAGAGCTTCCCTCACAGATTCCCCCCAAGCAAAGCGTGACCAAAGCCAGCGTCACGGGACACAAGTTGGGGGGTGGATGGTGGCACCTGAACCCGCCTGGCCATTTAAACAGTGTGGCAGCAGTTCACGGGCCAGCAAGTTAGAGCAGATCCACAGTGAGTAACCTGGGAATGCCCCTGTGATAACCACCCCCCACTCCTCAAGCACTACTGTCTGCAATGAGCTTCCTCACGTCTAATTTATTGGGTTGGGGGGGAGCAGGGCCTGGCTGGAGGGGAAGGGTGGCAAACTGCACAAAATCTCTGGCTCGGCTTGTGCTCCTGGAGAAACCCTGCACAGAGCTCCTGGTGGACATCACAGTTGCTATGGAAACTGGAGTCGTACGTGCTCTTTTTCCTTAAAAAGCGTCATAGCGGCCACTTGCTTGGACTGCAGGGGGGGAGACATACTCACTCTTTAGTGCTGGGGAGCTTGTGGCTGTGTACGGGGGATATGCAGGGGGGCTGGAGACTCGACTCCAGACGTGACTTCTTGGTCCCACTAATAGGTTCGCAGTTCTCCGACTGTGAGAGAAAATGAGAGAAATGACATTTTAAACAAAAATATGCAGATTGCCCCCTGTAGGAGTGGTGGGGTCACTGCAGCAGGGGAGAGAGGCAGTGGTTGGGACCGGAAAGCTTGCCTTGTGTTTTCTCTTGGTTTTGCTTGGGGGCTTCTCGACCGGCATGGAGACAGGTGATTGCCGGCGGTGCCTGGTGACGGGGTCCCTGGGCTCTGGCTTGGTCAGGGCTGGCTCTGGGGGGTCCCGACCAGGTACCCGGGTTAGGAAGCTGAGCTCGATCTTGACCCACAGGGACTTGACCTCATCGAGGTCTCGGAGTGGAGACAATAGCTCGTTGGGTGCCATGGGAATTGGTGAGAAGAGGGGGTCATCCAACAGGTCAGTAGCCCCCGGGTCCGGGATGGAGGCGCTGCTGGTACTCGCCAGGCTGCTCACGCTCAGGATGTTGCCGCTGCAGTCCTTGGACTTCAGGGTCCCCGGGCCACTGGGCCCTGGGCAAGGAGGGGGTACTTTGGCCAGTTCCTCTGGGTCTGAGTGGCACTCAGATGAGGAGGACTCTGTCTCGATGAACTCCTTGGACTTGGGGACAATTTTGCTGGGTCCCCGGTGCTTCTTCTTGTCCTGCGTGGTGGGTGGGGCGGCCGTGGCCGTAGACCGCGGCTCCTTCCGGGGGGCGCCCTTTCCCCTTCCTTTGGTGGGCTCTGGTGGCGGGGGCTCCTTCTCCTTGGTGATAGCACTGGGGTTGCTGGGCTTGGGCCATCCATGTGAGTCCTCCACGCTGGGGGTGCGCTCTGCCTTGCGGGGCTGTTTTTTCCCTGTGCTCCTCCGGAGTGGCAGTGGTTCCCCGCTGGCTGGGGACTTGGCCCTGGCGCTTTTGCCCTCAGGTGGCTTCTGGCCTGTCCGGGGTTTGGCCTTGTCCCGCAAAGGGCTGAGGAGCGCCCGGTCCTTGGTCTCCAGCGGCACCAGTGGTCCCGGGGGTTTCCCCTTGCCATCCTCAGCCTGGCCGTCCCCTGGGCCATGACTCTCTGGCTGGCTGTGGATGAGGGCCTTGCTGTGCGGATTCACCTTGTTCAGCCACTTGTCAAGCTGCCACTTGTTGGTAGATGGCGGCTCTGGCTGGAAGAAGACAGACATCAAAGCATCAGAAAGCCTGTGAGCATCTACGAGGGCCGGATAATTATGCAGATAATACCCCCTGATAACACAGCGGCACATAAAGCGCTGCGTGTTGATGTGTCACAGAAGAATAGCGATGGTTTCCCATCATCTGAGCACAAGCAGCACTGAAAAGCCTCTTAGGATTGATGGATTGTTTGCTCGATGTCTTGCTTGTAGCAGTCGGGGTTTGAGACCTTCGAGCGCTTTTGTCAGCCGTGTTATCTCCCATCGCGTGTCGTGCCGCCTCGCCTAATCACAACAATAAATCTTCCAAATGAATACCTGAGGTCTGCCCTGAATGATTTTATAAACGATGAGTGAGCCATTCGGAAAAAAGAACCTGAAAGGGACTGGCAATTACAATGAGCCACCTCAATGAATATAAACTCATTTAAAGCTGGCATCTACAGCTGACGGTTAACAGACTATTCGGCATGATATCATTCGATGTTACTGTCTATAAAAGATAATCTTCTGACCCTCTGCTTTCCCAAGCATCTGAGTGTACATCTCGAGCTTGTGTTGCGATGGCTCCGGGCTGTTATGAGCTCGGAGTTTAAAACCCGCAGGAACACTGATTAATATTGATGGGCCTCGCACACGGAAACGCAAGAGCCCCCTGGATTGTTTATAAAACATCACAGTGCAACGTTCTCGCAGGAGATCTCCAGTTGGTCTGCTCCGAGGAGCCTGAGGATATGGGTAGGCCGATCGGTGAAAAGTTTGAGCAGCAATGAATTCTGGGTAGGTAGCAAGGGCTGGGGAGGGGGTTCTCAGTGTGAGCCGAAGGCACCCAGGGCGTATCACTGTTGTGAGGCTCAAATATGCCAATTAGAGTATTTTTGAGACCTATGCAGACTGTCCTCTTTTATGCATGCATGCCGCAGGGGCTATCAGGGTAGGGGGCAGAATTAAATTACCCACAATCCTCTTTGCCACATGTCTATCTGTTCCTTTTGTGGCAAATGAGCATGCAGAAAAGTCAACCTTTTCTTAAAGAGTATTAAAATCCAGCAGGAAGGCAGCCGTACCTCGGGAGTGGCCTTCCGGGACGCCCCATTGCCCTCGCTGTCGCTGGAACTGCTCTCGCTGTCTGAGTCCGACTCAGAGCTGCTTTCTGATTCGCTGGAGCTGCCCGAAGCACCGCTGGAGTGGCCTGCTTCACTGGAGCGAGTGGCTGGCCCGGGGAGGCTGAGAGAGAGGAAGGCAGAGGTGAGCTGGATCTCCTGCCTTGGGAGGCCCGCCCTGGGACCCGGTTATGGCCAGTGCGGACATTGTACCACTCGGCTGGCTTGTCATGCCTTGCACTGGGGACGTTGGCATTACCCACAACTCTCTGCAATCTGGCTGAACCCATATTAAAGGAGCTTGCCACTCTCCCAGGCCACCACAGCGCCCCCAGTGTGTTCCCTGGCCCGCGATGCTGACTCCTGTTCCCCATGAAAACCGTATCTCCGCCTCCCATCCTTCTGCCAGGAGCCACCGCCGTGGCCTGCTATACAACATGCTGTCGAGGGCCGCCTGATACTTCTGAAGGTGCCACTGACACTCAGATAAACCACTCGACACTAAGAGGGAGGGGAGAAGACCTGACGCCCCCCCACGCACACTCATGCAAAGTGATGTTTACACAATCACCGCATGCTCTTGGAAGGAACCCTTGATCCAGATTCTGCTCACCGCGATATTTATAGGTTACCCATCCATCTTATAAACGCTCTTCCTGCTCCGGAGTGCAGGAGTGTCGCAAGTATATCCCAGGAAGCATGGGCCACAAGGCTAGTGGGCGTACTGGATGGGATTGTCAATCCTCAACAAGGCATGCATGCATGCACGCACACACACACACACACACACACACACAAAATTGTATTCTTTGGGCAAATCTGAAGCACCAATAAGCCAAAGTGCATGAGGAATGCAAAGTAAGCCAAATGGGATTCGACCCCACAACCATGGAGGTGTGAGGTAGCAGTGCTCATTTGATCAAAACATGCTGTCTGGCATGCCTTTACCCTACATACTGTGGTCACCCCTGTGACCACAGTATGACCTTTGACACTGTTCACTTGCTGGTCGCTAAAACATTTCAAATGCCAATGACTATATAATTAAGTCTTGAAACAAGATTATGGACACATAAACGCAAACACTGCACCGTGCACACACTCCCCGCCTGGAAACCCACTGGCTTAATTACATTAGAATTCCCTCATCCAGAAAAATCTTCGCGGTCCTGCATCGATTCACCGGGAATTAGTGCGGAATCAGCTTAGCCATGCTTCGGCATACCGGCTGAGCCACGGCTGGCCGCTCCGACAATGTGCCGGTAGCACAAACCCCAGGCTGCCCTTAAAGGGACCCGCAGCCAGCTAAACGCATTAAGTCATGATACTCACACCTTAAGTCACCATACTCACAACTTTATGATTCACTGTCTTCCAGGAACCATCCGAGACTGCTCACCTTCAACCCCCCTCCCCGACCTTTGACACCCCCCCCTCCACCACACTGACACCGGGGCTTGGGGATCATAATGGCTCACCAGGTGTCCCTGCACTGGTACCAGAACCCACCACCAATTGGGACGAAACACCCCCAGGAGAGTGACTTGAACTGGACCAACCTGAGGCCACCAGGCCCCAATGTAGCAGGGAGCCACAGAATTCAAAGGAATCCCAGCAGATAGACCCCCCCCTCCCGCTGAGCCCAGGGCTGTGGGAAAACCAGGCCCAAATCAGCCCCGCAAAGCCCCCTAGCTCATTTCCTGTTTGTCGGTAGTGTCTGATTATTTAAACATCACACAGAGTCAGGCTGGGGGGCACTGGTCCACACGTGGGGCATTAACATTCTGACACAAGCCCCTGGTCCTACCTTTCAAGGGCAGAGCTGTCATGGTGCCTCCTCGATAAAGGCGGGCCCTTAATTATACATGTATGAATGGGGGACCGGAAGAGTGGGAGGCTGGAGCCAGCCGGGAGGTGGCGAGGTGCTTGCAGCACGCGTGCATCTGACTCCATTCCATCGGACACTTGATGGCTGATATCCATTTGCCGGCGCCGGGCCGCCAGCCGGGCCGATGTTCAGTCCTGTTTCTCCATGCCTGCGTTCACGCCACTCCCAGAGGGACCCAGGCGAAGCTGTTTGTTTGTGTGTGGGAGTGTGCTGGTTTATCGCAGTGTGGGAGTGTGAGATAACGAAAGACGGGATGAGGGGGGAGACAAGAGTTCCGGAGGCTTGTCATCCATAATTTATAGGTCCTCAGCTAGCCCCACTGTGTTATTAAATGATCTTCAACATGCTGCGTGCTCTATTATTTTTATAAAACACTCCAAAGTGTAACCTGTGCTCCGGAGCCGCGGAAACGGTACCACTGACCGCGGGTCGCCCCTGGACGCCCCGGGGCCTTTAATTGATTCAATTATTGGGTCGCAGCATGTAACATCTGTGTCAGCAGTGGGCCTCTGGTTTGGCGGGGCTTTCAGGACCTGCCACATGCGGAAAAACTCGACACGGCCCATGCCACACTGATCCTGACCCTATCAGATGACAGATCATATTTAGTTATTTGTCCTTTTTTATACCATTTGTGTTAATGTCTCAGATATCCTGAGAAACAGCCCAAGGATGGTCCAGAGACAGGGTAAAGATGGTCAAGGACCCAGAGAAAGGGCAAAGATGGTCCAAACCTTGGCCAATGTGGACCCCAAATTTAGCCAATGATGGACAAAATTGGGTCCAAAAATGGATGACCTGATTTTTGTGGTGCCTAAATCAGAGGTCAAGCAGAGTGCGCATCAAGGTCTGAAAAAAGGCTGATGAAATGAATTCTGCAGTACCTCAGAAGACCACCAGAGCTCTGCGGACCTCATGGACCGTAACTGATTTGGCCTGGTTTACCACGGGGACGTGTTTAATTAGATTACAAAATGTGCCCCCAGCGGGCACTTGTATGAAAGGGCCACTTTCTTTCTTCTGCTGTGGTGTGGTCCTCCTGGGATGAGGACCTGACTGTACAGTGCCATTAGATGCATGGACCAGTAAGCTAAGCCTCAAGTGTGTCTATGCCTGTGTGAGCGTCTGTGTGTGTGTGTGCGCTAAATTGTGCTTGAGAAAATACAAGAATGTGTTTCCCCCTCTGATGCAGGTATTTGCGCTTGATTCGGGCCAGTGAAGGTAATCACAGGTCTCTGCCCTTGGCTAAATTGCTGGTAATTTAACATGCATAGAAAAAACACACAGAGACGTGGTACATTTTACTGAATCACTTCAATTACTGAGGCGGCATCCAGATGAGGAGCCGCAGAGAAGGTGCAGAGCAGCCGCGATAACGACAGGAATCAGAGCAGTTAGATGAATTCTTTACTGATGCCAGCTTTTACTCAGATAGGAGTGAAGGTGTGTCCCTCCATGCTTTCAGTTTTCAGCACATTGTGTGCTTTGTGTGTATATGTGAGAGCATGTGTCCCTTCTGTGTGTGTATGTGAGGGTATGTGCTTTGTATGTATGTATATGATAGTGTTTGCGCTTTGCGTCTATGTATGTGATAGGGTGTGTACTTTGTGTGTGTATTTATGTGAGCGCGTGTGTGCTTTGTGTGTGTCTATGTGAGAGTGTGTGTACTTTGTGTTTATGTATGTGAGAGAGTGTGTGCTTTGTGTGTATATGTGAGAGCATGTGTCCCTTGTGTGTGTGTATGTGAGGGTGTGTGCTTTGTGTGTATGTATGTGAGAGCGTTCGTGCTTTGCGAGTATGTACTGTATGTGACAGCATGCGTGCTTTGTGGGTATGTATGTGAGAGAGTGTGTGCTTTGTGTGTGTGTGTATGTGAGAGCGCATGTCCCTTGTGTGTGTGTATGTGAGAGCATGTGTGCTTTGTGTGTGTGTGTGTGACGGCATGTGTGCTTTGTCTGTATGTACAGTATATGAGACCGTATGTGCTTTGTGTGTGTATGTGAGAGTGTGTGTGCTTTGTGTGTGTATATGTGAGAGCATGTGTGCTTTTTGTATATGTATGCAAGAGCATGTGTGCTTCGTGTGTGTGTGTGTATATTTTGTGTGTGTGTATGTGAGAGTATGTGTGCTATGTGAGTGTTAGTACCTTCACAAATGATAACGCATAGTGGATGCAGGGACAGCTGGAGCCTCACATCAGGGTTACATGCTGTACTCACAGACATTCATTTACGCGGCTCTCAGACCCTCTGCCTTTTGAGTTGAAATAGAAAATGTCACTCACATGTCCCTTAAACAGAGTCAAGCCAAACCAGCACTGACAGGGGCCCAATGTACCGCTCTTATACGCGGTCTCCAGGGTTCAAGCTTAGAATCTCAGCCAATCCAGTTCTCTTTTCCTAGATCTACTAATCATACCTCATCTCAAGCTGACCACAAACATGTTCATAAATGTCCCAAAGTACTGCCGTAGCTCATTCTTTGCCTTTTTCATTGACATGTGCCTCATTAGTGTGTCTTCTCCTCATGCGTCCTTCCTCATTAACGTGTCCCTTTTTTGTTAGCTTGTTCTTTGCTTGTAAGCGTGTCCTTTTCATTGTCAGCATGTCCCTTTCTCGTTAATGTGTCCCTTCCTCGTTAGCATGTCCCTTCCATATTAGTGTGTCCCTTCCTCTGTAGCATTTCCCTTCCTCTTTAGCATGTCCTTTCCTCCTTTACGTGTCACTTCCTCGCGTATGTGCCCCTTCCTCATTAATGTGTTCCTTCCTCATTAACATGTCCCTTCCTTGTTAACGTGCTCCTTCCTTGTTAGCGTGTCTGTCCAACTTTTTGGAGGCAATGATAATCGGATCTGTTTTCCATCAAATCGTGTATTTCTTGCAAGTTGCTCAGCTGAATATGAATAATTGAGAGACAGAGCAATACGTGCCAGGGGAATGGCCCCGGTTTGCGGGTGAGCCTGCCTGCCTGCCTGCCTGCCTGCCTGCGGCTTGTGTCACAGCTTGTAAATATTCTAGGGTCCAACATCCTACTTCATTATCCCCAGCCCATAACGTAGCCTGGAAGGGGCCTGCATTGTAGATTAGTGCTAATGGCATTAAGCAGTGCACTGCTTGGCTTTCAAAATCCAGTCATTCTTTATGTCTTATTTTCTAAAGTCAGCCTTTCTCTCTCTCATATGTATAAATGAAAGATGAATTCATTCATGTATGAGAATGGTCCAGAGAGGGAGAACAGATTAACTGGAAGGCAGAGAGAATTGCCAGAGATGCATAAATGAGGTGAAAATATTGGAGTTTCAGCAACATCCCATCAGACGACCTGCCTGCCAATCAGCCGGCTTAGCAAGGGAAGAGATCAGAAGATGTAAAGATCAGCAGGGGGAGAGATCTGCAAAGAGAGATGATCAGCAGTGAGGAGAGCTCATCAGCAAGGAAGGGGGATTAGCAAAGGAGAGACTAGCAAGGAGAGGAGAATGGCAGGGGAGAGATCAACAAGGAGGGGAGATCAGCAGGGTGAGAGATCAGCAAGGAGGGGAGATCAGAAGGGGGAAGAGATCAGCAAGGAGATGAGAACAACAGTGAGGAGAGATCAGCAGGGGGAGAGATCAGCAAGAATGGAAGATTAGCAAGGGGAGAGATCAGTAAGGCGAGAAGAACAGCAGGGTGAGAGATCAGTAAGGAGGGGAAATTGGAAGGGGGAAGAGATCAGCAAGGAATGGAGAACAGCAGTGAGGAGAGATCCGCAGGGGGAGAGTTCAGCAAGAAAGGGTAATCAGCAGGACTAGCAACCAGCAAGGAGGGGTGATCACCAAGGGGAGGGATCAGTATGAAGAGGAGAACAGCAGGGGGTGAGATTAGCAAGGGGAGAGGTCAGCAAGGCAGAGAGATCAGCAGGTGGAGAGATCAGCAAATAGGGGAGGTCAGCAGGGAAAAAGGTCAGCAAGAGGGGAGATCAGCAGGGGGAGAGGTCAGCAGGGGAGAGATCAGCAAGGAAGCTTTGTCCAACACTTTCACATTGCTGGGCCCTGGCTCATGCCTTAAAGGGTCTGTTGACAATACTGATGATCTGTCACACTTATTACTGGGATTTTGTGAGTCTGGAAGGCTTTCCTTAAGTAGTATGATGGAAATGTGACAAATATTTATCTGGTTCATAAAACAGTAGCTCACTGGTCCTGGGGAAATAAATTGTCGATTGTTATGTCTGTGTTGGCTGATCCCCCCCCCACGCACCCAAAAGGAGGGATTGACTATAATGGGTACAACAGCGTTACAGTTCACATAGGCACCAGAAACCATTATCTATGGAATCACTGTCAAGCCACCTGATACACATGCTGTAGGGGCAGATGACAGAGTTCAAAGGTAAAGCGGGTAACTGGATTGTGACAGGCGTGCGTATGATACCTGCTCCCATCAAACTTTAATTCCACTTTCACTAGAAGACAAGTAACTCCCAGTGACCTCGCTGCATTTGGTCTGTTAATCCAGCTGCAGATGGGTGTCTGTGAGCACCAAGGGCTAAGAAAGTGAACCCCTGCTGCTAGAGGTGTTTCATCAAATCAAATCAAATAGGCTTTTATTGTCAATGGCCTTAAACAGAAAAATGTTCCATCCAGGTTTTACACCCCAGATAGATTAGTATTGTCTTGGACGAGAAACCTTAAATGTTACCATGTTTTAGATATTGTTTCAGACACACGTTTCATCGTGACCTGTTGCCACGGCACCCTCAAAGGCCCCTCCTCTAATCATGGCTTGGCAAATGTAGGGTTCCTGCTGGCTGGGTCACTCCCATGGAGTTGAGACCGCCTCCCATAAGCCAAACACGTGGATTTGACGTTGTTCATGGTTTCAGTTCTTCAAGGTGCCCGCGGCTCTGTTCCCATGGAAACAGTGAGTGTGATGTAGGTCGAGCAGCTCACTAATTAGCTGTTCTCACCTTATGAGGACATATGAGCGCCTCTGTCTTTTGGAGAGCGAGTTGACCTGCCTCACATGTGTGCGTGTGTGTGTATGTGTGCATGCTGAGGGGGGCTCTCCCACCATGTGGCCTATGTGCTTTTTCCTTTGATGCCCCCAAATAAAAGAGATATATGCCCACATAAATAACCTGCAAAAGCGCGCAGATATTCCCCGACCTTTCCTGCCCTCGCCGCTACATCCCTCATTTACGCTTCAAAAATACGGCCACCTTATAGACCTTTACAGTCTCAAACAGCAAGATGAATTGCAATCCCTCCCCACCCTCCCTGCATATAAATGTACACAGAGAACTCCAGTGGAGTGGAGGGCAAGGTTAGGGGCTGTACAACATTAAAGTAAAAGTAAAGGACCCCCCCACACACTTTTTCAGTGTTATAAATAACTTCAGGGACTAAGGAGCACTCTTACTTAAGCTAAAATAAGGAGGGGGGGGGGTTCAGGCTGGTGTATAAATAATCTATCCATCTGCCAGGATGCTAAAATGCTTCCCCCCCAGCATGGACCAGAGTCTGGCATCCGACATGGCAGGCCTAGTTGCCGTGGTCGCCCCCTCACCACGGTAACACAGCCGCCCTGTGTGACACCAAGCCAGGAGGTTAAAATGACAGTACCGATGATTGGTGATGGAGTTTTAAAGACACCATAAAAAGCTGAGTGGGCTGTACACAGGGCCAAGGTTTTATGGTAAAATAAACATGCTTTGATGCGGAATAACACTCCTGCACGCGGAGAGTGGGGGCGTGTTCCGGGTCTCAAACCAACACTCTGCCCCTTACAGGCCTGGAGACTTCATTGCAAGTTTATGCTACATCGATTAGCTGTTTATGCTGGAAGGAATACCACATATCATTGAAAGCTAATCTTTTAATTTGCGCTTATTCAGGTGAGTTTGCTTTTAATTCGGATCACACATCAGTCAGGAGATCAACTGGATTTTGCTCCGTCCAGATTGGATTTCCAGATTTCAGCGCCGATCACACTTGTGCTTTGGAGAAAATGATTAATTGGAGTATGAACAGAGCGACACCCAGAGCCAGGAGACGGGACTGCAAGGCGCAGGGGGATCCTCGCTGGGGATCATGATCTCGATAGTGACAAACACGCGCTAACTGCAGCCAGGAGAACGTTCTGGAATAACGTGCACCTGATGAGAGAGGCAGGCACTGTGTCGTGCGTGACACCATAAGGTGTGCTAATCAGAGTTCCTCCCCCCATAATGGTGACATGCTTCCTGGGCCAGCCCGCTCTCCAGGGCCGGGCTCTTCCCATGGCAATGAGTCACCTGAGCTTGCTCTCCATGGCAGACGTCTCGCCACGGCATGGAACATGAGGCAGCTCATTAGAGGGACAGGAGTGTCCTGCAAAAAAGCCGCTGGCAGGTGTGAGGCTAAACCACAAATATCGATTGTCATGTCAGGAATGCGTGCAATTCACCCTGAAGGTATCGGACCCCCCTGTCCCATGTGTCATTGCACGAGGTGTACTGTCTCTGCAGTTTATCTCACAGGTTTTAGTGACACTGAGTTCTTTGATCGCCCCCCCTCCCCCCACCCCCCCAGCTTCTGACACTTCTGCCAGCCGCCCC
>JAODKC010000002.1:21185093-21195453 GCA_026777985.1 Mormyrops attenuatus
CCCCCCCCCCCCCCCCCCCCCCCCCCCCCCGCCCCCCCCCCGCCCGCCCCCCCCCCCCCAACCCCCCCCCGGGGCGGGCGGTACTGGGAAGAATGTTGAGTAAAAAGGTGGCGGGTGAAAACCTGGGATGTGGATGGTCACTTATTCAGTCCACCCTAGGAGCCGGAACCCCCCCCCCCCAAAGATCCCATTTTACCCCTGTGAAAAGAGAGAAAATGCCACTATTGCAGCGGGAGCTCGGCTGCTCCGAGACCAGCGTCCAAATTTAGAAGCGTGGAAATTAAAAAGCAGAACAGAGCCGCAGCCTGGAGTCACAGGCAGGCGGAAATCTCAGTGTAGCTACCGCGCTTGAAAAAAGGCGAGAGAATCCCCCACGGACCTTGAAGGATGGGGATTTGCCTGCGGGACAGCAGGCGTGCGTGGGCATGGCTGGCAGCGCCGCCCCTGTGGAGGGACCACTCATGGTGCAATCGACTCCATCATACGATGCCATGCCCATAACTGTTACCCGCCCTGAGTCTGGGGGGGTGGTGTCATTTATTCGGCTTTCTAAAGCTCAACAACCAGGGACAGGTTTGCTGTTTCTAGGGCCCCAATGAAAAAGCCACTTTGGGACCCCCCAGTATGGTGACTCTTTGTGGCCAACAGGGGGCCCCCAAATCGGGGGGGGGGCTGTGCTGGTAAACATTACTGCTAATGACACCACGTCCAGCTTCAAGTGTCATTGGCGGTGCGACCTGCATCGTGCCGCCGAAGGGAATTCTGGGACTGGTGTTCTGTATGGGCAGGCAGAAAAGAGAGATGGGAACATAAGATGCCAACGGCACCCTGCCTGGATCATGGAGCTCGGGGGCGCTATGCTTTCCCTGGGTAAGAAAGGGCAGGAGGTACAGACACTTCTGAGATGAATTACTGTTTTGCTTGCTTTGAAGAGGATGCAGGAGTAATAAAAGGCATTAGCGGCATGCATGGCCATTAGCACACGGTCAATATGGGGGGGGAGGCCCCCACACCTAGCCAGCCCCTTCGTGATCGATAAAGAGCTGCGCGGAGCTGTGGGGAGCACGCTAAGGAGTCGGCGTCTTCCTGACGAGACGTGCTGGCAAAGAAAGGCCCCACTAAGCGACTCCCTGGATAAAACGCTCCAGGAGGCCTGACGGCTGGAGAGGAGTCAGGGGGGGGGATCGTTTTCAAGCAGGGAGCGGCGGGACACACATCACCCGGACCATACATCCTGCAGCGCAAGCCGCACAGCCATGAATAAAACATAGACGGGTGAGGAGTGACGCGGGAGGAGAGAGGAGTAACGGAGAGGGAGTCAAAAGGGAGGCACATCCAGCTTGTCTTACTGCGGGACTGATGGGGGCAGCGGTGGAGTGCGTGAGAGGGTGAGCATGAGCATGTGTGTCTGTGTGTGTGTGAAAGAACGTGTCAGTGTGTGCGTCAGTGTGTGAGAGAATGTGTATCCATAAGTCAATTTCTGTGTGTGAGAGAGTGTCAGTGTATGTTGGTCTGTGAGAGTGTCTGTCAGTGTTTGTATATGTATGTGTATGAGAGAGAGCCAAGGTCAGTGTGTGTGTGTGTGTGTGTATGAGAGAGAGCCAAGGTCAGTGTGTGTGTGTGTGTGTATGAGAGAGAGCCAAGGTCAGTGTGTGTGTGTGTGTGTGTGTGTGTGTGTATGGGTGTGGAAAAAGTGAGATCGTCGGTGTGTCTATAGGAAAGTGTGTCTCTGTGTCAGTATGTCTATGTGAGAGCGAGTGTCAGTGTGTATCTGTGTCAGTATATGTCTGTATGTATGTGACTGTCATTGTGTATCTGTGTCTATTTCAATGTGTATCTGTGACTGTGTCAGTGTGCATCTGTGTCAGTGTGTGATAGTGTGTGTCGGTGTCAGTGTGTGTGTGTGTTAGGGTGTATCTGTGTGTCTGTATCTGTGTCAGTGTATCAGTGTCTGTGTTACTGTATATCTATGTCAGTGTCTGACAATGTGTATCAGTGTTTGTGTCAGTGTGTATCTGTGTGTCTGTATCTGTGTCAGTGTATCAGTGTCTGTGTTACTGTATATCTATGTCAGTGTCTGACAATGTGTATCAGTGTTTGTGTCAGTGTGTATCTGTGTGACTGTTTCAGTGACTTTGTCAGTGTCAGTGTGTATCTGTGTCTGTATCCCAGAGGGCCCCCCGGGCCCCCTGCTCCTAACCCCACAGAGCCAGAGTGTGTGACGCTTTGAAGCCAGTAAACACACAGCAAACAACCACTAACAGTACAGCTCCATTAAACAGGATTAAGGCAGATTAGCAACAGACTGAGTGAAGCAGCATCACCAGCAGCGGGGGGGGGGCTGGTACAGATTGGGGGTGCAGGGTGGACACATAGGAGGTCTTTACACAAACACACACACACACACACACACACACAGATTTTTAAGTCTTCGTGGGGACTCTCCATTAATTCCTATACGGACATTGCAACATGATGACCTTAACCCCTACCCAACCCTAACTTTAACCATAACCGTAACCCCTACCCAACCCTAACCTTAACCATAACCGTAACCCCTACCCAACCCTAACTTTAAATACAAGTAACCTAAAAAGTACGAGACTTTTGGCATTTTTAAGTTTTTCTATTGCATTCACAGATCTTTGTGGGGACCTGAAAAATGGTTCCCACAGTGTCAAAATGACTGCTTTTTATTACATTGTGGGGAACATTTGGTCCCCACAATGTAATATAAACATAATCCACAGACACACACAGACACACACACATACACACTCACTCGTCTTTATAAAAAGCCAAATATCTGTAAAACATGACATTATTACATAACCATCAAACATGGAGGTCTTGGAGGGTAAGAGTTCCTCACTGTACCCCACTACCAAAACAGTAACCCCCATGCTAAAAGAAAGCCCCCAGGCCCAAGAACACCTACACACAGATCTTCCCTTTCCTGCACTATTATTATTCATAATAACTGAAGTCGTAAAAATAATGATTTATTAGTTGTTTTTAGCTAAAGTGGTGATGTTAAAGGTCATATGCATTAAGGTAATAAAAGTAGCGGTTGTGGGGGGGGGGCGTGCTCGAGTCCGGGGGGAGATTAACCATGACTACCACACATTGAGTGCTATGGGAACTCTGTGAGCAGGGTGCGGGCATGATGGTTGGGGGGGGGGTGACTTCCCTGTCACATGGGGGCTGAAATCAGCCCTGTGGGGCGAGACGAGCACCGGAAGACGGAAAAATCACCCCTTCGGATTGGCAGACCCTTATCGGAGGGTCTGAACCAGATGCTGCCAATCACAGAGTGGCACTTTGGACCTAATTTCCAATCAGCTGGAAGTGTAGGGCAACATTACCAACCAATCAGCCTACATGAGATATTTGATTCATATCAGCAGAAATGTTCTGTGTCTGTAAAGCAATTTGATATTTTTTGAACAAATAATATTTTTTGCCGATGCATGTTACTGTAAGAAATCATCAGATTAATTACCATTTGACATAAAAGCCTCACTCACAACGTCGTGTGTAAATCATGCAGTTCCCAAACTCCACAGCTTTCTGTGAGGTTATCAAAATTTATATAAGTAAAATCTCAGTCACTGAGATGACAGGAGGCCCAACATGTGACCGAAAGAGGATGCGCTCAGTCCCGAGTGCAGGGAGACGGCAACTTGGCATGAAAGCGGGGAGGCAACAGTCAGCATTCAGCCTGGGGAGGCGCTCCCCACCTGCTGGGATGTGGACAGTGCAAAGCCAGGCGGGGGAGAGAGGGAGGGGAGGGTGAGAGGGAGAGGTAGAGGGAGGAAAGAAGAGAGGGAAGGAGGGAGGGAGGTCTCCCCCAGCTGGGCCGACTCCAAACGGCCGCTGATATTCCACCCAGGAAGCGGGGAGAAGGAAGAAAAATAAAATCAGGTAAAAAGAGCCGGCGGTGACTGCGGATTCACAGGCAGGGATGTTTGTGTCGTCACCAGCTGCTTCCGGAGAGAAAAAATATCTCCGTCAAACGTGGCTAATTAGGGCTGCATGTCGGAAAAAATATATCTATATGTAAATGAAAGGGCAAGAAAGAAGAGGGGGTGGGAGAGAGTGACAGAGACTGCTGGAATTGCATTAACCCAGATTCCAGCTTCTGTCTGACGGGTGGGGGCGAAGTAATGTCGAGGGGACCGGACAAAGAAGGAGCAGCTGCCCCCCTAGGGTTCCCTAACCCCGTCCACCAGTGGGATGTATGTACTGGCACCCCCTCCCCTCACAGAACAACCCTGCTATTATTTTATGTGGGCTCCCTGAGCTCGGGAAATGAGTAGTTTTTTCAAACGGAGCAGGAAAAGGGAAAACAAAGCGGGGTGCTAAATAATCCATCAGCGGGGGGCAGCAGTGAGCTCATCAGTTGGGGCAGGGTGGGGTGCTGGTCTGGAGAGCCACATTGTTTTCTGTGAAATATGAGCATCTTATTTCACGGGGCTTATCATACACATTGTGACCATTATCTGCATGTGTGACAGAACCACACGACTGGGTCACAACTGCAAGTCTGGGGGGAACCGTGTGCTTATGTTGTCACTGAGCAGACGGGACGAGAGTTGCAGTGGTGAAAACGCCCATTCAACGGCAGGGAGGCAGAGAGTACGGCTCAGGGTCACCGGAAGGGCCGGCACTGGATTTATTTGGGACACTCGGTGACACCTGGAGACACTGTGCGACACCGCCCACGTCACACGTAGGTAAAAAACGGAATGCAGGAGGAGAAACATTATACACACACTACAGGGGATGCAGAAAGGGGCTAGACCCCCTCGTAGGCTGGGGTATCAGGAAGGGGGGGGGGGGGGGGCATATTCAGGGGAAGCTGAATAAAGCTGGGAATGAGGGCAATACCAGGTGTAAAAATGATGGGGAAAGTAGCATCGCACACTGTGCAGCTCCACTTCCATTAAACCTCCCCCCAACCCACCCCATGCCTGTTGCCGGGGAACGCCCGGAGCATGGCGAGAAAACGCTGCCTCTGATTGGCCAGCCCCCCACCCTTACCTTGTAGGGCTCCCCGAACAGATTGAAGCCAGAGGTAAGCAAATCTTCATCCTGTTGCACCTCCTGAGTCCGCCTCTCCCACTCCTTCTTCTTCAGTGCGCTGCGGTCCGGCTCGTAATGGCTGCTGGAGGGGGAGGGCAGGCATTAAGGGCTATGCTGTGTCGCCATCCATACCTCTAGTTAGCACAAATGGCTCGAAATGGTAAGGGGGGGGGCATGCAGGTAGAAAAAAAAAAAACGAGATTGGCACTTAAATGCTTAAACATGAGAGGTTTACCTCTCAGAGCCAATATCAAAATGATAGAAAAATCCGGAAATGGAACCTCTCCTTAAAGGCGGGCATCAAACGGCTCTCTTGGCGGCGACGATCCCCGGGCCTCCCCCACCCTCCTGGGGGGGACTGTGAAACTGGCTTTAAGTTTCTTTTTTTTATATTAATCGCATCTCATTTAGCAGCAGGCCGCTGTGAATGAAAGGGCACTCAATTTTCTTTACCCATAATGCACCCCGACGTCACTAACTCGCTGAAAGGCCTTCGTGGTGACGCTCTTTCTGCCTCAGATTCCGAAATGTAAACATTAAAGAACATCAGAATCACCCCTTGGAATGTAAATAAGGACTGAAGTTTGAAAGTGCACAAGCTTTCGCTCCACTTTACAGAAATACATTCCAGTGTAAGGGTAACAGGGTTGTAACCGGCCCAGTTTGACGACCCCGCTTCTCTTTAGGCCCCCTTTTTAACTATTGTGAAATGCACAGATGTTCCATAGGGAATAAAAAAAAAAACAGGGAAAAAAAATGACAACATTGAAAGCATCTGAGAATGATTTCCTGTCCCTGGCGGAATGGCAGTGTCCCCCGGGGGGAGCAGTCACAGCCCAGATGTGTATGTACTGTCAACCTGCAAACGGTTTTAATTCAGCAAGATGGGGAGGGGGTCGGGGGGGGGGGGCTATGATCACAGTGGCATCAGATACGAGGGCAGCAGGAGAGCCAGCCATGGTGGGGGGGCCCGGCATGGACCAGGGCTGTTCAGGCGCCTGCCTGCAGGGGCCCCCAGACTCTCTTGTGCAGGAATTATACGGCTCCTCCATGAGATTGGGTCTCAGCGACCGGGGCTGGTACCAACGCAACGATGGATACAGTGTTTTTCTGACAACCAGAGCAAACCTCTTGGGCCTGAATGCTGTTAATCCTGGCTTTACTCACATCCAGCAATCTTAAAGCGGTTCTGAACGGCTGCGCCACCTGCTGGTGAACTAAGATGCACAGATAACAGCAGGTTTGTGCGTGTGTCGGTAAAGTCTGTGTGGTGCAGAAGCAGTTGAATGTTTGTATTCATATCTTTGTGGGGACCGTCCATTCATTTCTATGGGCGTAACCCTAATCCCAACTATGACAAACGTAACCCCTACTCAGCCTTAACCGTAACCATAAGTAACAGATTACAAGACTTTCGGCACTTTTAGTTTTTCTGAGTACAGTCACAAGATTTATAAAATTTATAAAATGGTCTGCACAATGTCAAAATAGCAGGTTTACACGCACACACACACACACACACACACACTGAGAAGGTTGCCAAAATTAAATGAGTTTCTCTGTCACACCGTTGAAACACCTGTTTGAACAGCTGTTCAAAAAGCAGTTCAGTGGTCCAACATCAGGACCATCATTAGGGAGTGACACCACTGAAAGGCCCACGCTGCATGTGGGTCACTGTCTGTCTGCTCTTTACATAATATACATGTGTCAATTTAACTTACACATGCTAGTACTTCAAAATCTACTTAAACAACTAAACATACTCTAGGGTACATCAGCATTTCCCATTTAAGGATCTCCCAGCCACTGCTCCTTCTTACTAGAGTAACTCGTTTGTAAAATGTTTTTTTTAAGCAGGCGGCTATTCCTCTGGGGGGCGCTGCGACTCTCCATGATAGATAACAGAACCAGGCGGAAAGCGGAAATCAGTTTGTCTTCAATCTCCCCTCCCTCACCCCCCCACCCCCGCCCTGAGGCCGTCTGGTTTTTCCGAAGCGTTCAATCCATCACCAAATTGTTCTGGAAAAAGGCCATGCCGAGGAAGAAAAACGACCAGGGGTCTGAGAGAGAGACAGGCGGGGGGCGGGGGGGATGGTTCCGGAATAGGGAATAAATATGGCGAGAGTGACGGCGGTCCCGTGCGGTAATGACAGCGAGATGTCAGTTATCTTTATGTCGGTTCGCTGGGGCGCCTGACAGCGCCACCTGACAGGCCGATAGATCAAATGCACAGCTGTGACAGCAGTGCAGAAACCGGGTCCCCCGACGCTGAATTACACTCCGAACGCAACAGTGCGGGGGTGTATGCCGGCTGCGGGGCTCTCCTCATGGGGTACGCTGCCTGTGGTGGCAGGGGGTCCTGATAATCAACACGAGGGGGGTGAAACAGTAAATAGAATTCCAGGATGCAAAGCGGCTAGCATTTAGAACTCGGTATGGGGGGGTGGGGTGTCACCTTTCTTCCAGCATGCACTGTGACCGATAAGGACACTTCTGTTGTTTTCGTTTCATCAGTTTTTCTAACTTTTCTCCCGGGTTTGGGAATCCGTTAATTATCTAGTGGATTTCGGCAGAACGGTGCAGCGTCTCGCTGCACACCTCCCTCACATCCTGCCGGTTTCAGGACTGTCTTTTTCTCTTTCCTCCTCTCCTATCTCTTTTCTTCTACACCTTCTTCTTCCTTCCTGGCCCCTAATACTGATATCCACAGTGAACCAGATGAATTTAATCTCAGCTGAGCTTTGCTGCACTTGGAAGATAACCAAACAGACCTACCCCCCCCCCCCCCCCAAATCGCTGCCAGAGGCCCCCCGGAAAAAGCCTCAGACCGAGCGATACACTCAGTGGCAAACTGCACCCTTATTAAAACGGAACTGCCGACAACAGTTACCGGCTTCTCACTTGAACGGCAATTATTAATTTGAAGCACCATCTAATTAAAGCTACAACGGAGCATTTAGCCGCTCGTTAGCGTTATTCCATCAGATGGTAATTATAACGAGCTCCCAGTTTATCGCCAGGCAGCCGGACGCCAAGGTTGCAGGCCACTTTTGGATGATCTGGGGTCAGTCGAGAACCACCATAGGGGTCCTGCCGGGATTCGGGCCAAGATTGCCCAGTGCCAGGTGGGCCCCCAAGGCGGCCACAAACCCCTAGGTGTAACAGAGCATACAGCACTACCCAGACGAGTCTTTTGAGTAACCAGTCACTGTACCTTTGAGGATAAGCAGCTGATAATGAGTGGTTTACACTCTGCTGGACCTTTGAGGATGATCAGCTGATAACCAGTGGCTTAGATGCTGCAAGACCGTTGACAATGACCAGTTGATAACAAGTGGTTCACCCGCTGCTGGATCTTTGAGGATGACCAGTTGATAATGAGCAGTTTACACGCCGCTGGACCTTTGAGGATGACCAGCTGATAACGAGCAGTTTACACGCTGCTGGACGTTTGAAAATGACCAGTTGATAATGAGCAGTTTACATGCTGCTGGACCTTTGAGGATGACCAGTTGATAACGAGCAGTTTACACACCACACGACCTTTGAGGATGACCAGTTGATAACGAGCAGTTTACACGCTGCTGGACCATTGAGGATGACCGGCTGATAACGAGCAGTTTACACGCTGCTGGACCTTTGAGGATGACCAGCTGATAGTGAGCGGTTTACACGCCGCTGGACCTCTGAGGATGACCAGTTGATAACAAGTAGTTTACATGCAGTTGGACCTTTTGACCAGTTCACCAGTTGATAATGAGCAGTTTACACGCCGCTGGACCTTTGAGGATGACCAGCTGATAACGAGCAGTTTACACGCTGCTGGACGTTTGAAAATGACCAGTTGATAATGAGCAGTTTACATGCTGCTGGACCTTTGAGGATGACCAGTTGATAACGAGCAGTTTACACGCTGCTGGACCTTTGAGGATGACCGGCTGACAACGAGCAGTTTACACGCTGCTGGACCTTTGAGGATGACCTGCTGATAGTGAGCGGTTTACACGCTGCTGGACCTCTGAGGATGACCAGTTGATAACAAGTAGTTTACATGCAGCTGGACCTTTGAGGATGACCAGTTGATAATGAGCAGTTTACACGCCGCATGACCTTTGAGGATGACCAGCTGATAACGAGCAGTTTACACGCTGCTGGACCTTTGAGGATGACCAGTTGATAACGAGCAGTTTACACCCCGCTGGACCTTTGAGAATGACCAGTTGATAATGGGTAGTTTACACACTGCTCAACCTTTGAGGATGACCAGATGATAACGAGTGGTTTACATGCTGCTCGACGTTTGAGGGTGACCGGCTGATAAGGAGCCGTTTACATGCTGTTTCCCTAATGATACGCGCTCACAGTGTTGTGCTCTGGATGCCTGATGCCGTGACCATCTGCAGCCCCCGACCCGTGGCGTTACTGATGGGGATGCTGGAGGTGTAGTGACGTGGAATGGAAGTCTGTCTGTGAAGCGGAAGGTGGGGGTCATTCTAACTCCCTGGAGACCCTGACCCTTCCGTCCCCCCCTTACTCCAATGTCGGGTGGTCTGGATGCTCTGTGCACCAAAATCAACATGTGAGGAGACAAGAGGAGATCCTTGCTGTCTCACGTGAATGAGGGGGCCGGCCACTGTTCTCCAGCGCCCCCTACTGCCTATATGTGTGTACATCCACATAGTATGTGTTGAAGTAAGAATGCATGTCTCCCTGCAGTCTGATAATGCACAGCATCACCTGGGGTCCGACGCTGATTAGGCCCTTGATTTAATGCGGATTTAACAGGCTGACCTGATTGGTGAGTCATGCCATTGTTGAGTGATGTGATTAGTCACTTAAGATGTAGATTTTAAGTGTGTCGTTTACAGACTCTTCTATTTTTATACAGCGTATTTCCTCAGATCTCGTGGCATCTCACGTTTAAACAATGCAAATGGCCTTAGATCAGCGCCGGCCATAGACTCAAACAAAATCAACGCTCTACCATTTTAAATACACACCAGAGAGGCCTGAGGCAGCTGCCCCACCCTAACTCACCTCCAGTGTCCCGTGAGCCGTCGCCAGCAGCTAGGTGATTAGACTCGGAAGTGAGACGGTGCTCCACGGATGGGGGGGGGAGTGGGTGGCAGGTGGGGTTGGGGGGGGTTCTTTTTTGGCCGGTCTCCCGCGGCTCCACGGGTGGGGGGTTTTGGCCCTGGGGGGCCCCGGGGGGCCTTCAAACAACTTTTTTGGCCCCCCGGGGGGGCCCCCCCCCCCCCCCCCGGCCTCTCAC
>JAODKC010000002.1:21200916-21211194 GCA_026777985.1 Mormyrops attenuatus
CCCCCCCCCCCCCCCCCCCCCCCCCCCCCCCCCCCCCCCCCCCCCCCCCCCCCCCCCCCGCGGAGGCAGCGGAGTACCCCCTCATCTCTGCCTTATGTCGGCCGTTTCCATGTTTCTGGCCTAACTCACACTCTGCCACGCAGGCCGGTCATGCGGCCTTTGAAAAAAATTTTAAAAAGAGAGAAAGAAAAAAAAACAGCCTTCAATTGATACCATGTGGGCTGGCTTCACAAAGACAACATTGTGTTCCATAAATCCTGACGGCAGCGCATGGCTCCGGTTCCAGGATCTTGGGGTTCGGCTGTGGTGAACACTCATGCTGTGGCAAGCCCCAGAACACTGCCCCCCCATCCCACAGTGCCTTCATAGCCGCTTCTACCTCAAGCTTCCTGGATCCCTCTTATAAAGCTTGAGAGACAGAATTCAGAAACCTCCTGTTACAGGCTTGAAACATTTATCATGTGATCATATGACCCCAGCAGGAGACTTTGAGGACAGGAGTCCCTGACGGCCCCCTGCAGTGCAGAGTGAGTAACAGCAGGTTTGGCTCTGCATTTTAGGTTAACTAAATGTGTGCCCTTGCATGTGCTAAATGCTGAATGGTGGTATAAAGGTAGCTTTCAGAGTTCCTGCTTCAGCTCCCATGAGAGACGCATCACTGCGAAAACTTCTAACTCAAATGTAGAAAGTGTCAATTACCTCCAGCCGATAATACTGTTTTCCTTTTGATACATCCCTAAAAGAATGTATACACAAACAGGCTGAATGTTGGCGAGTACTACTGATTATCACCAAGTAATGCTGAACATTGCTGTGTACCACGGACAACCACTGAGTATCACTGAATACTGCTAAGTATTGCCAAATATTGATGACCAATGAGTATAACTGAGTATCAGAGGTTGTGAGCTCTGAACAAACACAACAACGATAAACTTTTCCCCTAATCACTCTGTGCCCTCTTTAGAGAATTAACACTTAATTAAAGGAACTGAACTTTGTGCATTAACTGAAATTTAAAAACAGCCACTGAAAATATAACAATGGCAGAATTTTGCAAGGCGGACAGTGCCCTGTTTGACCTTTATTTCGTAGGCGCGTCCCGGACGAGTGTGACGCGGAACGCCAGGGGAGACCGGCTGAAGAGGCGATGACTCATTGATAGCACCGCCAGGGCAGATATTTTAAGGGAGGGACACACACGGTCCCCCACAGTGCATGGAACATGTTGGCAGTCCACGTCACATGGGCCGGGAGTACCGCATCACGGCACAAGTCTCCAGCATCGCCGCGGTAATGAGAGGTGACAGGGGAGGCCTTCCTATTCGGACTCTATTACAGCACAGACTGTCTCGTGAATAAAGAGCGAGAGTGGCATAAAGAACAGCACGTCTCATGAACTGGGGGGCGGGGGGGGGAGTGCTGAAAATGAGCCAGTCCAGGGTAAAATAAAAGGGGAATGGAGGGGGGCATTTCAGCTGGAGGAAAGCAACAGCCATGTGGCGAGGAGATAGACAGGACCTCTCCAGCTCCAGCGTTAATCTACTTTAAAGCTTGGTGCTCTGAGGTCATGTTCGCCTGCCAAATGCCAGTGTGACCCTGCGTGTCACATCTGAACAGCTGCACTGCCACCAGGACCTTTGACTGCGCGCTCGTCCGCGGCTGCGGCGGAAACTGCCGTTAATCTCCTGACATCACACAGTCACCTCACCATGTCCACTCTCTCTCTCTCTCTCCCTCTCTCTTTCTCTCCCTCTGACTCTCCCATTTCTCTCTCTCTGTCGGTCTGTGTCCCCCTCTGTCTCTCACAGTGGGGTTGGCTTGGGGGGGGGGGCGGGGGGAGGTCAGGCTGCATGCTATCTCGTCTTCCGCCCTCTCCGCTATAAATCCCGTGGCTGTTAACTTGGCGACCCGTGCTTCATCTACAGCGTCCAGATGCCCACACGGTAAAACTCGGTGTGTGGAACGGGCCGTAAAAAGCGAGGCTTTGAAGTGCAGTGCAGTAAAGTGCCATGCTGGTCCTTTACGGCCATGAGGGATCCCCCCATTAAACATGCACGTGGAGCGGGGGCCAAGGCATGTACGGGAGCCAGGCCAACAAATGAAACCTGCACTGTCCTGGTCCCTGGGCAGGGAGCGGCAAAAGACCGGAGCCCTTTCCAGGAAAAACATACTTAAGCCGCTCCGCCGTTTTTAACCATAATCGCTTGCACAGGCCTCCCCCTGTGCCCGTCTGCATGAAACACCCTGAGAGATGGATCTCTCTGCTTTTAATTAGAACCCCACACGATTTTCATTGCTGCCCCACTGCCTTTGAATGTTACACAATTCATCTCCTAGGAGCCTGGGCAAATAAAAACATGCCACCGACAGCGGCTCCAGGGGGGGCACCACGCTGCGTCACTTTACTGTGCCGCCGGCGAGTGGGGGGCTGGCTACTAGCGCCCAGGATATCTGTGTGACCTGATTCTGCTGTTAAGATTTCCCAGGTGATGTTAGCTGACACTAAGACAGCGCACACCCAAATACACACACCACCACATGCAGCCTTTAAGGGTCCCGAACATCACTTGAGTCTCTGAACTATGACAAAACCCAGACTGGTCACAGAATGATGCACTGAATCTGGAGTCGGGTCTCCAAATTCACGTGTGTCGAATTTACAGACAGAAATGCAACTCTAAAGAAAAGAAGAGGTCAAAAGAGACACGAGAATAACTTGTACTTTTTCAAAACTAGCAATAATTTGAATCCCCATGTTGCAACTCATTGTACCAGCTTTTTTTTTTTAGATCGATTGCTGGATTCTGATCACTTGATTTTTTTTGGACAGAGAAACTGACCAACGTATAAATTTTTAGGAACGGTAACGTGTGTGTTTACTGACGGCTACCAAGGAGCACACCAATCCGAATTGCAAATGGCTGACAGCATGTCATGAGCAGCAAGACGCAGAGTTACTGCTGCAGTTGCTTTGGGCCCCGCCGGGCCAGGCTGAAAGGCCCGGTCCACAAGCAGATATCAGCGGGTCCCTGGGGAGCATCTGGCTGGCCACCAGAGGACGCTGTCGATGCGCCAGGCTGCCTTGCTCCCGTGATTTACCAAGCTCGTCTTCAAGCATTTCAAGAGAGAGCCAGTGAGGCAGGGGGCTTTCAGATGGGGGGGGTGTGCAGGGACACAGTCTGGCCTGCTGCCGGAGAGGTGGAAATGGCAGGGACGCACACACACACAGACACAGACACGCACACAGACACAGACACAGACACGCAGCTTCACATGCACATACAGAAACACAGAAATGGACACACAACCTCGCACACACACGTACACACACACAGGTTTGTAATTATATCTTTATGGGGACTCTCCATTCATTTCCATGGGGAAAACTCTAATCACAACACGACGACCTTAAACCCTAGCCAGCCCTAACCTTAGCATAAATAACCAAACAAACATAATAATTTTTTGATTGCATTCACAGATCTTTGTGGGGACCTGAAAAATGGTCCCCACAACGTCATGAAAAACAGCTTTTTATTACATTGTGGGAGACAGCTTGGCAATGCTTGGTCCCCACAATGTAATATAAACACACACCTCACAGTAGAAAGAAGCACCTTCTATCAGTAGAGGATGAGTACAAAGAGGAGATTAGGCTGCCACACCAAACCAGCCACCTTCCACTGCAGCTGAGCTGATAACCCAGTGACAAACACTAACCGCCCCCCCCACCCCACCCCACCAAGAAGCCCCACCCGGCCGCTCACCCGCCGTGTGACAGCTACGCTTGCAGCGAGAAACCAGTCAGGGCCCGAGTCTGCTGTCATTCCTCCCCGCTCCTCCTGCGGCTATGCCCCCAGTCCACCAGCAGGGCGAGGGGGGTCGGCAGCGCCCGCCTTCCCGGTGAACCGAACGGACCCGTTTTTGTTGCTCTCCAAAATCCCAGTGCTGTGTGTAGGCAGCCAAGGTCACTGAGCTCAGCACACAGCCGCTGAACACAAAAACATAAACGCAAAAAGGTTCAGCTCCTGGGAATACCGTTTCACCTTCCCTTTGACCTCGCTTTGTGGTGACTTTCTGTATGAAACGAAACATCACACCCGACACACAAAACGGCTCAGTGCAAGCATGAGAACACAGGAACCCGCTGAGATAATGAGCATAGGTGTATAGGAAAGGAGAGGCTAGCTGTGCTAATGAGCATAAGCATATATAGATGAGGAAGATAGCTGTGCTAATTAGCATAAGCGTATATGAATGCGGAAGCTAGCTGTGCTAATGAGCATAAGCATATGTAGATGAGGAAGATAGCTGTGCTAATGAGCATAAGCGTATATGAATGCGGAAGCTAGCTGTGCTAATGAGCCCGAGTATATATGAATGAAGGAGCTAGCTGTGGTACCGTGCATAAGCATATGTAAATGTGAAGCTAGCTATGCTAATGAGCATAAGCATATATGGACATAACTGTGATAATGAGCACAAGCTAATGCAAACATGCTAAAAAGTAAAAGAATATATGAATGAAGAGCCCAGCTGTGCTAATGAGTATTTAAATGTATGAATATCAAAGCTAGCTATGCTTTAAAAATATATGGACATAGGACCTAACTGCAGGGTGGCCAACTCTGGTCAGCTGGCTGGAGTCAGATTTTCAGGACAAGTCTGCACATATTTACATGTATGCAACAGTTGTATTGCCTTGTAAATAGTGAGTAGGGTTTTCAAACTACTCCAACACTTTTGTAGCTAATTTTAGGTTTATAGTGGAGTAATATACATTTACCATAAGATTTTTTGTGTGAGCATGAGAGTCTGAAAGCGTGAGTGTCACGCCAGATGTGTGAGAGCTGGCAACCCTGAAACTGTGATAATGAATACAAACTAATGCAAATATGCTAACAAACAGTAGCATATAAGAATGCAGAATCTACCTGTGCTGATGAGTAAAAGCTAATAGAAATACGCTATAACCATATATAAATGTGGAAGCTAATTGGGCAAAATAGCCTACCCTTATATAAATGTAGAAGGTAGCTATGCTAACAAACATAAGCATACATGAATGTAGAAGCTTGATGTGCTAATGAGACACAGGAATGCAGAAGCTAGCCATGCTAATGGTGTTTGTGTCGAGGAAGCACACATTAGGCAAATGGACTAGCAGCAGGGGTAGAGAGAGCGGGCCTCCTGACATCCACACGCTGCCCACCGCTCTCTCTGTCACTCCCTCTCGGCACTCCATTAACTCCCGCAGTTGTGGCTGGCCTGTGGCTGCACCATGGCTGCGCCGTACAGGCGTGTGATACAGGGATCTGCAGTAAATCCACTGCTCCTGGAGGTCCCCTCTGCCTGCACTTATCACTGCTTTTCAGCCATCGATGTGCTGCCCATTGGGAGCCAGGGGGCAGCAATGTGCCTCACAGGCCCTCAACAGAAGTGAGAGGGGCCCCTGACCCCGGAGGTCGAGGGGGTCACTTAGCATGTGACGCGCTAGGGTAGCATGTTTCCTTTGAGCCGAGTCCCCGGTAGCTGTCTTTGGTAGCCTCTGGGGCAGCACTGCCCACCCCCCCCCCCCGTGATGAAGAGGATAATGGCTTTCATGAGCCGCCGGGCACGAGACAGAGCGTCGCCAGACGCCGGCGAGCGCGCCGCTCAAGTTGCCGTGATAAACGAGCGTAATATTTCACAGCTTACTGTAATCCTTCGCTCTATCGGCGGCATCGCTGATTTTAATTAATCAAGTTTCTCACTCGTGTATTTCCCGGTGGGGAAAAAATTTGCACATGCAAAAAAAAAGAAAAGCATCAGATATTAATGCTGAGGGTGGATAAAATAAAAAAGATAGCAAGCATTTATAAATAGGGACCAGAGAATAACAACTCCCTCTCTGGTTTTCCTGTGACAGACACCGATAAACAGCCTCCAGCCAGTTTTGAGATGGTTGTTTCAATTAGCGCACAGACACACGCAGGAGTCCCTACCACTCTCCTCTCCATAAAAAAAAAAGATAATACAATTTAGGTCTCCTGCTGTATGGAAACTCGTCCCCGGTTTCCATAGCAACCCACTCCTGGCCCAGACACTGCGATGAGGAGGAGCGGCCTCCAAGGACAGAGGCACAGGCGCTCCTACACAAAGCCGGGGCCAATTATGGCTGCTCCCAGCATGCCGGGGGTTAAGCTCACCAATCGTGTCGCAGAATGCAAATGAGGCCCAAGTCACACTGGCTCCAGATGAGGAACATGGCCAGACAGAGAGCTAAGTAAACACAGTGAGGGTATGGGGGGGGGTGTCATACCCAAAAAAATCAAGAACACTGCGAATATTCAGCAGGGCACGTCCAGTCCAAGCATCACCAAGCTGAGCCCTTCATCCAGATCTTAAATATCTCAACACATGTTATCGGAATTAGCCGGGGGTCCGGTCCATTACTGCTTCATGGGCCAGACGGGCGTCATAAATTGTCAGAGAAACAGGCCGGCCCTCCACCCATGGCCCGGCATGGCTCGCCAAGCCTGCCTGGGCTCCGCAAACAAAAATAAATCTTCACCTTGGATGTATGAACCTGCAAAAATGCCGGCGCGGAATTTGAGATAAAAACAAAAGAAGCGTTCAAAGTCCCCCCCCCCCACTCCGTACCCGAGCGCACACTCTAACGTCTTAACAAGTTACTTTGCGGACTAACAGAGAGGCTGGATTGTCCCGTGGGGTTTAGCAGAATGCAGGTTTAACGGGTGTTTAGCGAGTGTTTCTCTGTTAGCTGTGCCCATACCCACGCCGCAGGCTGATGCTAATGCTAATGTCAACACTAATGCTAACGCTAACGCTAACACTAATGCTAAATCAGACACTGTCCCTTTCAATAATTACTATCGTATATCGATGTAGTGATGTGGCTCAAAAGATAGAAATTACCAATCCTTCCACCCCCCAGCTAGATGACAGCACTATTCAAAACACAGTGAACATGATTGTGTGAAGCATATACATCAGGGAGACAGAGAACACGGACCAGAACACCAGGGGTCCCCTGGCAACCCCCATGGCGGCAGGATTATAAGGAAGGGGTCGGCTTCCAGAAGAAGGCGGGACCTGTCGACATACTACCACAGTCTACAGAGTGTATGGTAATATAAAATCGTATATAAATATCTGACTCCCACTATCAACATATATATACACACATCTACACAAGCTACTGCATTCACCTTTAAAATACTAACTAACACAGATAACAAATTATCCCTCCTAGCACTTTACTGCTAAATGTTTTGAAATGCAGATTCGCCGTCCCTCCGTCACGCTGCGAAAGCGTCCTACAAATACATGCTTTTAGGGTGCAGAAGAGCCCAGCAATTAAATCCAGCCACGGTTACTGTCGTCTGATGTAACCAGTCAGGCCTCTGTATCGGGGGAGGATGGGGGTCCACACAATTATCTACGACACCCTGTGGTCTGGCAGCTCGGACGAGTAATAGCTGAAATACGCCAACATCGCAAACTAGAACAACATAAGAGATGGATGAATAACCTCTTATTCAGTTCAGGGTCACGGCGCACCTGGAGCATATCCCAGCATGCACAGGGAAAGAGGCTCCCCGGCGCTTCGGGGGACACACACACGTACACCCTCAGAGGCGTCGGCCCATCTAAACAGTGCCTGCGGACCGTGAGAAGAGGCTGGAACACACAGAGAATGACGGGAGAGCGTAGATACCGCACACGCAGAGCCGGGCAGGGAGTCAAACCCACAACCATGGAGGTGCGAGGCCACAGTGCCGCCCAGCAAGCCAGCATCCCACTCAAAACACCCGAAAACCAAGGGATAAGTGAAAACAGGTGCTGGACCCATGACCCCTATTACCCTGCGTGAGTGACAAACACAGGGGCGTCAGAGGGGACGCCGGAGACAGGCTTATGCCTCTCCAATCCCTGAAAACATTTCCTCCTTTTCTCAGTTGATTCCGCCGTTTGTGGAGTTGCGTTATCTGTTGCCAAGCCTGGGTAACGCACAGCTGCACGTCCACCAGAAGCTGAATCAAATCACACAGGGGGGGGGTCGGACAATCAAACACGCAGACCCAGCCAGGCCACCTGGAACATGGAGCCTCTGAGTCAGCGGGTTATGGGGAGGCCAGGCCGGGCGGCCCGTGGGTCGTGCTGCGGACGGGATCACACACGCCCAATGCCGTGGGCCAGAGGGGAGGGGCCTCTGTGTGGGAGGCGGAGACATAAAATAAATCAACGAATGAACAGGAACATCTGACTCAATACACCCCCCACCCCCTGCTGTATTGCTAAATTTTCCAACCCTGGCCAAGGGGAGAAATTTTAAAACTTAACTGATTATTAGCTCGTTTGCACTTATTGCACTTCTTAATCATGATGTTTAATGAATTTGACCACTTGAATCACTTTTATAGAACGTTGATGGGGGAAGGGAGAGGAGTGACAGCATTTCTAGAAGTTTCTAACATGTTTATACTGTGCTGTCTGTCAGTACTGAACACCAAAGATAAACATGAATACTGCTTATATTCCCAAATGTTCTGTGACAGAAGTTGATTTCTTTTTGCCTTGTGGTGATCATATGACTGCCAGCGGATCATGTGACTGCCATATGATTTGCAGAGAAACACCCTGAACCAGTATTTTCATTCTATGGGTGAAAAAGACAGTCCTTTAACCGCTAGGCCTCCTGCTGGCTGGATCTGCAGTGTCAGGGCGCTGCGGACGGGAGAAGGTAACCTTGCGTGTTCTGCTCTGGGATAAACTGCAAGTGAGGCCTCGTCTGTCTGGGATCCTTCCCCAAGTGAAGCTTCGCAGCCTCTCGGCGCGTCAGCCAGCACGCTGATGGTCCTTCTGTTCCACACAGCAGGAGTTTATAGCAGATGCCTCTGTTTTTTAACCCCCTTTATTGTCTTTCTGTTTCATGTCTCATTCTGCCATTTTAAGAAACGAAAAGAGAGCCGCACACTTTCAGTAAGGTGTCCCATGGACCCCAGATGCGGGCTGCAATGGGCGGGGGGGGGGCTTGATGTAGATCACTGCGGCGACTGCAGCGCGTCTCACTCACGCTAACGCCGCCGTGATCGCCGGACCAGCCACGGAGATGGGCTTCTCCCACATGGATTACTGGATTAAGCACGTCTTTGAGAGCAGCGCTGAGAGCTGCGCCGCCATCCTTCTCCTCAAAAAGGATGTTTAGCAGAAGGCAAGCCTTCCCACCTCCCAGCACAGAAACAACACGGTGGGCTATTTCATACCTGATTCCATACTCATTGATTTCCAGCACATTTTACATCTGGCTGGATATCCACCCCAAATGTGATTATGGAAGCGATGGTACAACAGCAATTACAAGTGCAGGAGTCGAACCTCTGACCTCCAGGTCACGGATTCTTAATCATGGCCTTGCTGGTGGCTTAATAATACGAGGTACTAACGGCTGTCCCTCAGGGAGACTAAAAGCAAGCATGTTTGGTGGGCGGTGCGTGGACAACGATCAGCCTCCTGCTTCCAACCACAAGTCTGACCAGCATTCCAGAAGTCCACCTCCGAGCATAGCGCCATCAACACTGTCACAGATTGCCGTGATATTTTAACGTGCATCAGTAAATAGGCTTGGGACGGCGCCTCCCTTTCCGGAATATTCCAGTCGAGCTTTGTTATGATGTTGCATTGTGACCGTCGAGCTGAGGACCCTCATGCTACCAGCGAACACGTGTCCGGGGGAGTCGTAATGACTCATGGCTGGGGGATCTCCCAGCAGTCAGGAATGAATGATATTTAGTTGGGTTTCACAGAAGGCCCCCCCCAAAGCCAGGCTGAAACCCTCGAAGGACCCGGTGGAGAGAGAGGCCCGTCACACCCAGATCTGACACCCGAACGAGAAATTTCGGTGTGAAAACCCAGGATCTGGTACCAGCCAATAGCTGGCTGAGTGAAAAGCTGTTCTGTTTGCACCGGACACGAGGGACATTCTGTTAGACCGCTGAAACACGCGGGTCAGGTCAGCACCGCAGAAACAGCAACCAGTCAGTCACTTTTCCCGCTCTGTCAGTCTGAAGCGCAGCAGCCAACATCCCATAGTAATTAGAGCCCAGTACACGGCGTGCCTGTGTTTAGCACGTATAAATTACCGGGGCACACATGCATAGTTGGAGCTGATTGATTTTCCAATAAAATCGCCATTATCAAAACAATAAAGGAGTGATTCGCCTTATTTTCCATTACGGCACCGCCTGCAGATGGCTGACAGTTAACGCCAGT
>JAODKC010000002.1:21222999-21238459 GCA_026777985.1 Mormyrops attenuatus
CCCCCCCCCCCCCCCCCCCCCCCCCCCCCCCCCCCCCCCCCCCCCCCCCCCCCCCCCCCGGGGGGACGCAGCCGTTTATCTGACTGGCCCTCCCGCGCTGTGTCCCGGATTTGCTTCCTGCCTGGCCAATCTCCTGTCCTCCGTGTGCTCACCCTGTCCCCAAGCATAATGCTACTGTTTATGTCCACATATATATTTTCAAGCACACTCAGTGATGCAGTTACACTTGTTGGCCCCTAGGGGTTCCACCTCCTACCTTTCTACACAGCGCAACAAGGATGAGAGCCAGTACCATATTTATCATCATTTATCATCATCATCATCTTTTTTTAAAATTCAATTTACTTGCCGTTTGACAAACATCGAGATTCGAACCTACTGCCATTTGATTGCCCAAAAAGGCAAAGGGGCAGAAGTAGAACCCTGGACAATTCCTGTGTGTCATATGCAGTGTCAGCGTTTACCATCACTCAAATTATACATTTGGAGGAGGCCACCTATTGGCACTACAGTATTAGAGGCCCCAAAGTGACTTTTGAGTGGGGCCACAGAAACAGCACATCGGCCCTTGGTTATGTGACTGGGAGTGGTGGGAGGTAGGGGCTGGCAGATCTGGTGTCTGTATGCTGAGACTTTGGAGGCCCTGGTCAGGATATTTTTAGGACAGCATATCCCCTGGAACACGAGCCCTGCTGCCAAACTGCCTGCTCTCTAAATAGAGCTGGGATCCCCACTGACCAGATCAGCCGTCAGACCCAGTGTCTCCAATGAGCACCCCCTAGTGGTCGTCAGACAGGCGTCGTCTCCGCACAGGAGGAGGAGGTCACCTGTGCTTAAAGAAGGACCTGGTATCCATGCCATCCAGGCTGCCACTGGGCGTGAAGGTCATCCCGCCTGCCAGGTGACTGTCACGGCAGCTCCTGATTGGCTCGTGGCTTGTGTTCGACCTCCCGGCCACGCCTCTGGTTGTAGTTGCTGAATGCAGACTGAAGGCAAACATGTAGCATACAGTTCAGCCACTGCTCATTTTTTTTTGGTGAAACTGCGCACGTGGACAGTGTTAGCATGAATGTCGGCCATGGGTCCAACTGCAGTGACTGCCAAAGAGGTCAAACCCATGACCCTGCGGTTCCACCCGGGGACAGCTCCATCTCCATGTGTGTTATGGCCACCGGAGATTGAGTCATTAAAGACAGAGGGACAATAATTGAAAACGGTATTAAAGACTCCCATACTTGGGGAATGGGGGGGGGGGGGCATGACTGTGACAGTGTAGATGACAGAAGGGTGGCCTGGTGGAATTTATAGAGACGTAGATCGGTGGATCATACATGGTGTGGATCCGGGTCCTGAAAGCGACACCACCGCATGGATGGGGGGGAGGAGGGAGTACCCCCCTCCCCCCAATTCAGCCTGCTGGCACACGCGACTGGGCCTAAACCCAGCTGGCTGGCCCAGGGAGGCAGCGCCTCGCAGCCCAGGAGGAGCCGGGAGAAGGGCGACAGGATGGAGGCACGGAAACAAAGGAACAGCAAGCTTCTGACGTCCGGCAGGATCCGCTGCCTCCATCCTCTCTGAGACGCGTGAAAGTCCAGGGAAAAAAAAATTATCATCATCAATAATTCATTTCAGTTTATTCTTCAGTGGTACAGATCGCAGTGTGGCTGGCTGCTTAACAAAGGATGTGAAACATCTGAGATTTAAAAGGTTCATTAAAAATAATCTATATAACATGCATATTCTGTTTCATATGCAGTATGTTTTAACCCAATAAGATATACATTTGTAAATGTAAAACATGTATATTAAGAAGTAAAACCATCACGTCATACATTTTTAAAAATAACATCCTACACCAATTCATTTAATTTCTTTAGGAAATCAGGGTGGAAAAGTCCGGAAAAAAGTGACTGGTCCATAGGAACTAGATCAGTGTTAGAGTCCAGAGTCTTGGTTTGGCCCCCCTGCCATGTCAAACAGGGAGCCAGGCTGAGCATGGGATCACCATGGTGTTACTGCTTAAATTGTCCTCTGGGAGGCGCTTTGAGATCCACATCCTGTGCGAAGCCTGAAGAACTTCACTTCAGTTACAGCTCGTTATCTATTACAATGTTACTGTTCAGGCATCTTGTCTGCATATGTGTAATAAAAATAAATAAATAAATAAAAGTTACACTTTAGCAGACACACTATAATGCACTGTGCTACACACTGCCCCCATGTGGAGTGTGTTACAGCACAATCTGACCAAAAACTGTGTAATCAATGCACTCATCGTTAACTTCATTGGTTGCCAGGGAACAGAGTGTCCTGTACTGTTTATTTTTTTGGGGGTGGGGGCATTCAAGGTTTGATGATGCTTTCTTGGCTATTTTGTGTAGTTTGGGGGTGAAATACTCCGGCGTGTGGAAAACCAACGGCAGCGTTGAGCCCCACCCAGGGCTCCTCTGGACAAATTGCGGTGTGGTGCTATTCAAGTCAAGGTCTTTGATATATCACGTGCATGACGAGTGAGTGCAGCCATACGCCAAATGCTTATGACATCACTCACATGCAGACACAGATACATTATACCTTTAATAGTATGAAAGTATGAAAAAAAGTATGCAAGGTACAGTGAATCAGGACCACCGAACAGCACATTCAGCATGCACTGCAGGGGGGGGCAGAGTCAGGTGGAGATTTGTTGTTTCGGGGGCCCCATTTAAAAAAGTCTTAGAGGTCTAACGCATTGCATTTGGTTCGCAGTCTCCCCTGGAGATGGGGCTTCATATCCTTCGTCTGACAATTCTTTGGTTGGGGGGTGTTGGGCATTGGATGGATGGCTGACCCTGCGTTCAGACACCAAGCTTTACTGTCACATCTATGTGTGTGTGCATGTGTGTGTCTTAATAAGGAGAGCATGATGGGATATGTGACAACTAATGCACTCCGATGTAGCGGTACACTAAGAAATAAAACTTCATTTCAGATTTTCAAAAAAATCCACCATTTCTCCAGAAAGGGAGTGCTGTCGTTGAAAGATATGCCCTGGGCAGCGAGTTCAGATTCCACCAGGCCCTTCCCGCCCTCTGATGTCGGTATAAATATAGATTAATGTGTAAAAAGCAGCATGAGATGAACAGCCCCCAGCTTTGCTGCGATGGTTCCTCTTTGCAAACAACCAAGCGAGTTCAATAATTTAATTCAAAACCCATTGACCTGAAGAGTACATCTACACCACCATTTCTAGAACCTTCTGTGATGAGCCAGGGGGAACATACCGTAAAAAATTCCATTCTGACCCAAAAGTTTTCCTGCTTGACATTGTGGCATTAGTCTCATCATGATTACTTGGCAGTTTTGTATTTGCATGAGAAGTTTCACTGCACTCAAATATGAGTTTTGGCAGTGCTGATGTCTCCATTCATCTCCCAGGACCACAAAACTCCTCACGCAGCCCACTGGACTGTGAATGAAGCTTGAGCTCAAGTCCAAGCCAGGCTTGGGTCCAAGCCAAGTCTAAGTCTCCACCTTGTTTATGGTACAAGCCAGGTCTTAGCCCCTGTCTTGGCTGGGGTACGAGCCAGGTCTAAGCCCCCGCCTTGTTTGGGGTACAAGCCAGGTCTTAACCCCTGCCTTGGCTGGAGTCCGAGCCAGGTCTAAGCCCACGCCTTCGCTGGGGTACGAGCCAGTTCTTAGCCCCCGCTTTGGCTGGGCAACAATCCAGGTCTAAGTCCCCACCTTGTTTGGGGCACAGGCAAGGTCTTAGCCCTCGCCTTGGCTGGGGTACGAGCCAGGTCTTAGCCCTCGCCTTGGCTGGGGTCTGAGCCAGGTGTAAGTCCTCACCTCCTTTGGACCATAACTAGGCCCCTGGTTTAAACCAGGTCTAAGGCCGCCTTAGCCCACCTAGGTCCACCACTTCTTGCTGTACTCTGGGCTCTTGACCCACTGAGAGGATGGAAGTAGATGAGGTCATGAAATGGCTTGTTGGTACCCAGAGAACTGGAGCTTAGTTAAACAAACCTCATAATGATGATAAAAATGCAATCGATAGTCTTCATCAACTGGCAGAGTAGAAAGGATCATTAATAATGTTTTTTCCTTTATTTGAGCATCCAAAATGCTCAGCGGCCCATCTTGGAAATCGTGTACACAAGTGCCATAGCACACCACAGCTGGATGGGTCTGAAAAGCAACTTCACAGCTTCAAAGCTGCAGAAGCAGAGGAGAGACTTTGGATGGGAACAGCAGAGGTCATACAACTGCCTCCCTGCCCACTCTGATCTTGATGACATGAATAAAGGAGCCATTATTAGTTATACTGATACAGCATGCAGAGAACCTCTTCCTAATTACACTGCTGTAATTTCAAAGTTAATTATCTCTGGTGATTCTGGCAAAACTTTTCCCTGCGATCTCGTTGAGTCACGTGACCTGGCCACCTGCCAGACGGAGGCACAAAAAAACGGCAAGAGCGGCTCGACCGCTTGGCTGAAAGCGAGTAGGCTGGCTCTGTGATACGGGGGGGGTTACTTTTCCCTTAGGGTGCGGAACAGGGGCCCAAAAATCAGAAGAGCGTGCTTGATGGATAATTGTTCTCCCAGGAAGGTTGGCGCTGAAAATGTCCGATGAGATGAATAGGGATTTTAAAAGGCCGCTAAATTCAGCAGAAGTTGTCTGTATCATATTTTTTAAGATAATAACATAGTAGGGTGCTAACATCGTGTGACCGCTCAGCGTCACAGAACTATCTGCCAACGTTAAGCATTAGCAAGAAAACAAACGGCCTTTATTGGCATATCATTCATTTTTCCTTTCAGAGGAGTGAAAATGAACAAATAATTAAACGCTAGCTTGTTTACGCAGCAGCGGTTCATTTAAAGGAGAATTCCCTTCAGTTCGCTCTATGCACTCCTGTGGGCTTGAGGAACGTTGTCCCACAATTCACTGTTGTGAGGTGTGGTGGCCCTCAAGACCTCAATAAAAGTTACCAATCAGACGCGAAGGCTGATTACTGTATTTTGTGTTTTTTTTCCCCTTTTTTGTCTTGAGTTTGAATGATATCTAAGTGCGATTGACAGTCATTTGATGGAATTACCTAATTATGCAGGAGATTCCCTGCTGTTCATCTCGCACAAAGAAAGATACCGCTAGAAAGACACCTTAAAAAGACCCTTTAAAAACTTTCAGATTTCATGACTTCGCTAGTGGGTGCACAAAAAAAAATGATAGAGAAAAATATTTCTGTATGGGTGTTGTGTGGCTCAGTGGTTTAGGCTATGTGATCGGAAGGTTGCCAGTTCAAATCCTGTGCTTGGTAGAGAAGCTTCCATTGGGCTGTTGAGCAAGGCCCTTATCCCCCCCTATAAAATGCCCCAGGGGTGCTGGATGGACGGCTGACCCTGTGCTCAGACGCCAAGCTTCACTCTCACCTCTATATTGTGTGAGACTTAAAAAAGAGACCATGATGGGATACGTGGAAACAGAAAACATATTTCAATGTACTTGTACTGTGTAAATAAAACATTTCTTTTTTGGAAATCGAGCCAAAAATGTGGGACTGGGGTAACATGTTATCGCTAAGCTGACACCTGCAGGGTTAGCACAGACACTGGCTCACAGGAGGCAGTCTTCAACCTCAGTAAGCAACCCAGGAGGACCAGAGGACTGCTAGCATTAGCACTACTGTTAGCACCATGCTAAGAGTATTAGCATTAGCCTTCCCGGCGTGTCTGAGCTTGGCTGCCCTTCCTGTGGAGTGGAAGTCATTAATTAGCTTAGCCTCCGGCATGCCCAGCCAGAAGCGGCCAGGGCCCCACGGGCTTGGACAAACTACCCGGCTGGCAGGAGCACCCGCTCAGAGCAGCGCCGTTCCAGCAGCACTCTGCTGACGGAGGTCTCCCCTGTAAACATCTGCGGCCGGCAGGCCCCGGGCTGCCGGTGACACAGGTCACATGCAACTTGCTTGGGTGTTGGGAGTCATGTGCTGGCCGTGGCGGGCACCCCCTGCCTGAAACCCCACCATACGCTAACGTGCTAACACACCAAAGGGCCTATTCATACACGATTGTTCAAAAACGGCAATCTCCACGTTACCAGCGGCCCCTAGTTCCTCTCAGTCTGGAGAAAATCTGTCGTTAATTCGGCTGTCAAGCGGAACAGTGGTGGCGGGGGTTGGGGGGGGGGGCTAACAGTGGCGTGCAAGGAGGACGTTTAGGAAGCCATGCACAAAACCTTCTTCTGGAAGCTTCTGGCCAGCCCCAGGATGTAAGCGCAGTCTGCCGGCTTCAGCGCGTCAAAACACGGGAAGAGGGGCGCGTAGGATGTACACAATGCAAATTTGACTAATTACTAAATGTCCTTGAAGCGATTCCAGTCCCCGATCCAGGCAGAACAGCCACAACACAGCTGATACACGCAACTGCAGGGGGTGGGGGTTCAGAATGATGCTGCTGCAGCAACAGAGGGTGCAGGGATGCGGGCCACGGAACCTGCTGGATACATTTCTGAAAAGTAGCAGCGCCTCGGAAGGCTGCAGGATTTAATTAGAGCGCTGGCTGCTGAAGCTCACATCCAGCCTGTCTGGCTAATTATGCGGCAGCGTGTAATAATATCATAACTTCAGCATAAACATAATGGGGCTTTAAGTCAGTGAGTGAGGCAGGCAGCAGTGAGGCCGCCCTCCAGAACTCTCGCGACCGCCAGAAGGACCCGGAAGGAAATCAGGTCGAATGCAAATCGACACCCGATTGGGGACTAATCATTTCAGAACTGGCATGCGGTCCCGAAAGCACAGAGCTGGTGTTTCTACAGCACCACTTCTTGTGTGACCCTTAACGGGCAGGCTGCAAGGGGCCAGGTTTCAGTTTCATCTACGCATATGACTTACCAGAGTTACCAGCTGAACCAGTTGGGGGAGGGTGACACCAAGTCCACTCTGACTAGCCCTGCCCCTGCCTTGCCATTTATTTTAAAGAAAAGGAAAACCAGTAGGGTGCGCAGTCATTAAACACCGTTCTAATTTCCTGTGAGTGTGCAGTAGAATGTGCAGATGGCCAAAATGTTCAGACAAGCAGCGGGGGATGTCAGGTAACTTCCTATGTTGGTGGAAGCAACCAATTGCTCCTTTTGAATTACAATCATAAACTGTAAAATCACATTTACTTTCTTTCTCCTGAAGTGTGACTGTTACCATGTTTCCATTATACATTTGTCAGCTGTATATGTATATAAGCAGGTCGCGACTGACGCAAGTAATCCATCCCTCAAAACCTTACGTAAGTCAGATTTTGCAGAAGTCATATTAACTTGCCCGTACCATTTCACCGTATAGCGGGGGGGGGGGGGGGGCGGCGAGCAATCTTTTCCAGATAGGGTCACTGTGTGTGGGGAATTTCGTAGCAACTCCCTAATTAGATTATTAATTAGAGGACTGATTGGCAGAAGAGTCCTCACCACTGACCTAAAGGTTATCCCAGAAACATACACACTGGCCCTTTGCAGATAAGATTGGCCCCCCCTTTTTTATAGCAAAAGCATGTCTTAAATAACATGTATTAAATAAATGAAAACATAAAATAAGGTTTTTTGTATTAGCGCTTCCGTAAACTCTCACATATCTTGGATATTTTTTTGCATAATTCCAGATTTAGTAAAGTCGATTTAGCATGAGTCGAGACCTGCCTGTAAATTTAAATTACATTTAAAATTAGAATTATATACAATATTATAAATAAGCTTCAGATACTGACATTAGACGTCCCCATAACCTGAAGGTGTCATGGCTTTAAGGATGAACTGGACCAACGCTTGTGAATTCCCATTTCTACGCAATTCTGACTTTCCAGGGGACTCACACAATGCCAAAGTGCATCCCACAGGCGAGTGTGCGGGTGAAGCACACTAACCGGGAAAGCGAAAGAACACAGCCGCAGGCTGAGGGAAGGGCGTATGGCGAGATCGCAGAGAATGGGTGGAGGGTGGCTTGCTGGCCCAAACAGACCTGTTCTTCAGACAGAACATTTATAAAGTGAGTAAATCTGGGAAGGAGCAGAAGAAGAAAGGTGCCCAAGCACACTGGAAGCCCCCACCCCATTTATTCTGTCATCGTTGCCCAAAACATGATCACCAGGTATACAGTGCCAAATATTACTGAAAAACCACCATCCTGCCTCTGTATCACAGACACCCCGAATAAGCTAACGGCTGCTCTGCCGCCCAGCTCAATTTCACAAAAACATGAACAATGGACACGCCGGCCTACACCGTTGCCACACTCTCCTCAGATGATCCCTTTCACCTGTGCATGGACAAAGGTGGCTTTCAGGAGCCAGACAGGATTCTGTTTTGCTTAATGCTAAATTGAGATTGAACAGCGACGTTAGGTTTTGTTTAAAACCAGGCTCATTGCTCTGGACATACATTCACAAAGGAGATGACTGTCTACACTATGAGACGGCTGTGACGAGAACGGACCGGATGGTAGAACGGAACAAATGGGAGGGTAGCTCTCCAGTACCACCTACCAGGACATGGATGGCATCAATTGGCAAAAACAGCCCCAAGCTCACTGGCGCCCCCTTCAGGTCTACTTTCTGTAGCACGAGGCTGCATCACCCAGTGCTCCCCTTCGGATGGGGCATTGCCAAAAAGCAAGACGCCTAGCCCTAATTCAAATGGCAGAGTCCAAAAACTTTATGGGGTGTTTGGATTGAACAGGAACAGCACAGCACTGTGTGTTCCTTCCTAATGAGACTTTATGGGTTCTGTTCTATTTTCCTCCCTTTATTTCGGGTTTCTTGACATCTCTACTGGCACGCGGAGCCCCGTCCCACAGCGGGCCTGAAGACTCCAGCAGGCCCTCGCGGTCCAGGGCCAAAGGGGCTGGGACAGTGATGAATTAGCGGGGAGGGTCCGATCGCTTGGTAAGTGCTGGGGGAGTGGTTACGTGCCCCTGGAGAGAGGCCAATCACTGGGTCGCGTTTCACAGAAGCCAGAACGAAAGAATTTAACACCCCCCCACCCCATAAAAAAAAAAAAAAACCTTGCTGTCTGGACTGACCGAGGGCTCTGAGGCTGGGCACAGGAGTGCCATGTCAGACAGCCAAAGCGGTCAAACTGGACTGCCAATCGGCCAGAGGGGGTCAGGGGACAGGGAGCAGGTGGTATATACGTGCCTAAAGTGGCATGTCTCATGGAAATCTGCAATGATTAAGGACCCGATTACCCACTCCACCCCCCCCGGCCCCCGCATACTCCGCTTTCAATTGTGCAACAGTTTCCTACAAAGAAACTCAGAGAGCAGGTACAGCTGCTAATCTGACGTTAAAAACCACGGTCAGAAACAGATGCCCCTGTTCCCTGGATTCGCAACACACCAGAAGCTCCGGGGCACCTGTGCCACCCGGCCTGCCCCCCGACCCGACCACAGCGCCCCCGTGAAACTGAGAGCCCCTCCTGTGAGAGCGCGAGCACGGAATCTCGCTTTCAGAATCCGGCCCCCCATGGGAAAGAGTGCTTGAGCAGGGAGACACCTGGCCATCGTTCTGAGGAGGGGCTGTACCTTCACGCCTGGGTGAACCCCAGGTAACCTCAGGCGACCTCAGACAACCTCGCTACGTAGGAAAAATAAAAAAACAAATAATTGTGCCATTGATGGCACTCGCACAAGAGAAAAAGCACTAAGCACAAAATTAGCCCATGTGCAGATCTGAAGAGAGAGCTGGAAGGGGATCTCCTTACGTGAGGAAAAGGCCACAGATCTCCTGAGCGCTCGTGGGGAGGGTGCGACAGCATAAAGGCAGCAGCCAAGGAAACAAACACACACCAAATAAGCATGTGACACAGGAGAAGGAAAGACAGCGACGGACACCATTAATAAAGTGAAGACCAGGGAGATCTTTGCCGTGAACTGGGGGGGTCCTTCTCCTGACATGGGTGACCTTGGTCTGCCTGTTTTTTTTCCCCCAACTAGAGCTCCCTACTATGGAAACCAATCAATCAAGATGCCACCCCAGCCCCAGCCCACAAGGTCGCCCTTGTGGAGGGCTCTCGCTCACATGGGCGTCGGATCTGGCCCACTCAAAGGGGATTAGATGCTCAGAAGCGTTTACACTCCGCAAACCGTTACTGCGCACTGACACTTAATGAGGGTTTCTGCAGTCTTCCAGAGTGAAAAGGAATGATAGGGCACTAATTAGGTAACCAGAAAGTGACTGGTCTTCGCTGAGGCCTCAGTGTGATCCTGGAGGATATGAGAGGCACATAAAGGACCATCAAACACGACGTTTCCTGCTGGATGTTTGGAATGTTTACAGCTGCCTTGAAGAGCCCTTATGCCAGAAGCATTTCATATTTTAATAAAAATAAAATAATAAATATGATTTAAAAATCAAAATCTCTACATGTATCTCCTTTGCTTTCATCCAGAGATCCCACAACTTCATTCAGGCTAAAACGTGAAGCAGCAACCCGGATATTAAAGTCCATGACATGATTGGTTATGACACCCCGAGTCCTGCTCGGGTCAGACACCGCCAGTGGTGATGTAAAAAGTCACATGACCACAACCAGCAAATAACATCTGGTCCAGGCAGCCCAACATGTGTCCAAGTGAAACGTGTCAGGAATGTGTCCCTACAGGAGGGGGCTGGGACCTGTTAGTCTTTGTTGGATAGAGGACTGCCCCACAACCTCACCTTCAGCCCCAACCTGACAACCATAGCCGAAAAGGGCTCTAAGTGGTGCACAGTTTGCGGGCCACTGGAATGTGGGCTGCCATGGAAATGGAAACGTGGTGGTCACATGGTCCTTTTCCCAGGAAAATCAGAGAGATACTGCCCCACATGAACAACTTCTTTAAGAGTGCAGGTCTGGGAAGTGGAAAACTCACAGGCATGTCTGCATGTGGACATGCGCACGCACACACAAAAGACCTGAACAGAGAGGCACTTGTCTGGTGTGGAGGGGGCGGGTAAATAAATAAATGTTGGGACTGGGAATTCTGGAGCAGGAATTTCTAGTAAAAATCTGTTAGAATTAAAACACCACACTGAAGACCAGCTGGCACCGAGTCTGGGAGACAAGCACGTCGCCTCCCACGGACGATGTTTACAATAAGAGATGATTTGAAAGGGCAGCGTTTTGTGAATGCGCTGCTGGAAGGCGCTGGCATCCTCGGGCGCCCAGGATGGCAGAGCCCAGCCGTGGTGTTGGCAGGGCGGCTGGCAGCGTGATAATGGGGAGAGACGCCAGCACCTCACACTCACGGCCTGTGAAGTCCTTCCTAAACGAGGGGCCAGCCGGTGCCAAAAAAGTTGGAGGGGCTCATTCGGGAAAATGAGAACAAAAGAGCCCCTCCCCCCAAAAAACAGGACAAAACAAAGGACAGAGGAGGAGGAAAGAGGAGCAAAATGGAAGCGGTAGAAGAACCACACTTGGATGTATTTATAAGGTCATCCAAAGTCACTTGAGCATCACAGACTCCAGGAGATGCAGTAGGTCCCACCCCCCCTAAGTAGGTACTGAATTTTCTACCTACCTACTGATTAGCGCCTTCCTAAATAAATCCATCAAAATAAAAGCTAGGCATGGGGCAGGAGGCAGGACAAATCTTCAAGCGGGCTCTGTGTTCGCTCCTCAAGTAACGAGTTATGCCCTGCCCCCCACTCCAGCAAAACACCGGCATTAGTTACTGAGCCGAATGCCCGTTCGACTAATACGAGACTGTAATGGATGCACAGGCTCTGCCATTATATGCTAATTAAATGGCACTCCAGGCACCATTCTAAGTGCCATCATCAATTTCCCCTGCACTTCTTAACGATCCTGCTGAGGTGCTCGGCGAAGGGGTCGGGCAGGTGGCGCTCCGCATCCTCAGAGCCCACCCGCGCCAGTGTGGTCCAGGGTCTGCGCCCAGCCCGCGCTCGTCGATGTCATGGGGCGAGAGTGAGAGAGCCTGCGAAAGTAGGTCAGGCTCCGGAGTACGTGTTTGACAGCTCTGATTCCACAGCGAGGCCAGCGGGAGGCCGAAGCTGTAGCCCCCCCCCCCTTTTTTTCGCTAGAAATAATTGGGATGCATCTCTTAGCCATGGCTGCTCTGTCAGAGGCTGTCGGAGCCATTCGAACAGACAATCTCTCCCGAGAAATAGTAGAAAACACTGATCACCCAACCTGGCAAGTGGAACCTCTGGGCAGTAGAACACTGCCATCTAGTGGCTCAACACAGGAGCTACAGATGAGTTTTTTTTTTTTTTTTTTTTAAATTGCATGACGCCTTGCCATACAGCCTAGAAAGAGCAATCAAAACCATCCATTTTCCATACCCACTTGTTCGATCCAGGGTCACAGTAGCTACAGACACAAGGCAGGGAATAACACGGGACGTCAAACACACAATGCATACCTACAGACAAACTGGTAACTCTAGTTCACCTCAGCATGTTTTTGGACTGTGGGGGAAATCGGAGTAGCTGGAGGAAACCCCACAACAAGACAGGGAGATCATGCAAACTCCACACACACAGAGCCAGGGCGGAGACTCAAATCCTTGGTCCCAGAGGTGGAGGTGACCGCGCTCACCACTGTGCTGCCCATGATATAAACCTTACGCTTTTTTAAAGAAATAAAATACAAATGCTTTGATACATCATAAACTGCTACACTGATGCCAAATTTCCTAGTCGTGATTTAACAGCGTCACAGAGACAAATGAAACCAAAGTAGCAGAGAAAGATCAACCTTTATTTATTGAAACTGCTTGCATACAAAATATATTGCACTATAACCAAACAATGTCAACATAAAACCCAAATTGGTTCTGCTAATATGTACAGAGAAAATATTGCCCAAAGTGCAGTAATATACAAGGTCAGTCTACCTCAGTTCAGTATCTACAACGTTTCTGTTTGAAGTTTTATACCACGACAGCCTACAATGTGTGCAAGAAACATTGGATTATTTTTTTAATCTTTTAATTCATATACATTCCCAAAATAAATAACTACAAATCGTCCCGTTTGGCAACACTTAGAGGACATTTCCGAGGACCATCTGCTTGCTCTCTGTGCTGGGCGCGCAGGCGTTAAGAACACTGATGGTAAACGGCCTGGCAGCGCCCATCAAGCGGCAGCCCAGAGGTGTGATTCTCCAGTCACCAACGCCTTCGCTGGATATCGCCTGCGGAAGGTGTCACAGACTGGCACCACTGCACCAAAAGCCCACTTATTGCACCCCACAACGGATGTGAAAGATGACAGATCAGCTCGCCTGTTGTTGGAAGTGACAGGAGTCACAGCGAGCCGGTTATCCCGAGGTGCGGGTTCACCAATCACGCGGCACCGGTTATCCCGGGGTGCGGGTTCACCAATCACGCGGCACCGGTTATCCCGAGGTGCGGGTTCACCAATCACGCGGCACCGGTTATCCCGAGGTGCGGGTTCACCAATCACACCGGGCTGGTTACTCCTTGGTGAAGGTTCACCAGTCATGTTATCACCAAATCATGCCGAGTGGGTTATCCCACGGTGCGGAATCACGAGTCACACCGAGTCGGTTACCCTGTGGTAGAAATTCACAAGTCATGTCTGGTAAAAGCGCTCTTTCATGTCCGAACCGCCATCCCTCCACCAGACAGCAAGCAGATCACGACCCAATACTACTGGACCGGCGGCACCAAGTGAGCACGGTGTTGGACGGAATTTGACAGCAGTTGCAAACTGGAAGTCGCTTGTAACGTCAGATGTTTATATTACAAATATAATAAAGGAAAGGGCAGAGAAAGTCCAAAGAGGCGTGGCTCTAAACAGCTTCAAGTCCTCGAAAGTAAACTAAGGTTTAATGCACAAGCACTGATCATGTAAGACAGACGGTCCACGAGGAGCGAATTGAGTCTCTCACTGAAACGGCCGGGGCCCCAAAGGAACAATCAGCCAGAAAACCGCTGCCTGATTTTAAAACACTGCAGACGGCGCACGCCAAAGGATTTTAAATACCACATCTGGTTTATTACATTTCATACGTTTAAAGAAAACACCTGCAAAATGACACGGGAAGAAAAGGCCTACCTTACATGTTGAAATCCAAAATAACAGCATCTAATTTTTAAACAATGGTATAATATACAGTGTTGCAGCCGTCCAATAGCATGGATGCGACCTTTTATCCAACAGAACTTGACAGTGTATCTGACAGGCGTGCACACATGCACACACCTGAACTCCAGCTCATCTCCATCCAATGAGAGCCAGGCTTAGCTGAAACCCTCGTGCTTTCAGTGAAATCAGTAAGGGGCGTGGGACTGAGAATGATCTCACAGTATGTCGTCTGTGAGCCCACCCACCAGAGCCACTGAATCCTGGTCAGTGCTTCTACAGTCCTGTCAAATATAAACACTGTACAAGGACATTACTCACAAAGCGGGTAGCAGAATGTCTACTTAACCAAAGGTAAAAGCAATCCCCTACGAAGCAACCTAGTCTTATAGTTCACAAACAGAAGTCTTGCCCACTTATGCCTAAACTGCCTTTCAGCACGGTTTTAATTAAAAGAAAAAAAAGGAAACCGGAATATTAGATGATCACGTGTTAAGTTAATCAGCAGACACCCATTTGATGCTGTGGCTTGCGCTACATTTGGTTCATCCACATGAGCCGCAAAGCAAAGTCGAGAGAGTCCCTTCGTCTTCTGACAGCAAGCACGTCCTAGTACTCCCCGGGCAAACAGACCGCTCTATCGCCAGCTTCCTAGGAGATTTCAGTGCAAGGCTAATGGAAAAACCAGTATTTGATAACACGGTCCATCCCGTTTTTTTGCCCAATGTAAAAAATGGTAATGAAACGCATGCAGTCTCTGAGAAAAGAAAAATATCAGCGGAACAGGCATCTCTAAATACAAGTATATTACATTAGTGTTATCCTCAGCCTTCTTCCCTGATTTAGATGTCCAATCACGATACTACCCACAACAGATTAAAGGCACAAATCAGACAGGATTTTTTTTCCTTTTTTTTTTTTTTTTTGAATAATGTCAAAGCAGTGACATCACATTGGAACGAGCATATGATCTGCTACCAGTGTGGGGCATCAAAGAATGGCAAGGCTAAAAAGCCACACAACTTATTTATCAACCTCTACAGTGGGGAGGGGGTGGGGGGAGAAACAAATAACAGTAATAATAATAGTAATAATAGCTCACTTTAGATGTTAAAGAGCACACAGAGTATTATAACCTGTAATCCACCTGCTAATTGGCTCCTGTTTACCTTTAGCTAAAACCGAACGCTCTCTCTGCAGGCAGGAAGTGACCCGCACACACCCCACCCCCCCTTCCACTGAAGCAAGTGCTGGAGACACAGTAATGTCACGTGCACCCACCCTCCTCCAGTGTGTTGAAATAGCCCTACCAATCCCGTTCTCTTTGGCCTAACGAGTCTCTAATGAACAAGCATCTGGATTTGACAGAGCAGTGTGGGGAGGCGGGG
>JAODKC010000002.1:21238559-21256711 GCA_026777985.1 Mormyrops attenuatus
CCCCCCCCCCCCCCCCCCCCCCCCCCCCCCCCCCCCCCCCCCCCCCCCCCCCCCCCCCCGCCGCCCCCCCAGCGGCTGGTGGACTATGACACTCCATTCACCAGCATCTGAGACCCTTCAGGTCCCTCTGCCTTCTCCTTCTTCAGGCCCCGCTCCTTGGTGGGCCTCTGCCGGTGGCCCCCACCACTGATCTCGGCTCCAGGGGTGGGGCCCTGAAGGGCTTTTGTGTGAACGCTCCTCTCGTTATTTCCGTCAATGCGAATCTGGGGGCATCGGAGAGAAGGTAGACAAAGCACATCAGTGGACAGCACGAGCATGTGCAGTGCTCCATGGTGGACTCTCGTGCAAACATCTGAGGAATGTTACCCAATGATAAAGTTTATGTCAACGAGTTGGATCCTCTGTACACTCAGTGTGTGATGATGTCAGTACTGGGTGACAACCGGAAATTGAGGGGGAAAAATGGCCTGACACTGAAAACTAACACTGACATCCAGTGGCAAGTATGAGGAACTGCACCCAGCCCCCATGTCAAAGACTCGTGCTTCCTCACCTGCAGGGAATCTTCCTGGGGCCTGGATTTCACATCTCTGGAACTGCGTGGGCGGGAATCATTCCACTGCACGTCTTCAGGACCTTAAAAGCAGACAGCCCATCATTAAAGAGCTGAATACCAGCTCCTGACTTGTTCTTACTGTCAGGCTGTGTTATGCAGCAGGGCTGGTTAGCTAAGTGCTACATGGGATTCACACACACCTACAGGCCCAGTGGAAAGCTACAGCACATCTTGGCTAAAGACAGGTAAAAAATACTTGCAGCTAAACACAAACCAGCCTGACAAAATAGCATACATGCAGCTACACTGTGCTAAAAGCTAAGGGATACTAAAGGCTAACAGCTAATGGGTGCTTCAACCACCATAACCAAGACCAGATACAGTTGGGATGCCCCACAGGATCACTGACCTTTGTAGCCCCCTCCCCCACGGCCCCTCCCACCACGTCCTCGAAGGCCCATGCCCCTCTTGCGCCCATCTCCATGGCGAGGGAAGCCTCTGCTCTCCTCATCGGTGGGGGCCAGGGACCAGTCGCTCAGCTCATCCCGGTGGTCCGACTCAGTCTCTGAAGCATTGGAGGCTTCAGAGTTGGTGCCTGAGGGAGCACGGGGTAGAAACAGGAAATGGCAGGTCACTTGCTGAACGAGCAGCCTATGAGCAATGAGGGGAGGAGCTAATCTCCTATAGCACGGAACACCAAGCCTGGATCTCAGATCACGGAATTGTGTCCAATGGAGTCTCAGCAGATTAAACCAAATCGACTGAAATCAAACCACAGCAGAGCAGACGAATCCTTCCGCACACATTCAAACACACACTTCACCAGGTCAGACTAGAGACCTGGGAACCACAGGGAAACATCACCCACGCCTTTTTTTTTTTTTTTAAACTGACAGCTAAGGCTGGAAAATAAACCAGCTCAACTGGCTCATAAAAAACTGCTGGCCGGGTGTCATTTTCTACTGAGCTAGCCCGGTTGGTTCCACCCCTTCTGACAGCACAGACCTGAAACCTCACTAGCTGAGAAGCAAGTACCTGAGGTGAAGGCGGGACCTCGTCGGCCACGCCCCCCACGGCCAAAGGGCTTCCCCCCACGAGGGGGCCCAGTACCGTCGTCCACACCAAAGCCCTTCTCCTTGTCGGGCCGTCCTGCCGAGGCCCTGGGCCCACCGCCGATCTGGCGGAGCTGCTCGTCAATCTGCAGCAGTTCCATGCGGAGCTGGTCAACCTCCTGTGGGGGCCCAAGGGGATTACGGTTACTACATCTGCACGCACAGGCAAACCAAGATCACCCGCCCGAATAATCCCCCCTCCTCACCTTCAGGTAGTTGAGATGATAGTCCAGCAGGACGCGTGCATTCGAGATGCTCTCCTTGGTTCCCACGAAGACGAACGGCACCATGCCCTGCTGCAGGGCATGTCATGGAGAGTGGCCTGTTAGATATCGCATGGCCAGCTGAGGAGACCCACGTCACACTGCTGCTGGCTGGTCACACCTACTCACCTCGTCTGCCGGCGGCGGCTTCTTGTCGTTTTCAGCCTCGATCCTCACCCTGACCACTCCGGATTTGTCCACGACCTCCTGGATAAGCTTGCCACTTTTACCGATGACTTTCCCTAACGAGACAGGGGTGGGGGGTGGTGGTAATGAGTCAATGATGGAAGACCATGCAGACAAGAGAAGGTGGCGACAGAGGGCCTTTCTACATACCTACTAAATTCCGGGGAACTTTGATGACATCTTCGGAGAATTCCAGATAGCTTCGGGCTTTCCGCACGGCCTCCTGGTCCTACAGCAGAACACCACCAGTGCCAGTTTAAAATAAACTGCCAAAATTAGCTGGGTGGTGACCACACGGCGGGCCCGACAAGCTAGCAGAGTTGGCGGCCCACTCGCTGCATACTCATCCTGTGGCTGTTAGTCTACTGGATCTTCTCCCAGGAGTTCTACTCAGCTGCTTCGTTTTCAGAGGCCAAGGGATAACCAAACAACCCCCCCCCCCCCCACCGCAGACACACAGTTGGCGTTTGTTTTTTTTGATGGGAAGCAAAGCCTAACGGCTCGCCTGATCTCACTCAAGGAAACACGAACGACTCATCGACCAACACAATTCCTCAGAAGGGGAAAATGACGGCACCTCTCCGTAGATGTGGAAGGTGCAAGTCTCCTCGTCCAGGTCGATGGTGGTAACCCCGGCGACCTTCCGGGCCTGCTGGATGTTGGCGCCATGGGTGCCGATGGCGAGCCCCATCAGGTCGTCCCGGACGGAAAACTGCTCGTGGAAGCGGGAGGCCAGCTGCCGGGAGCTCTGCATACAGGAACCCCACCCAAATTCGCTTAGATTCAGTGTGTTTTTGTTTAAAGAAAAGTTCTATACGCCTGACCTATTTGTATAGCTGATGACACTGCTGAAGCGCACCAGCTTCAGGAGACTTACCATGTACATCCAGCCAGAATGGAAGATGGTCTACAACATGTAATAAAGCCCAGTCCCGCCCCCACCGTTTACATATCTGAAAAACTAAATTGCTAGTGAGCACAGTCAGATCATAGCTAACTAGCTGGTTAGCAAAACATGATGCTTCAGCACTTCCTAAATAAGGAGCGCATTTATTTAATATTTAGGGTAGTGACTGTTTGTGGCCAACAGACAAGCTTAAACCTCAGGGGCCTAACACAAATACATGGTTTCCGTGGTGGTTTTTCTTAGAACAACTGTGGCCTCTCAGGGTTGCACGCAGAGCTGCATGATCTCAATACTATACTCATGTTTCCTTACAGTCATAATTTGGTAAACACATTAGTAGTAAAGCCTAAAATATTAATGAGATGCGTATTGTGACTCCCAAAAATTAGTAATCTGTTTAAATTTGCATGTTCATATTTGCATATTTGTTTATTCAATTTGGATAGCGGAGCATGCCATATACTACTGTTTCGGTAAATCATGGAAACGATAAACACTGAACTAGTGGTGAAGAAAGGGACAGCCTTTAAAGCCTTAAAACATCAAATAAGGGGGAGACCTGTCGCTCCAGCTGCTAGCTGGATAAACAACGTAAAAACATGTTGGTCATGTGGCAGTACTTTTTGCAATTTAAAGTCAGATACATTTATTAAAGATACGCCAAATTTATACAGATTCACTTTTGGGTGTCATAATATGCCTCGCATTAATATTTTAGGTGCACTATTAATCTGCTTACCAAAGTTTGAGCGCAAGTAAACGTCCATATAGTATTGAAACACAGGCATCTGGACAAATGTTTATATCCATCATCTAAAGCCTTGGTGATTATTGTGCATGTGCCATATGATCACGATGTGACATTGTGCAGCACCTAGCTCCACGGCAGCTATTACACCGCTATAGTGCTTGACGGCGTAACAACCCGACAAGTTTGAAGACGTGCTCCCACGGTCTGGCTGAAGAGCGTGAGAGATGCCTCAGGAGCCGGGTGGGAATACCTCCAGCTGCCGGCTGGCTTCCTCGTTCCGCTGCATCAGGGTCAGCTTGGTGCGCAGACTCCTGAAGTGCATGTCGCTCAACATGGCCGCCCGCTTGTTCGTCACCTCGTTGATCGACTGGAGAAGGACAGATGATGAGATGGGGTGACGGATACTGGGGTGAGCTCCCTCAGGCTAGGACTGCGCAGCTTACCAGGATGACCAGCTGCTTCTTCTCAGAATCATACGAGACACTGAAACCACCCACGGCCTTCTTGAAGTCTTTGTGCACAGAGTCCTTCGCACACCTAGAGGACAAAAGCAGGAGATGGCTCTGGGTGCTTAACTGAGGAGGCAGCACTAGATGCTAAACGCACAGCCTGTAATTTCAGGGTCTCTGGGCCACAGAAAGGGAGAGGCAGGGACAGCGAGTCTGCATGGGCAGCACAGAGCACATTAACTTCAGGAATACCTTCGTTTCAGAAATGTTGTGACAGTAAACAGCATTACAAGAAAGAAAATGATGATCTTCCTTATAAAAGTCATGAAATGTGCCAATATGCAAACAGGCACAAGTGGCTGGTCTTGCCTGGCCAGTTTGCACCTGGGCATGGAGCGGGAGCGAGCGTGAATGGATTTTGGCTGAGCGAGGAACGGTATATTTTGAATAACCTTATCTCTTGCTCCATCTCGGTCAACTTTCGCAGACCGGAGTGGTACCGGACCCGCTCATATGATGCATTTGAAGCATGACTAACAATTCTTCTTTGTATTTTATTTAAAGGACATTTGACAGGAGATACAGGCTGATTTATGTAAGCCATATGGGCATTATGCATGGAATTTGGGTTATTTAGGGCAAGTCAATTTTACTTAAGTCATAATTAAAGGATTTGCCTAACAGTTAATTTAGTTTTAAAACTTGCACCTCATTTTTTATTTAATTAGGCTTGTGATTAATTTAATTTTACAGATGACTTTTATTTTGTTGGTTCATCTTGCTGCTTGAATGTGGATGTGGCTGCTCAGTTATTGTGATGCCAGGCTACAGTTTAAACTAAAATTAAAATAAAATCCATTTTGTTTTCTTTTTTGGAGTAAGCGGTAAGCTTTTTCATTGGAGCGAGGTGAAAACTGACTAGAGCAGGAAGCAATAATGAGTGGAGCGGTCTGCAGTGGCTGTGAGCAGTAGCTATGCATTCGGCGGGGTGGGAGGCGGAGCCTCTTACATCTGCCGCAGGTCCTCCGGCACATCCAGCCGCACCTTGAGGAAGGTGCTCTTGGTGGCCGCCTTGTTGGGGTTGACGGGCCGCAGTCTCTCCAGCGTGACGATCTCGTTGAGCGTGGCGTCGCAGGCCGCGTACTCGATCACGTAAAACTGTGGGGGGGGGGCAATGATAGCTTTTAAAATGGCTGATTCTATTAAAAATATGCACTGTGTGAAATCAATAGTTAGGGAACTCTCCCCGAAGGGGGAAAAAATCCCCACACGCACAGAGGAGAGAAAAGCTCACCTCTCCTTTGACCATCCTGACCTTGGCCAGCCACCAGCCGCAAGGCTCCTTGTCGTTGGCTCTGGAGTACACCTGGTGGCAAACGGCAGCATTACAGAGAGCATTTCTGTATAACCACCACAGAGACCAACTTCCTGCTATGCACCGACAGCTTTGATCCTCAGGTCCAAATTGGAATTCTGGTCAGAAACACAATGTTCAGGCTTTTGGATGTCAAACGATAATAAATTGCAGGCAGCTCTTGGGTAAGGTAAAACCAACCCACGCAAAAAGGCAGCATGCGCCTGCATTTACACTATCCTTTCATTTTTTTAAGGAGTGTTTTTTAAACACATATCACTAGTATGTTGTCGGTTTATGTGTTGTTTGCTACAAGGTGCCCTGAATGATCAATCAGACAAGGATTACTTATGTCACACATATGATATTTAGTTATGTCATGGTCATTCATTCCTGCAGTGTCACACATCATATCTTAACTACTTAGACAACCACCCCCATCATTTTTTTTTTTTTTTTAAACCCAGAGACGTCTCCATTAACAGAATTCACAATTCCCATGCAGAGCGTTTGCTAATTAGCGTACACATCTCCCCGCCGTGCTGCATTTCAGCCGGGCCCCAAAGGCCCTGGCTCATGGCGCGTACCTCGACCTCATCGCTCTCATTGATCTCTTTCTGAAAGCCGGTGGGTGGGAGAAAGCGGACATCGTGGAAGGGGACCTGTCGCTCCGGCTGCCAGCTGAAAGAGGCGGCAAAAAAAAAAAAAAAAAAAAAAGAATTAAAGATTTAAATAAAGTGATAAAAATGAACACTAGTGAAAACCATGTGTCTGAAAAGCATGACAGGAAAAGGTAGATAAATCAATATCCTCTCCAACTCCCCCTCCATGTAGCCTGTAGCAATATCCTGCTGTGATCAAATTTACTTCCACAGATCCGGCCAGAGAGAGGCTGGCTACCATGCTTAATTCAAACATGCACTTGGCCAAACTGTAACACCACCTCAAACCGTCTATCTCCTAGGGGAAATGCCCCCAGCGGCCAATTACGAGCAATTAAAATGATGTGCTAAATGCAATAAATAGCACATTTTACTTTTTGGGGAAGCAGGGTTTAGTACTCACTTATTCTCGAAGGCCACGGTAACAGACGATTCGTGCACGTCTTTCACGAAGGCCTGCAATGCAAAGTCAGGACAAAGGTTAACAACGACGACATCCAGGTTGAGACTTTTTATACAGTAAAAGGTCTTCTGACCAAAATAAATCATCTGTCCCATTTTAAACCTCATTTAGGTGCTCAGAGCACAGGAATTCACATCAGCACCTAACACACCGTTTACAGCAAATATACCTCAACCGTGAGGAGGTACAAGGCATACAAAGGTTTTTTCCCGTCACATACACAATTATATTCGGTACAGTTTGCACTGAAGTGTTCCAAGCTGTGAACAGTGGACATATGTATAAGGGACATGAGAAAAAAAACACATTAAATAAATATAACACTTAAAAATATACATGTGTGGATGTAAAAGGGACAGGTGCTATATTCCCTATCCCAGTGAAAGAGAGAATGCTGCCAAAATCCCTATCCCAGTGAAAAAGGGACAGGCCCTATTTTCCCTATCCCAGTGAAACAGGGACAGGCGCTATATTCCCTATCCCAGTGAAACAGGGACAGGCGCTATATTCCCTGTTCCATTAACGGTTGTGTACCGCCAGGAATAGCACCCTGCTTTAAAACCTGCCCCATTTACTGGAAACAATTTTCACAAACGTATCTTTGCAGAATGTGCGTTGCGATACACATGCATGAAACATTGCGATATGCAAAACCGGGCTGCGGCATGCAAATTTCCCGTGGGCGAATTCATAAAACCGGTACCAAACCAGTACGTAGCCGAACGGGTAAGAAGGCAGACGGCCTGGCATGGCTGGTACGTCGATAAAATAACAAAATGCCATCAATGCATAGCTTAAAAAATGTACGAAGCTGATTCACAGTTATGTCCTGTTCCCGGAGAAATAGAGAGCCTATGCCCAGCTCGGAGCCTCCACCCCCGGGAACCTCTCCGCCAGTGCGTCGAAGCGGGCCGCAGCCGTACAGCGACACCCAGTTATTGCGAACCGGCCTCCGTAAACAGGCAGCCCACGGAGGCGGTCAGTTCCCCGCCGGTGGTGGAGAGATGGGTTCCGAGGAAGGGTACCCACCTTGTAGAAGGCTCCGCTCACCCCTCGGACTTCCACGGCCAGCTCCTCCATAGATGCAGCCAGTCAGACGCTAGCTAGCTAACGGGAGTCGGACACCAGCACCCCCCAGCCCGCCGCCGGAACCGCGGCGACGCTTCGGCTCCTTCTCCTCGGCGATGTCTTACTTGCTCGGCGTAGTGGGTAGCGTGACCGGCTTTTTAACCGACCGACGGCGAAAGACGACGCGCATTGCGCGGATACAACAAGCAAGTCCTCCCCGCCGGCCGCTCCTGAGCGCAGCGATGTAAACACGGCAGGCCCGGAGAGCACCCCCGACACGTGACCAGGGTCGACTTCAAACACTCCCTCTTTTATTATTCAATATTATATTCACAGCCGACACACAGAAAGAAGTCACGTAAACGCCACAGGTCCTGAGAGCACCCCCAACACGTGACGAGGATCGGCTTCAAAGACTTCGATATTATATTCATGAAATGATGCACAGAATGTTAGCAGTCAAGTAAACGCTACAGAAGCGGAGAGCGCCCCCGACACGTGAGCAGGGTCGGCTTCGCACACTCCCTCTTTTTATTATTCAATATTATATTCACAGCCGACACACAGAAAGAACGTTAACAGTCACGAAAACTCAACAGACCCTGACAGGACCTGTGACACGTGATCAGGGTCGGCCTCAAAAACTCCCATTTTTATTATTCCCATATATTCACAGACGATACACAGAAAGAACACGAATAGTCACGTCAACACAGCACTCAGAAAGCACCCCTGACACGTGATCAGGATCTTCACAATTCGTTTAACTACCTTATCACGTGATACCCCTCGTTCACCTTCCACACGTGATCAGGGAGGTTTCGAGTGCATTTTTCTGTTAAGCTTAATAGTCTATTTATGAAACCACTTCTTAAGTTTCAGTGCTACAATGTAGCGTGTTATCGTATATTAAAAATATGTTATTTTTAATTAATAAAAATGTTTCATAGAAATAATCCTGCAACATGATTAGGTGGTTTAAAGGTAGAACATTTGCTCTTGTCTAGAGGGCGCCCCGGATCACACGTCCACGGAGCGGGTGGTGGTGGCCATGTTGGCTCTTATCAGCGCATATGATTAACGAGTTAAATGATGCGGAAGGGGATCCAAAATGGTGCCGCGGACAGGCAACGTCTAAGCAAAACAGAGCTAAGTTGTCAGTCTGACTTTCGAATGAAGGCGAACGTGTTTTATAACCAAACATGCCAAATGTATTTGTCAAGTCATCGCGGCGATGCCTTCACTGTTCAGTTCGCATTAAAAACCGAGAAAGGTATGCCATTTTCAGGTATCACAGGAAAAGCACAAAAAGTTAAAAACAAATGTATGATCACGATCTTTTTTTCTGCTCATTGACTATCTATCTATCTATCTATCTGTCTATCTGTCTAATCTCGTTTGAAAATCAATGCTGACTGCCCTGTATTGTTTGTCTGTTCCCACTAGATGTCACTAAAGTGTACTTCATTTAATTTACTTTCTTCAATTGCAGAAGTCACTCCATACAAACTACAGAAGTTATCACGATAAATCACCTACACCCTAAAGGTAATTCATTAACCCAGAGCTGGATGAAAGGTCAGCTATAGTTTTTCCTTTTCAAATACATGGACTTAATTGCGGGATACGAGTCGTGTTGACTGGAATTTAAAATGTAAGGAAAATACAGAGAAATACCAAGGCTCACTATATTTTTTTAATAAATTAATAACTCTGGCAGAAGGATTCATGTTTTCTAGAGACAGGTAGAGGTGTACATTAGTACAGGCATATTATTGTGTACTGTAGCACATTTTTAATTTATCATCTGTCCCTCTTGGGATGACAAAATTAGCCCTGTACTTCCCTGGAGGTTTGAGTCCCACCTCTGCTATTAGTGTGCACAGTTTGCATGTTTTTCCCAGGTCTGATGGGATTTCTTTGTGTGCATGTATATTCCCTGTGATGGACTGGCATCTTCTTCACTGTATACCCCAGGTCTATGCCCTCTGCTTCCTGGGATCAGCCCGAGACACCCACAGTGCTGAGCAGGATAAGCATTTAGAATGGATGGTTGCTCTTGTAGCCATCTAGTGGCTATATACAATTCCTGCATTGCCTTATTATCTTTACAATGATATCATTCTCTTCACATACAAACCCTTGTACACCTTGTGCTTAACATACCCTGTCATTCTTTTACTGAATATGACTGTGAGTGGCTAGGGTTCTGCCTTAGTGAGGGCATGCATAACCAACATCTTACACGGGACTGTACACCTCTGCCCTTAGGAGTGCAAAGTACTATGACAGAAAGCTAAGGAATTATTTGCTATTTGCCAAAGTACAGGCACAATGTAACAATAGAGTGTGTTAGTTGTCCCGCATCCCACCATGTTCTCCTTTTAAAGGAACACACACATATAGAGGTGAGAGTGAAGCATGCGGTCTGAGCACAGGGTCAGCCGTCCATCCAGCTCCCCTGGGGCATTACATAGGAGCCTTGCTCAAGGGTCCAACACATGTGGCTACTCTACCTAGTATGTGATATGAACTGATGACCACTGCGCTGCACACTGCCCTCTTTTCTTGGGGTGGTCACCGGCGAAGAGTGTGTAATGGCTCCCGCGATGAACCGGCGACCAGGAGTGTAGAATGTCCACCGCGCGATGGATTGCTGCCGTGGTTGTATACGGTGTGCTGTGTTACACTGACATGCTGCACTTCTGCATACCAGCCTGACCAGTTGCTGGACTGCACTGCCGTGAGCTTTTCTGGGAGAAACCGTCTACAGCTAGAACAGGGAAAGCCACGTGTGACTGATTGGTTTTACTAAGGATTATAAATCTGTGATTATCAGATCTATAAAATCAGGCTTTTGCTTCTAAAATAAGTCTCGAGGCATTAACAAAGTGGACAGTTCCTATTTCGCAAGCTCATTACTATTGGACTGCGGGTTTCTGTGGTTTTTACCTGCCCCATATGGTAAATGTGGCACAAAGAATGTCCTGATGCCTAGGCCCCTTCCCGATTGGAACCCTGCATGCCGGTCTTTGCTGTGCCTCTCAAGAACTAAAGCTGTGGGTAATTATAGCAGAAAGCAATTGTGTGTTGATTTGTATATTTGTATATTTAACTGTTGTGTAGATGTGATCTTTTGTTGAAAGAAACTTGCATATCTCAAATTTCCAACCATCTCCCACCCTCCTATCCAGCACTGGGGGGAAGGTGCAGAGGGCAGAGCGGAATAAGAGTACCCTGAGGAAACTGGTATAATGCTTATGGAGGCCATGCATGGCTCAGCAGGTCAAGACTCTGTGTTTGTGGCCAGAAGGTCACCAGTTCAAATTCCAGGGCTACCAGAGTGATATTGCCAGTGGACCCTTGAGCAAGGCCCTGACCCTCCCCCATCTCCAGTTGCTCTAGGAGCACTGGATATAAGGCTGACTTTGCACTGCAACTCCCAGACTTCCTTTGACCTGTGTGTCTGTGTGTCCGGGAGAGCAAAATGAGTAGGCAAAAAAATAACAACAATTTCACCACAGTGACGAATAAAGTGTCACTGTTCTGAGATATGAGCATAGCTAGAAAATCTCTAGACATGTCATCTTGGGGCCCCCCATTAGATTTTACAGGACCCCCCCATGAATCTTTCAGGGTTTCTGTGTTTCTATAGAACTTAAAAACTCCACGTGATTTCAAATCCACAACCACTGAAGTGGAGGCACTACCTGCTTCACCACGCGCAGTTAAACTTGTGGGTAAGGGTTTTGTAGCTGATTCAATCCAGAACGATATATGTTCTAGTGCTATCAGTAGCATAGCAACATGAATGAGGAGTGACACCATCTCGGGTTGGGGCTGGGAACAGAACCATGTCACACGGAACTCAATGTGCTTTGTCAGTAGAGACACCAACGCTTTAATCTCGGTTACCAGGGATGAAGCAAAAGAGAACGGAGTAAGTAACAGCTATCAGGGCGAATAAATGGGACTCATCAATATACATGCATCGTGGGATGACAGAGCCTCAGTTAATACTTAGGAGACTGAGCCCAAGATGGGGGTCTTTCCTTCCGACACGAAAGATATTCTGCAGGTCTGATGTGAAGTTCATTCTGTCACCAAAAGACTTAGGATGATGACGACCTGTCCCTTGGAACAGGAACTCAATACAACGTCTTCCTAACTTCTGAGGTGATGTTTTTCACAGCTATTTTTCATTTGATGACTATGCGTTTGTGTAGATGTATCTTTCTGCTGCAGTTCCATGGTCTCCTGACCCTATGTGCCTTTGGGTCTGTGAGAGTCCATTCAAGGTGAGCTGATACCTTTTTGATAGTCGAACCTCAAGTGAAGGTCAAATTGGGAAGCGAAATCGCACCCCCTCACCCATGTTCCGGACACCCTGTCATCGACTCACAGATTTGAGGGTCAGGCTGGGATGGAACGCGTCCTTTTTAACCCTCTTATCAGAAAAGAAGCATTTAAGAGGGGGCCGTGGAGTTGCAAATTCCTCCCAACATTGGGGGCACCCTTCCTTCCAAACAGAACCATCCAAGACTGAAGATGATTCTGTTCCATAGCTGTTCCTGAGTTGAGATGAAAATCATCATTTTTCAATAAATTTCGGGGTCTTTTCAGCCAGGAAAATACCTAAACAAGCCCAGGAAGTGAACATTTATTAACAACTCTTGGAAAGTGCTTTTTTAAATCAAAGCCCCCTTTTCCAGAGAGTATTTCCTATGACTATTTTTAGGAATTAAATAAGCTACTTCCTATTGCCATTTTTTGTTACTGTCTGTTATCAGCAAATATCCAGGCAGCTTTGGAGTTGGCCCTTTGGTTCATTGGTCCCAATTAAACACCCGGCTGGTGGAGGAGCAGACAGACAGGAAGCTCCCTGTCATCATCGGCTGTTTACTCCCATAAAAACGGCAACATGTCTGGCCCTAATGGCTTCTGTCACTTTTGAAAAAGTCCCCCAAAGTTAAATTGTCTTTCCAGTGCAAATACCTTTGGGTTAACTTCACTTAATGTGACGCTCTGCAGGGACGGCTGTGTCCAACGTCCTGCTTTTTTGTTACTGTTCACTCTCTACAAAAAGCAATCCGATTACTTTTTATTGTAGCTGGGGAAATAATAAATATGGCACTTAATGGAATTTCACATGTAGAAAGGTAAGCTAAGTTGAGATAGCGGTTATGTTCTCGCAGTTTTCAGTGGGAGATTTTTGTTGAATATTAGAAGATATTAGCAGCCTGTGATAAATACCTTATTAAAATGTAGATAGTACATACAAGGACGACAATAAAAAAATGACTGCCCGTGCCAGTCAGACCCTGCAGGATCGTTTCCACTAGCATGAATAATCAAGTGTGATTTTTTTAGTCTGCAAAGATGCTTTCAGCTTTTGTCAGCGAATTTAAGGGACTGTACAGCCTGGGGATAAACACAGATACGACTATGCATTATTGATTATGTCCTTAATCCATTATTTAGGGCTAATCTGTAATATAATGGGAAAAAATAGCGCATGTCGCTGTTTGCGTTCTCTGTGCTCCCAAAAGCAATATAGAAGGAAATATTGGGGGGGGGGGAATAGGGCACTCTGCACTGCTTGGGTATCTGTTTCTCATAACAAGATGTTGGACCCTAACATCTAATCCCAGCATAATCTCTTCCCAAACCTTTACCCTAATTAAGCTGTCCAACATCGTTTTTCCAGAGAGGTTTAGGGTTTAAGATGCGATGGCTTTGCTGTGCATGGGCCGAGCAACAAGATTTAACCAAGGGCAATTATGGTAAGGCAGAAACTCACCCAATTAAGACGCCTCATCTAGGGGAATCAGGTTTCACGACATCCGTCATGTGGCGCACATGCAGGCAGCGTGCTTAGCACACGCAAGGCCATGCCTCAGTTACAGGTGATGGGATACAGTATGTCACAAAACGCTGTGAGGCGCTAGGGTCGCCTTGTGATCATGCGTAGCAAAGCTCCGGGGCTTCTGTCTTAGACTTCAAAGATCTTGAAGCCTCAGTAGAAACAGAAATTGACTATTAACCCTTTGTGGTCATGGTAACAAGCAGTTACACCTGCTGTAAACGTTTAAATAATGTGTGTGTGGATGTGTGTGTGTGTGATCATGTATACATTACATCGTGGGGACCAAAGGTACACACACAAAGTGGTATGCGATAAAACCCTGTTATTTTGACCTTCTGGGGACATTTTTTCGGTCCCCATGAAGAGAGAAAGAGAGAGAGGGGTTCTGCGGGGAGGGGGTATGGTCTGCTTTCAGCATTCTATATTGTATGTCCTTTTTTAAAAAAATATATCCATTTATTTCACGTTTTCTTTCCCACACTTTTATGTTTGAAGTACGCTTAGCTCAGTGTGCGAAATACCTGTCAATATTCGGGGGGTCCCCATCTCCCTATTGTTGCGCAATACTGATCTTGAGACCCCCCTGAAAATTTTGCTTTTGAGGCTTTCGGGGGGTCTCATGGTTTAATCGGGGGTGTCGGACCCCCCAGTATTTCGCACGCTGGCTTAGCTGGAACCGTTTTTCTAACCTCCTCATAACTTTGTTATTGGTCCTGGATATCCACAGGCATTTGTGAGCCAAATTAATTATGCAATCTTTACTTAGGAAATATGCATTCTTTGAAGAAGAGGATGCTTAGCTGATCATTATCAAGCTCAGTTGTTATTAATGATTAAATATTAATGAAATAAACATGTTTGGTTTTAAAATGTGTTTTTAATAGTACTTCATTGTTTGTCTGCAGTCCTGTAATAACTGAATGTTTTTCTTATTGGAGAGGTTATATTCATGTAGGCTCAAGGACAAGCCCAGGGTCTGTCGCCTCCACACACACGTATGTAAAGATCACAGTAGACGTCTGAGCCTCATTACACTGGACGGCAGGGCATTGTGTTGGGTGGTGAGCTGGGGGGGTGGGGATCTCAGTCCCCAGGTTTGTTTATACAGTTTGATGTTTGCTTTGGCTGTGACGGATCTCAGTTTGAGATTTGTTTTGCCCTTTTCCTGTTGGCAGGTTATTTTTTTTAGGAAGAACCACCATTTTTTTTGTACGATGCCCCCCCCCCCCCGGTCTGTCAATGAAATGGAGAGCTGTGCTTTTCCTCTGCTCCGCTGATGAATTACCTGTGTCAGTGCTGCGCTTCCCCGAGTCCAGGCTCCTGCACAACAGGGACCCACCAAGATTACTGACCCACTGCCCTCCAGGCTCCTGCTACCACACCCGCGGGTGGCTGAAGGTGCTGAGCTTCATCCAAACCTGCAAATGGGTGCATCGATTTTGTAAGGGCCTTTGGGTAAAAATCACCTGATGACGACTCATTGCTGAGGAGACATCAGGAAAGCTGCTTCTAACGGTACAGAGGGAGGGATGGGAGGCCATGTCCACACCCCACCACGAAAGGCAGATGGGCATCTCTACACAAGGAGGGAATATGGAGAAACTGGCTCGATCCAGATTGGTAAAGGAGTTCAACGTGTACGCAGAACATACAAAGAGAGAAGCTGGACTGGAAGTAGACAAACGTGGGCTCAAGACAGGAGGAAGGACTTTAAGAGCCTTCAGTACACGTCGGTGTGTTGATGGAACAACTTTGGACAAAGATTGAGTTACCTCTAAGAAAAAATGGTCACAATTGCTCAGAATTTGGTATAATCTGTGACTCTATGGAGATGAAAGCTGGATTATGAAGAATATTGGCAAGACGAGTATTGATGTATTTGATCTCTGCTGGTGGACAATACCATTAAAACATTAAGGGGACTTACACAAAAATATTCTGAGGGCAGGATGAGAAATAATTGGTTCAGAGAGATAACCAATCAGATTGTAGAGGAGGTGGGTTCATGCAACTAGAGGAGGTGGGACCAACCAATTAGATGTCATGGTCCTACCTCCTCCAGTTATTTGGACCCACCTCCTCTACAATCTGATTGGTTATCTCTCAACCATTTTTCATTCTGCCCTTAGAACATTTTTTGTGTAAAGTAAAGCTCCCATGAGCCATTAAAACATCATGGACCAAGTTGGTGGAAGTGATAACAGATTTATATGATACAATATCATAGAATTCATATATATTTTAAAATAGTGATCCACCACGTTTGACCTGTACATGTTGAAAATATTACACAAAACAATTCTTAATCCCAGAAAACGTGTCTGAGAAAGGTGTGAAGGTCTGGAGGACAGGAGTTATGGGCATTACAGAAGAAGGGGTGGAGACTCAGCCAGTGAGGTCATCTGGAGATCACTTTAAAGAGTACTGCAAAGGCCATGGCTTCATCACATGACATGAGAGAAAATAGGGAGTTCTTTCTGAATAAAAGTTTTGAGTACAACTTTTAGAACTTAGGTACAGACTTTTGCGTTGTTTTTATTGTTGGACTAATTTGCATTCAATTAAATCCATTTACTTTTCCTTCCAGCTGATTCCATAGAGGAACATTATTTTGAAAACACAACTTATTTTCTCAGCTCAGCTCATATTTTTTATTCTAAAGTGTTAACATTTCCAGGAAACGCTGCATATTTAATAGACCAGCTTGTTTCTCCAGGCGGCTTAAAATAGGTTTCTGTCTTAAGGGTAAAACTCAGAGAGACGCATGAGGCACAGACCGGAAACCCCTCGGTCACAGACCTGCCCCCTTCCCTTAGCACCGCGCACTCAAGACGCCACAGTTTTTATACCCAGCCTCTCAGCCAGCCCGTCCACATGATGGCCTGCATGATTTTCACTCATCTTTCACGCAGTGGATGTGTTACTGGAACCATAAGGGTTTGGTGCACTTTTCCTCGAGAAAAAACTTGCATTTCCCTGGAGCCCCTGAAGTTTAGGGCCCCCTGTTGGTCACGAAGTCACTACACTAAATATTAAATAAATGCATTCTGAAACAGCAAGGCCTGCTAACCTGCTGGCTAGCTACCATCTTCTGACCCTACTCGCTAGTTATTTATTTAGATTTTTGAACATCTGAGGAGGGGATGGGGGGGACAAAAGTGACTTTTTGAGTGCAAAACAACAAACCTGCCCCAGGCCAACTGCCCAGCCCTCTGCTGCAGAGAGACAGTCCTAAGGCTCTCTGTGCTCAGAAGCTATCTTCACCTCTGCCTCTGGCTGTCATACCTGGCATTGGTGAGAGTGTCTGCTATCCGCGCCAAAGCTGAGCGGCAGCGGATGGACACACCGCATTTCACATGCACTCCAAGGCCCCAGCAAATGTGCATGCGCACACACACACACACACACACACACGCTCGTCTGTGGCTTCCACACTGGAGCGAGACAATCCATTTCAAATCGTCTGCTTATCAGCCGGGCGGTTTTGTTTTAAAAACGCTGACTCTCGGCAGCGGGTACTCCCCAAGGGGGTGGAGGGGTGGGCGAGCAGCCAGTCGGGAATCGGGTCTGCCTGAGAGGGGCACTGTGGGCCTACTGGTTGGCCAAAGTTTGCCAGTCGCTAGCTCCCTGCCACTAGCATGCTCTGTGATGGTTATACTATGCTACTAATGCTAGCCGTTAGCATGATGCGTCATTCAGGCACTGTCCCTGTGTACTGAAGCTAGCCAGAGGCCTCCCGGAGCCCCCCCCCCCCCCCCCCTTAATTACAGCTGCTTTGTCTCGCCACTCCATCTCACTGCAGCGTGGGTGATTATGGCCAGAGGAAGCAGGGTGCACAGGCCAAAGATGAGCCATTTGGTGACAAAGCGATTTTTAGAGTCTAATTTGTCTTGGAAGATTAAAAAGCCCACAAGGGAAATGAATTACCTGCTTTAGGTACCTGAAAGGCAATGCCTTGTGGTTTGAGGAAACATGCTTTTCCCAAAAGCTCATTAGTGGGGCTCTTCAAACAGGTCCAAGGCTCAGACCTGACCAGGAGCCAAACCTAGTGGACCAGAGTGTGGGAGGATTGCCCTGCATCGTTTGGCAGACGGGGAACGTAAATGCAGTGATTGTTTGGTCACTGTTGAGTAGGTGCAGCCATGAAGCCCTGATCTTCCTGATTATGAGATTATGTGTGACTACTTATTTTTGAGTGACACATTATTGGTGTATATAAACAGAATCTTATCTTCCTCTATTACCCTGAGGGAGCAGCTTCATTAGATAAATTAAATCAAGAGAAGGCAAAGAGAATGAATTTAGTCATTTAAATTCTTAAATGGAATTGCTCCCCATGGTGACTCTTGCCGGTAAGTTACATGATGTCTCCATGGTATCTCTTTGAGTAACATTGTTGCCTCACATTGCAGGATTTGGGGTTAAATCCCACTGTATGTGTGGGCTTCCTGTCAGAGTTTCCTCCCACACTCCAAAGACATGCAGACATGTTTGAAACTTGCCCATTGCACGTGT
>JAODKC010000002.1:21258178-21272046 GCA_026777985.1 Mormyrops attenuatus
GCCCTGTGATAGACTAGCACCCTGTCCAGGGTGTACCCCGGCCTTGTGCCCTGTGATTGACTGGCATCCTGTCCAGGGTGTACCCCGGCCTTGTGTCCTGTGATAGACTGGCATCCTGTCCAGGGTGTACCCCGGCCTTGTGCCCTGTGATAGACTAGCATCCTGTCCAGCGTGTCCCTGCCTCATGTCCTGTGATCGACTGGCATCCTGTCCAGCGTGTCCCTGCCTCATGTCCTGTGATAGATTAGCATCCTGTCCAGGGTGTACCCCGGCCTTGTGCCCTGTGATAGACTAGCACCCTGTCCAGGGTGTACCCCGGCCTTGTGCCCTGTGATTGACTGGCATCCTGTCCAGGCCGTACCCCGGCCTTGTGCCCTGTGATAGACTGGCATCCTGTCCAGGGTGTACCCCAGCCTTGTGTCCTGTGATAGACTGGCATCCTGTCCAGGGTGTACCCCGGCCTTGTGCCCTGTGATAGACTGGCATCCTGTCCAGGGTCTCCCTGCCTCATGTCCTGTGATCAACTGGTATGCTTGCGTCTAGCTCAGTGGGTTATGATGCTGAGCGAGGCTGATAACCCCCCATTGCTCCTGCTCTGACCCTGCTTTCATAAATTTCACTTTGCTGCTAAATAAATGAAATGTAAAATGGCACTGCGAGTATCACTGCAGTCGGGACAGCGAACTGAACAGTGTGACGGATAGAGTGTGAGGAACAGCGATTCATCTGTGGACAGATGCAGGTGTGAAAAGATGCTGGGGATATGGAGACGGGGCATAAAGAAGTCAGCTGGAGTGGAGTGACTGGCCAGGGCCACTGGAGCTTTTAGAGAAACAGAGCACTGCTCTGCTGGCAGGCGACATGAATACGGGTGGCTGACCCCGATCACATGACCCTCGCAGTGACACGCCTCTGCATCAGGCTGTTAGACACCCCCCAACTATAAAAAACCCCCACCCACAGGAGAGGAGATCAGCATAGACCAAGTGCTCTCCTGGTCTGTGGGGGTCAAGCAGAAGCTTTGCTGTAGTCACAGGGTGGAGTCCTTGGAGGAGGGGCAGGGGGAGCAGTGCTGACCCACTGAATCATGGGACATCAAGTCTTGATGGGAGTGCTGTCTCTCATTTTACATTTATTCTATACTTATTTATTATAAAGTGGCATGCATTTTTGAAAAGCCTCTGGAGCAACTGGGGGATAAGGGCCTTGCTCAGGGGTTCAAACCAGTGATCTTCCAATAACAGGCACAACATCCCAAGCTAGTGAGTTGCACAACGGCCCCTGAGCCGAGGATTACATACAGCAGCATATGCTCCATGTCCCCCCCCCCCCGAAAAAGTGGTCCATCCACTGGACTGAACTGTACACAGATCTGTGCAGGACTGTCAGTTGGAGCCAGTAATAGAAGCTGACTGCTCCATTACCATGCGACTCCCAGGTACCCGTGTCTCTGACGTCTTAATCATCTCCCGTGTTGAGCTAACTGGAAATGCAGCGAAACATTCGGCCGAATCATGTTTACCTGATCACTCTGCTCCGAGCCAGCTAGGCCCCACAGGGGCCTGCAATGGAATTAGTCTTTTCAGGAAGTCCAAAACTGGGTAGCCCTCCTCACTTAGGATTTCGGATGCATAATGCCCACCCCCAAAAACAGAATGAAATCCAATTCAACTGAAATGTAATTGAAATAAAAATCATTTGAATGATCAGGAGATTTATCTTCATTAAAGCATGAGAGAGATGGCAGCTTGATGTGGCAGTATGGGTGAGTCATGGTAATGCATCCCAGTCAGGATTCTCAATCAATTTCCATTATGCTCCGTAATTAGAAAGAGCTGTCAGTGATTTGCTGCTCTCCTCTGACCAGCTTTAAACAAAGCAAGTAAACAGAGTAACTAAGTAACCAGCGTCCATAGTGCCTCAGCCATCTGGGGTGATGGGTTTGAATCCAGTCTCTGCTCTGTGTGTGTGGCATGTGATTCCTGCATGCTTTCACACCTTTATATCAAACAACAAATGTTGAAAGCAGGATCAGACTGTCCCAGGAGCCTTTTACTCAAGGGCCCAATGGTGGCATCAGTCCACCAATCATGGGATTTGAGCCAGCAAACATTTGATCACAAGCCTAACCCACTAAGTCACAGATCACCACAGAACAGGGTTGTGTGTGACTTGTGGGAGTTTTACTTATGTAAAAATGTTCTGAGGGCAGAACGAGAAATGACTGGTTCAGAGAGACAACCAATCACATTGTACAGAAGGTGGGTCCAATCAACTAGAGATTAACGAGACATATGACTGGTTGGCCACACGTCCTCTAGTTGCTTGGACCCACCTTCTCTACAATCTGATTGGTTAACACTCTCTCTTGGTTAACAGACTCTGGTCTCCCAAGGCGTAAGTAAAACTCCCATGAGCTCGTGTGTGTGCCCTATGATGGACTGGCACCCCATCCAGTGTGGACTCCAGCCTTGCTCCCTGAGCTGGACGGGATAGGCTCCTGGGTCCCCATGACCCGGAGTAGAATTAGTTGTTATAAGATATATGGTGTACATAAGCACAAACTCTTTATCACAACTCTGCTGCACCTTTACTGCTTACAGTGAGTATATGGGGCTAGTGAAGGTTGAAATATTGGAAGGGGGGGATTAATGAACCACTTCTGTGAACAATTTTGTAAGTGAAAAAAATATGAATAAGTAAGCAAAAAAAAAAAAAAACAATGGCCTAGATAAAATGTGGGAGGTGATCACTTCACCAAAACAATTAGCATAAAGCGCATTAATGCGTGCAGAATAAAGTGCATAATTAGCTCCTCTAGTGCCAAACTGGAAATTAATGCGGCTCAGAGGAGTCAGCGCTGTCATTGGTGAAGGGAAAAAAACCTGCAGTCCGTGTAAATAAGCGTGGAAATAAGGTGCCGCATTGCTGGGTGTCCCAGAAAGAGCTGACTGTAATGGCTCACAGTGGGAGCCCTCTGATTGGCTGAAATGTTTCCTGTTTCCACGGGAAAAACAACCCCACTTTTGTTGATTTCCGCCCTCCCTCGCCAAGCCCACCATAAAGCACTGGGCTTAGACACATACATTGAGACGATTACCCAACCATTTTGGCAAAGGCACTACATAAAAATTAATTGCATTGCCCTCCATGAATCGCCACCTCCCCTCTATGAATCATCACCTTATCATGGTGGAGGCCTCTATGATCCTAGTAGCTATGTTGTTGGGTGCAATTGCCCCTGGTAGGGTCTCCCAAGGCAAATTGGTCCTAGGTGAGCTGCCAGACTACGTGTGATTCAGAAAACTTTGATGATGATAAAAAAATACAAGGGACCATGTAATCCCGCTCAGACTGGGGAGACCAGGGCCTCACCCCAGAACTAGGCCTGGTCACTTCTCTTTGACTTTGAGTTGGGGGATGGGCTCTGATTGTTGTTTGTGTGTACTCACCAAGCACCATTTCGGAGTGCCCGGCCTTCATAGAGAACTTGGAGGGGGCGCTGGAAGGCACCCATTCTGGTGATTCCATTGTTCTGCTGGGGGACTTATGAAGCCTGGAGGGGTGTGATTGGGAAGAATGGCCTGCCTGATCAGAATCCGAGCACTGTGCTAACCACAGTTTGTCCATAACAAACACCATGTTCATAAGTGCTGCTGGCACCAGAGCATCCTAGGCCACGGTTTGATGATCGATTTTGTAATCATATCTTCGGATCTGTGCCAGTATGTTTTGCACACTCGGGTGAAGAGAGGAGCTGAGCTGTCAACTGATTACCATCTGATGGCGGGGAAGATGCCAGATAGACCTGGTGGATCCAAACATATAGTGAGGGTATGCTGGGAGCATCTGATGCAGGCCCCTGCCCAGTAGGTCTTTAACTCACACCTCTGGCAGAACATCTCTTGCATCCCAAGGCAGTTAGGGGACATTGAGCCTGAATGGGCCATGTTCTGGGACTCCACTGTTGAGGCAGCTGTGTGGAGCTGTGGCCGAAAGTTTGTTAGTGCCTGTCGCGGGGGCAATCCTGAACCCAGTGGTGGACACCAGTGGTAAAGGGAGCTGTCAGGATGAAGGAGAAGGTCTTCCGAGCCTAGTTAGCTTGTGGGACTCTGGAAGTAGTTGATGGGTACCGGCAGGCCAAACAGAAAGCAGCTTCGGTGAAGCAAAAACTCGGGTGTGGGAGGAGTTTGGTGAGGCCATGGAGAAGGACTTTTGGTCAGCCTTGAAAAGATTCTGGCAAACCTTCAGACCCAGGAGGTGGAAACAGCAAGGAGGGAGAACTGTTGACCTCAAATGGGGATATAGTCAGGCTGGCAGGATTGGCAGACTGGGGTGGTGGTCCCAATCTTTGAGAAAGAGGACCGGAGCATGTGTTCTAACTTCAGGGGGATCATACTCCACCTCCCTGGGAAGATCTATGCCGGGGTACTGGAGAAGAAGGTCAGCCCATTGATTGAACCTCGGATCCAGGTGGATCAATGCGGATTCTGTCCTGGTCGCGAAACGCGGGACCAACTCTTCACCCTTGCAAGGACACTGAAGGGTTCATGGGAGTTTTCCCAACCAGTCTATATATCTTTTGTGGACTTGAAAAAGGCATACGATCATATCCCTCGGGGGATCCTGTGGAGGGTTGCTTTGGGAGTGTCTGGTATGGAGTCTGCTGTTGTAAGCCATCAGGTCCCTATACAAACAGAGCAAGAGTTTGGTTTGCATTGCCAGCAGTAAGTAAGACTCGTTCCCGATAGGTGTTGGACTCCGCCAATGCTGCCCTTTGTCACCTATTCTGTACATAACTTTTATGGATAGAATTTCTAGGCGTAGCCAAGGGGTGGAGGGGGTCCGGTTCGGGAGCCTTAGGATCCTTTTTTGGATGATGCTGTCCTACTGGTGTCATCAGGCTATGACCTGAAGCGTGCACTGGGGCAGTTTACAGCTGAGTGCAGGGCGGCTGGGATGAGGATCAGCACCTCCAAGTCTGAGGCCATGGTCCTGGTGGGGGATGAGTTGCTGCCGCAAGTGGAAAAGTTTAAGTATCTTAGGGTCTTATTCATGAGTGAGAGAAGGGAGCAGGAGTTTGACAGACGGATCGGTGCAACGTTGACAGTAATGCAGATGCTGTACCATTCTGTCATGGTAAAGTAGGAGCTGAGCCAGAAGGCAAAGCTTTCAATTAACCAGTCAATCTACATTCCTACTCTCAACTGTGGTCATGAGCTCTGGGTAATGACCAAAAGAATAAGATCACGGATATTTGCAGCAGAAATGAGCTTCCTCCACAGGATGGCTGGGCTCAGCCTTAGAGATAGGGTGAGGAGCTCAGACAATCAGGAGGGGTTCAGAGTAGAGCCACTGCTCCTCTGCATCGAATGGAGCCAGTTGAGGTGGTTCGAGCATCTAGTTAGGATGCCTCCTGGACGGCTCCATGGGGAGGTGTTTCGGGCATGTCCAACTGGGAGGAGACCCTAAGGCAGACCTAGGACATGGTGGAGAGATTATATCTATCCGCTGGCCTGGGAACTCCTTGGTATTCCCGTTGGAGGAGCTGAAGGAGGTGACTGGTGAGTGGGAGGTCTGGGCATCACTGCCCCCATGACCTAACCTCGGACAAGCGGCAGGAAATGGATGGCTGGATGGCATTGAATTCTGTTTACAGCAGAGGGTGTTAGCAATGTAAATTGAAGAGCGTTTTACATAAAGTACTGTGCAAAAGTCTTAGACACTCAAAAAATGTAGAGTAGCACGTTTGCTCAGAACAAAAAAACATTTTAGCATTAGAACATATACAAATTGAGAATAACACAATAAAAACTAATAAAACTTTCTTCTGTTTTACAAAAAGTTACTGATATCTTCTTTAATGGCTAGATTAACATCGCTTCAGTTACAAAACCTCTCCTCAGGGGCACCTCAGTCACTCCATGTATTTGCTAAATATCACCACCAGCCCCCTTAATTACTTAATTTACTTTGCTTGTTTAAAAAAGTATTTTTTTAATTAATTAGCTATATGAGGTGTGCTAGTGGTCAAGTCGAAAAATACATGGGTGTGTGGAGGATTGATGCAAATTCTGGGGTGATTTTAGCTGAAGTTTTGAAAATGGTTAAACACACTTTGACAGGCATACTATCATAGTTTTACACCTGAAGATCATTTAAACATAATTTTCTTTGGCTGTCTAAGACTTATGCACAGTACTATACATTTAGTATATAGTATTATATTAAAAAATGAACTGAACTAAATTCTGTGTTAACAGCAAGATTCAAGATTCTTCATTTGCCTTTTGTACATCTGTACATAGGAATTCCTACTCCAGTCAGTAACACGTAACAGGATTAGACAGCACAAAACAAGACAACGACACCCACAAAACGTCAAAGTAGACATGTAACTAGGAACTGGTTAGGTATCTATTAATGAATTAAATATGAAATAAATAGATGAAAAAGCTGAAATAGGAAATATGGCAAAGGGCAATGTGCAAAGTATCGCTCTGTCCAGTATACTGGCACTGTGCATGTCCAGTATAGTGTACTGTGCATTTATATGGTTGGGGTATTATTGCTCTGTTCAGTAAAGTGTACTTTGTGTTTATCAGGTGGTTGATCAAACATTATCTGAGTGTGTGTTAGCTCTGTGCTGAAGCAAAGACAGTTTTACATACATTTAATCAGGGTATAAATGGGCATTTAAGCACAGATAATGTTTAATGAACTACAGATATCTTCATTTCTGAATGTCCAGAGAGGGTATGAGCGTTTACAGTGATGGATATCAGAGTCACTCTCTCTGGCTGCACATGGGCCATACCTGGGAGTTCCTCTGACCTCTGCGGCTCCCAAAGTGCTCTTTTCTAGGCACGTGCATGCCCTGCGGCAGGTGATGATTTTCCTAGTGCATTTCTTTGCCCTCGATGTATCGGCATTGCACCGAGTTACATCATGGCCCTCCCGCGTTTGTTTACATCTTTCACCCGGCAGACAGGATCCCCACAAGGGGAACCGAACAGGTGACACCATTTCCGCCTTTGATCCAGTTCTGATGTTTCCGTGGCGGCGACAGATCCCCCGGATGCCGACACGCACACACCAAAATGGTGGCAACCCAGTTAGGGACTACAGTGGCCCTCGTCGATGTTGGGGTGAGATGAGAGCGGGCCACCTCGCCTTACTAATAGGCTCCCTTAGACACCGAGACTCAACCCAAAGAGCGGGGGAGGGGGCTGCTTCATTCCTCCATGGCAACTATTCGGGCAAATGATGATGAAAAAGGTGCCAAAGAATGAGAAAGAGTAGAAGACGGAGTCCGAGCAAAAGGAATGCAATGGCCGCATTAATGCCAGTGGGCTGTTGTATCAGGGAGAGGATGCATTTAATGTGGTACTTGTTAACAATGCAGAAATAATGCACTGGACATCCTGCGTTTCTCCGCTCATTATTAAAGGGGCTTCTACTGAAACACAAATGCAGCTGAGGGCTTTAATATTTCAGAGGCGAGCGGTCCGTTATCAGAGAGACTGAATTCCCGCCTGGAAAATCTGCTCTGGTTTTCATTTCGAACTGCATAATAATTTGAAATAGTGAAAAATTTAACACAGAAGATACGCTTTTGAGGATTAATGAAGTCTACGATTTTGGTTTCAGCGTAAGGCTGGAAAATATGGACCCTCAGCTTAAGCAATATTTCTTGGTGTTTATGATCAGTTTATTTTACTTTTAAAACCGAAAGATTAGCTCTGGTGCCTGTCTGGGTCTGGCTGTGGTTGTTGGGTTTGGATTTTGCATAATTTTTGATTCCAGATCAAAACAGTGACATTTTAAGTCAAGTAAGACCTCTAGGTGTGATGAAGAGGCCCGTGTGCCATATGGGGACCACCATTTTCAGCCTGCAGATGAGCTCGATTCTCAACTTCCAACCAGACGAGAGAAGCAGCCCTGGAAGAGTGGTGGATCTACAAGGGGAACTTTTTCAGCTAATTTGCATGTCAATGGGCGTTTTTTTTTCCGTTGAAGATACACACACGTGAGCCTTGGGATCGCGGCCCGCACACACGTGTGCTTTGGGATCGCGGCCCCCACATGCTCCCCTCTGCTGGTGACACCTCACTCTCTTCACTTCTTAAAACTGAAAGATTACAGTCAGTGACCCACAGCGGCACGTGGGAGTTTTAACAACGACTTAATAAACTCGGCATAAAAAAATTATAATAATGTAAGACCTGGAGCCCAGTAAAAACTTAACATGATCTGTTCTGTTTACCTGGGCCTTGTTTATACACCATTAGGACATTTTACTTCATATTTCCTCTACAAGTCACCCATAGATGGAAATTTCTCTAATATTCTTGGCTACACGTTTAAAGACACAATAACAGAGAACGAATGGACCAACAGGAGCCGACCATTCTGTTCATTAGTAACATCGAGCAAGTGACGTGGTGACATTTTGTCAAAATAAGCCAATTAACACCCTGTACCTGCCAGGACCCCTCTTGCTCACACTGACTGCCAGCTTAATATTATCACATGACAGCATTTCATATATACAACCTTTCCTAAAAAGTTGGGAGGCTGTGTAAAATGTAAATAAAAACAGAATGCAATGATTTACAAATCATATAAACCCTTAGGTAATTGAAACTAGAACAAAGACAACCAGTGTGCGAAATACGGGGGGGTCCAACACCCCCGATTAAACCATGAGACCCCCCTGAAAGCCTCAAAAGCTAAATTTTAAGGGGGTCTCAAGATCAGTATTGCGCAACAATAGGGAGATGGGGACCCCCCGAATATTGACGGGTGTTTTGCCCACTGAAAACAACATATCAAATGTTGAAACTGAGAAATTTTATTTTATGACAAATAGAGATCTGGAAAACATTAAGAGACCAGCACAATTTTTCTATTCACTTTTTTCTCAATTTAAGGATGTGCGTCTGTGAATAATATTTTTTTTCCAAACTCTAGCCTGGTTCTTCCCTGATTCTCATTGATGAAGGGCTTCATCCTTGTTTTATGGGACTTCAGTCCTGCTTCTTGGAGCCTGATACGAACTGTCCTAGCAGTGCACTTCACACCTGCACTTAATGTTTCCCATTCCTTTTGAATGTCACTTGATGTCATCCTACGATTCACGAGAAACTGTTAGATAACTTAACAGTCATCTCTGGCATTAGAAAGTCGCTTCTGCTGTTTATCTGCCTGGTTTCTGGTCATTCCCAGTGTCTCATGCTTCACCTTGTTCTTGTGTTATGCTGTCTTAGAAATTTTGAACCTGGAAGCAGCCTGACTCACAGTATAGCCTTCTGCTAGGAGACCCACAATTAAACTAGGATTTTAAATTGTAGATTTGTTTGAAAATATAGAGTGGTCTCTTAATTTTTTCCACAGCTGTATGTGCTCAATTTGAATTTGATGCCAGTAACATGTTTCAAAAAAGTTGGGACAGGGGCATGTTTACCACTGTGTTGCATCACCTCTTCTTTTAACAACACTCTGTAAATGTTTGGGAACTGGGGAGACCAGTTGCTGGAGTTTTGAAAGTGAAATGTCGTCCCATTCTTGCCTGATATAAGATTTCAGCTGCTCAACAGTTCGCGGTCTCCTTTGTTGTATTTTTCATTTCATGATGCACCAAATGTTTTCAATGGGTGACAGGTCTGGACTGCAGGCAGGCCAGTCTAGCCCCCGGACTCTTCTACTATGGAGCCATGCTGTTGTAATATGTGCAGAATATGATTTGGTATTGTCTTGCTGAATTGATTCATCACACTACAGGACAGTTTTCCATTTTGCCTTAATCCACCTTAAATTTCTACTATAGAATTGTGTCTGTTTTTAATGCAGTGCCACCTAAGGACCTGAAGATCAGGGCTACTAATACTGGTTTTCAGCCTTGTCCCTTGCGTACAGAGATTTCTCCATATTCTCTGAATCTTTTAATGATATTATGTACCGTAGATGATGAAATTCCCAAATTCTTTGTGATTTTACATTGGGGAACATTATTCTTAAATTGTTGCACTATTAGCCCACACAGTCTTTCACAGAGTGGTAAACCTCTCCCCATCTTCACTGCACAGAGACTCTGCCTCTCTGGGGGGCTCTTTTTATATCCAATCATCTTAGTCACCTGTTGCAAATTAACCTAATAAGTTGTGAGATGTCCAACCAGGAGTTATTTTGTTTTACCAATACACAACTTTTCAGTGTTTTGCTGCCCCTGTCCCAACTTTATTGAAACATGTTGCTGGCATCAAATTCAAATTGAACATATATTTGTCATAAAGCAATAAAATTTCTCATGTTGTTTTTGTTCTATTTTCAATTAAATATAGGTCTGTATAACTACAAACCTTTGCATTCTGTTTTTGTTTGCATTTTAAACAGCGTCCCCATTATTTTAGAAAGGGGGTTGTATTTCATTAATCAGTGAGATATAGTTTAATCTTCTTTCCAGTGATGGGCTTGTCTGGGTCTTCATATGCTGCTGAGTACTGAATGCTGTATTATGCTAGCAAACTCTTATGAATAAGGCATGTGTGTGTGTTTGTGGGGGGGGATTAACTTATCTGGGCGCCCTAGGCTGACATCAGCATGGACATTCAGGTGTTGCTAACCGCTCCATTTTTCCTGAGGCAGGATGGGGCTTTGATGTCTGCAGGGGCTTGGCCTATGCATTAATCCATCCCTGGGGATAGAACTGTAGGCTTTATGTGAAAGTGAAAAGTCAGGTCTCAATCTTCCAACCTGTGTCCTGGCTCTCTGTGAGGCCGTGTTGCGAATCTCTGCAGGTCCTGTCAGCTGCATCGTCCAGGCCAGCATGCCCGCCATCCATGTGAGACAAACAAAATGCAGTAAAATTCAGCACTGATTACTCTTGCTGGGTGTCCACACTACAGAGGAGGGGAATCCTCCCACCCCCTCGGCACCCCCCAGCAATAACACAGACAGGGCGGCTGCGGTGACCGGAATGTGTAGGGGGGGGTGGGGGGGTATCACTGCAGACAGGAAATCGATATAAGAGCAACTCATTGAGAGCTTAACTTTCTCCCACTGCAGGAGGGGCCCGGCTTTCTCCCACTGCAGGAGGGGTCCGGCATTCTCCCACTGCAGGAGGGGCCCAACATTCTCCAACTGCAGGAGGGGCCCGGTTTTCCCACTGCAGGAGGGGCCCGGCATTCTCCCACTGCAGGAGGGGCCTGGTTTTCCCTCTGCAGGAGGGGCCCAGCTTTCCCACTGCAGGAGCGGCCCCGCATTCTCCCACAACACCCTGGGAAGGAACTTTATTAATTTACACCAAAGCACAGGAGCAATGAGTACCGAACTGAATGAATACCGAAGCAGCACTCCCCCACTGACAGCTCCGATGACCCGCCACTGGGTGGTGCTATGGAGAAAGCTACCTGCTTCATTTCCTGTTCCAGGACAAACGTGGAATTCATGAGCCTGAACCATTGCAGGATATTTAGCAAACAGCTCCGTCCAAAACAAAGTCGAGCACTGAGAGTGACCGTCTTGCCATTTGCTTAGTTCACATTAGAATAATGATTATGAACATTGGATTTGTGTTTAAAGGTCGCACCTCTGACTAGCGGGGTGTGGGTTCTGGTACAAAGAAGAACACCGCTCTCATATGGCTGAGCAAAGTGCTGGCCAGCCTGGAGGAAGGGAGAGTGCTGCGGGTCATTTTTCAAATGAATAATTAATAATAACAGCAAACTAATACAAGGGTCCACTGCAAACTGTGTACTGACCCCTATGCCAATGTCTCATCTCACCATGACTCACATCCAACAAATTCTTGGCTCTGCTCCAGGCAGCACAAATACACAATGTTGTCGAGGAAGGTTTAGGCTCCAAGGTTAAAACGATGCTGCAATCGTGCACTTCCATTGGGAAGAACCCTGTCACGCCTGCACATGGCCATCTTGGATGAGGGCCCCAGAAGGACCTTGCATTATGGATCAGATTCTGGCAAACTTAAAGGAATACACTGACCGCTAACGCAGCATGCTAATTGCTTATTTTACACAGCTGGCAGGGTCACCTCTCCTTGTAACTGGCTGCTGTATTAACGGTCAGTCTCTCAAAAAGGCAAGCCTGCTTTTTAATGATGTCTCAGGGCCAATCCTGTTGTTTCTCAGGCCGAGCTGGTCACCTCAACACAAAAGACTAGTGAAGTTAACCGGTCAGGCTAAGCTAACAAGGCCGGCTCCACTTACAAGGGCATGAGTAATAAATGGCTGCGTGTTTGTGAGTCTCTTGCACCAGTAAGTGATTTGGCAGAATCTTTCAATTTGGAGGCATATGAGGGCACAGCAAAGCAGGGGCATGAGCTCTATTTCCTGTGAGGGAAAAAGAAACGTATTGTTCAGAGGACCTTTTGGAAGATAAATAAATGAAAAGCAAACAAAGCTGTGGTAATATCAAAGGTTTTGGAAGTCACTCCTCTCGCTTTGCAGAGTGCAGCGTGGCAATTAAAAGGCACCATTTTCTCCTCCGGGAGAAGCCGATTATCTTTCATCTTCTAGCATTTCAGTGAAATATGTAGTGACTCAGATAGAGCACAAATAAGAGACTGTTTGCCATGATTTCTGTCCTTTCTGGGCTGTTTGATGCATGATGAGCTGGGATCTAACATGGCTGTGACACCCTGTAAATCTTCTGGGGACATTGACACACGTTTAGAAATAGACAGTATCAAATAACACGCGTGCCATGGGCTCTGGGCCCCACCTGAATAAGTCCCCTCCCCCCCGGATGTTTCAACAACTAAATAAGTACCTAAGGAGTCATAGAGTCAGTAGATGGTAGCTAGCAGTTGCTAGTTAGCAGCACATGCTACTGCAGCATCTCCTAAATATTTATTTATTGTAAGTGTTTATTTAATATTTACCACACAGGCTGGCACAAAACCTAAATCACACCATGCAAATGTACGGTTTGAGTGCTGTTAAATACCACCACTGGTCGTGAGGAGGTAGGAGACCAAGCGGCAAGCCCCCTCACAGGTACCACCATAAATCAGTGACATGCATCGCTGTCCCAGTTAGCAAATCAGCATTTCACACCTGATTTCTCACTCCAATGGATTGTTCTGTAATGGGACCTTTTCAAACGCTGTCCTTCGCGTAGCGTAAATGCTATTCTGTGTGCTTGTCCTGGCTACTGCATCTCAGAGACCCCCAGGGGAATGAGGGACACTGATTACTCGATTAATCTCAGCGCAGGCAAATAAATGGCACGCTTTAACGAAGAGTCACTGGAGCGGCAACTCTGGCTGAAGCCCAGGCAAAAAAAGCTTTGCAGTGCATTCTGGGATTAGTCAAAGTTTTTCCAGGCAATGCCCCAAGACATACCGTGGGGATTTTACCTGTGCGAGACATGGACACTCCAAAGACCAAATCCAAAGAAGGCACAAGTTACTACATAAAATGTTCCTTGACAAAATGTTTTAAAAAGGAGTTTTATTCAAAAATGTTTTTTCTTTTGCATAGATTTACAGTTTTTTCCAATTATTTTAACGCGTGTCTCAATACCATGTCCACTTTTCCACAACACTTAACACATGCACCATACAGGGACCATGTGAGCTAAACTATGTCTACGTTTGCCTTGCTTTGACACGACATGCATTCAATCACCAAATTGAAATTTAGAGCACTGTAAGTTGAAACATGCTGCACTTTGACAGACAAAGGACACTATGCACTTGCACTAACACAAATAATTATGCTTTTAGCAGATATTTCATAATTTTGTTTTTGTTTGCTGCTTCGTTATCATCTACACCATCTATACAAATGAGGCCATGGAGTGTCCCCTTCCTTTTTGCAAGGCGACACAATGTAATCTGTGCA
>JAODKC010000002.1:21273873-21289865 GCA_026777985.1 Mormyrops attenuatus
GAACTCCTCATGGATTTCCAGGGATTTATAGATATCTGACAAAGGGTGACACCGCCGTCTCCCCCCCCCCACCCCCCCCACCGGCGTGCTCTGCAGGGTGTATGAAAAGACCAATCTGACAGATCGACAACAGAGGTTTTGGCACAGAAGCTGTCAGATCGTGGCTTGTTTTGCGGCGCGGCGCCATCTGGCCTGAAACGCAGATGTGATGAATATTTCAGCATGCAGGCCGGTTCTGAACAGCACTGCGGATCGGGGGGCTTTCATGGGGAATTAGGCGAGTGTCCGCAAGGTAGGCCATGTCCTTGCTTCCCACAGGAGCCACGGCTCTCCGCGATCCACCCAATTTGCCCGCTTGCATTCCTAAGCAGCTGATTCTCCAGCGTGAAACAGATTGGCGTGCTTAATTAACCCATTGACAGGCTGCCAGACAGGCCGGTGTTGACATTAGGAAGAAAACAGTGGAGTCACATGTCCTCCAGACTCGTTGGTTCCCTGATTGCCTTTGCGTGACGGCCTGATGCAAGCAGAGTGAACGATTGCCACAAGATCCTCTGCGGTGCCGGAGACTTTCAGGGAAACAGAGCTTATACTAAAAACATCATGTTTCCCATGGCGACAGGGAGGGCGGCGAGGTTATCCAACAAGTGGGCCATTAACTGGTGATGGCACTGAAGCTTGCACTCGGTCTTAAAGATATATCATCTCGGACACTTTGTGACTATTGTTTCTGAAGATGTTCTGCTGAATGGTGAGTTGCTAACCATTAATTGCCCTTCTGTTCTGTAAATGAGCTCTTCTTCTCGCTAATTCCCTCTAAATTACAATAATGAATGTGCTTAAGCAGTTTTTTAACATGCTACTTGTGGATTTGAAGTGTCTATGTGCTTTGTAAATACTATAGAAAACAGGACACCACTTCGCCTTAGAGCTATAAAAAAAAACAAATCTCCTCACAGTGGTTGGCTTGGTATAAACCTTAAGTATTTCCTACTTCCTGTATATTTATTATTTCTCATAATTTGGGTAATTTTCCTTACCTGCTTCAGGTTATGAGTACTCACAAGTATTCATCACTTATAACACAGAAGTCTCCATTCATTCCAACTTTTCTAGTTTTGGTTAACTTTTTGCACTCTGACCCACACAGTAATGTAATGCGTGATACTGCTGGAGAGTTAATTGCATGCATATTCAGGGTATATATACCACCAGGCCAGACTGGGCCTGATTACATTAATGAACCTGGGCTTGGGCGCTTAGTTGATCTAGGTAACTTCTTGCTAGTTTTGTTCAGAATAGTGTTATCCTTTCTAAATTATAACATTTCTTTTCCTTTCTCAGTTTTGGTTCAAAATGCTGTTACTCTTTTAGTGTGTCTGAACACAGGTTTAATAAAACCCTTTTTTCCCAAACGCGCAGATGAACCTGAGCTGCGCTCCTGTTGGAGGTTATGCACATCCAATCAGCATGCTCCCTTCAGGGGCCCCTCCCTGAGGGCTGATGTAAGCCTGCTATGTTATTTGCTCATTGTGGTGCCGTCGGGCTGCACCTTTAATGTCATTTATCTCTAACGCGACTTTTGCTACTGGAAACGTGTCATTTTGAATGGAAAATTGGCAAACCGCCATGGATTCCTTCTGTGCCATTGTTGATCAGTAGAATGAGTATAAATTGTCTGTTTTAGTTCTGTGCCCTTGGAAGTAGAAGAGTACATTCTCTAGTAGGACTTAGAAGAGTTTTTGTTGTGTTTCTGTGGTTTGTCTCTGATCATTTGAATGAAAATATAGCAAGTACATTTTTCTGACACACACACACGCACACACACACAGTCGTGTAATCATATCTTTTTGGGGACCGCTCATATATTTCTATGGGAAAAATGCTAATGCTAACTATGACAACCTTAACCCCCACCCAGCCCTAACCTTAACCTTAATCCCCACAATGTAATATGAACATAATAATTTGCGCATGCTATATGAGTTTGTTGGCATCTAGGTAGTGTAACACAAAGACGCCCCACAGTGATATACTAGGTGTTTGGCTGCCGCTGTGCCCCTTAAGCCTCCCAGGCAAAGCTAAAAAACAGCAAACTGTGGAAAAAGTTAACCTTCAAAAGAAAGATGGCATTCCAGCCAGTCCAGCCACTTCCCTCGGCAGGGCCCACAGTATGCGCTGCTCTCAATTTAATTAAATTCAATTTGTTTTTATATAGCGCCTTTCACAACAGAGTTACGCCAAGGTGCTTTACATGGGTGTGTTGTGATAAGTGCAACACCACAAAGAGAGAACAATGCATAAACAGAGAAATGGAAAGAAAGAAATAAAAGAAAGTCAGATGACAATGGAGGAGAGGAAGCAAAAAGGAGAAGAAAACCTCTGGGGCTCCAAGGTCAACTGGCTGCCCAACCCCCCTGGGTATGTGATTATAGACCAAGAAAGGTGCAAACTGTGGTCAAGGGCAAAACCAAAGTTCATCAATGAGTCAGTTCTCCACGTCAGCCTGAGTAGGGTATCCACAATGTTACAGTTTGTAAGTCGTATCCACAATGTCACCCTTACATGGGAACTGAACCAGGGCTCCAGCTCAGATGGTGTCCACTGTCCACCACGGGCACCATCCAGACATGGGTGTTTTGTCTCTCAGGTTTAGCCGCTTCTTATTGGTCACTTTCTGTTTTCCCATGGGGCCCAGCCGAGCGGCCGAAGGAGGTAAGTCCCTCCCACTGAGGGCCACTCCAGGCCTCATTTTCTCATTTCTGATTACTCTGATGTTGGGTTAATGCAGAAAGGCTGTGCTGGATAAGGTCCTCTCCTCAACCCCCCGTGTGGATGAGGTGCACTTGAAGCATCCAGGCTGCTGTTAGCCTGGAGCACATGGAGGTGACCTTCTAGGGCACTGCACTGTACAAACAGTGAGCATCATCTTCTCAGAGTTATTATGGACCTGTTCATACAGCTGTGGCTTGCTGGTGCTTCATGGGATATGAACCACAAACCTTCTGGCTATAGTCACAATTAAAGCAAAACATAAATTTCCTCCCCCTGAGGCCAGACATAGAAACACTGTCATTGTCAAGGTTCGAAACATGCAGGACTAAGCATAGGTGCATAATTTTTATGACAATCGGCTGGCTCAGATGATGTAAAAGCACATTTTGGTCCCGCTGTCAGGTCAGTAGGTAGCACCCCCAGACTGTCCTCAAACACACTTCTTATCTTATGCTTTATCCTCGTTTTAGCTGAAGCTGTTTTATCGAAAGCAGTTACTTAACCAAACTCTCTGTGTGATTCCAATACGTGTTCCCTCTCTGCGTGATCAAAAGCACTCACTCCTGCCGTCCAATCAACAGCTGGCCTCGCCAACCGCGAAACATAATGACTTTTCCCCAGAGCTCCGCTCACCTCCTAAAAAAACGATTAGCCAGCCTAAAAGTGCTGGCGTTCCTGCTTAGTGCTGCTGTGCACACTGACTCACCGGGTGGTGACTCGTATATAATATCTCGCCCTGGCTTTCTGCAGCCTTTGTGGCATGTTCGACAGATTAGGATCCTGTGGTTCTGGATTCTTCTGCAGGATGGCCAGCTTTAGGTCCATGTGGCTTTGTCAGTTTGTGGACTTTGATATCCCACCCACCATGATCCCATGAACATCATGCCCTGAGGAGAGAAGGTTCAGGGCTGAAGTCACATCATTTCTGGCTGTGTGGGGTTTTTGATAGAGAAGGTCAAGCTTAAATAGCAGTGTTATATCAGAAAGCAGACAGACCACCTAATACATAAAGGAGGATTGCCAGAAACCTTGTTGTCACCCTTAAGAACAACCTCAGCCTGTCCCACAACATAGCAACATTGACTTTACGTCTGCAGATTGAATCCTTCAGCCTAACTGCTGGCACAGGCTATGATCATCCCTCACCTATGCCCCTCTCTTCGAGCTGGGCTTATCCTAACCTCTGAACTTGTGTTCAGCCTCCCCAGACTCGCACATCCCTTTCCCTCTGGATCTCCATACATCGGCTACCTGTCAGAAGCTCATCTGAAATTCCGGACCTTCCTCTTGGTATATGAGGCAGCCAGGGAAACAGCACTATAACTCCAGAGTCTCATTAAGGTCTCGTCCCTGTACTGTCAAGACGATTCCTTACATCAGCTCAATTGACAGTTCCAGGTCTGACGGGTCAAAAATTAAAATCCCATTTGGTTTCGCTCTTGGCCCTTGTGTGTTGAAACAAACCTCCCCACAACGGCACTGCCAAATGCCTCTTGCTTTTCGAGGAGGGGAAGCTTTCCACTCAGCTGCCTCTCCAGCCCGAAGTTCCCAACACGTCCTGAATACGTTCGTGATCCTGTCGTCGCACTCGTGTCATCGTCTATTTATGAAGCTGATTCTAGCTCTGCTGTCTGATTTTGAGTCCTCAATGTGAGTGTTGACTCACCCTGTTTTCCACAGATATTTACAGAATTATGTTGTCATATGTAACATTTCATCTAACATCCACACTGCACAACACTCAGCACACTTTCTGAAACGTGCTGCATCTGATTTTCACCTTTTTTTGGTGCTTACTGGATGCTTATGTAGCCTGTTGTGGCTTATTCATTAATACACTGAATAGCTTAGAGTATAAGAGCATGGCTACATTAAACAAATGTAAATGCAACACAGGATTATTGGCATGATAAGGTGATGTCATAACCTTAGTCAATGCTTTGGACAATGGAACCAACTGCACTAGAATACAAGCTACATTTTATGAAGCAGTTTTCTTTTGACTTTTTGTGTCAGGAAAAATGACCACTGTCTCAGGGGGACCTTTGAAAGTGTTGGGATTTAGCTACAGAGCAATTTGCTCACTGGTAAGGAGACAAAACGGCAGTAATAAACCTCCCAGACTCTGCCCAAGGTAGAAACACCCACTCGAGGTTTTTGCCTACCTTTCTAATGTACAGCAGCTCTCCTGATGAAGAAATGAACCCCTGAATGACTGCCAAAAGCAGGTCCGCTGTTAAAGCCCAAGTGGAACCCTGCTCTTGTACTCTTTAGTGGTCGATTTTGTGTAAAATAACTGAACTACTCCAGATTTTTACAAGATACAGCTCTATAAATGGCTGAAGAGTCATTTTGGAGAGAGAGACCACCCGCTAAGTTAATATGTAGTCAAAATAAATGAAAACATCTCCTGCACCCCACAGAGGAGCTGTCAGTGGTTCTGAGGTATCACCCGCATTGGGAGAGGAGTCCCGTCTGTTCCGGTTTGCTCGGAGAAGCCTACCCTCTTGGCAATCAGCCATGGAAATGGTAACCTCAGTTGTTGGACTCCGTGGGAAGGCGCTGGCAGATCCGGGCACTCATCTGAAACAGGCCAGGCCTAATCCTTCACTCCCGCTCCTGCCCAAACGCGTCCGATAACTGATAGGGAGCGGGACTGGCTTTTCCACTCGCAGTTTCCCATCCGCTCTGTTGGAAGCTCAGCCATAGGCGCAATTATACGGATATCATAAGGAGAAACCCCGGCTGGATCCATCCCCACCAACAAAGTAACGCCATTGTTCTAGAGCCTTACCCTTCTGACAGAGACGAGGGGATATTCGCCTAAGCTGTGAAAGCCCTGATCTGTTTATTGCTGCCATCACAACAGAGGCTCTAAAAAGGCTTTATTTCTTCTGAAAAACCCATTATGAACAGTAGGAAAAAGGGGGAAAAAAGCAGCAAGTTTGTCAGTAATGCGCTTACTGAGACTTCTCCCAATAACAATAGGCTGGGCCGGAATCGGAGCCGGGAGCCACTTTTCCATTACAGCAAGGAACGCTGGCGTGCCGTTTTTATGGGTTGGATATAGACGCAGAGAAATTTAATTACCTTCTGTAGCAGTGATCATTCCCAGTGAAATGCAGGGAAAGATTAATGGCAGTCGTGGAGAAAATATGTGTTACTATTTATCAGCCTGGAATTGATGCCACCTCCCTGGGAAGCAACTGCGGTGGGGGGGGGTTCTGATAGCTTGATCAAACAGCCCACATCGATCCGTTCGTCTTTATTGCCACCTTTGTCTACTTTATCATTCCTCTTTTAGAAGATCCCATGTTTTCATCCTCATTCCCCGTTGACCCTTTCAGCCATTTTACGCTCGTTCCCTTTTCACGGTCCATTTAGGTTGTGCTGTTCCGGTGAACGTGCTGACGTTAGCGGTGCTGGTGACGTGACCGCCTCACCGTTTAATGAGCCCGTGTCGTCCCTGGCTGTTCACGTCAGTCCCCGCAGGCTTTCCGGAATCTTCTCTGAGCAGCTTCTGGCAGGAAAGGCTGACTCACTCTGCCGTTGCGTCACCTGGATTGGGCTGAGGTTCGAGGGAACATGCGGCTGACGCCAGCCAAGCAAACAAATGTCTCCATCCATGTGAAGATGATACTCTAGGGCAGGGCTATTCAACTCACAGTCCTCAAGGGCCGAGCACTGCTGATTTTCCAGCCTTCCTTTACCTGTGAGCCAGGTGTGAAGCCCCTCTGGCCAATCAGAATCCATAATTATTAAACTAACTACTGGGAGAACTGAAAACACGGCCTGGATTTGGAATCGAGGGCCAGATTTGAATAGGGGGGCTCTAGGGCATGTTCACTAGCCAGGTACTTTAGCAATAGGACTAGTTCAGTGGTGATTATTGTGACTAATACCTAAAACACCAAGCTGCAGTTCTATGCTGTGATGATACTGTACTGCTGTGCCCTTGAGCAAAGTATGTGTTGTAGTAGTTTCACCTTTGCAAAATTGTGCAGAATTTACAAGCCCCAAAAATGAGCTGATGGGAGAGTGAGAGAAGCTAATGTAGAAGCCCAAGGAAGCCTTTATGGTGAGAGATGGCTTTGACGTCACCCTTGTGCAGATGAGTCACTCAAAAGAAAGCAGGACAGTGGAAACAGGGGCCATGCAGCTGTCATTTCTGTGACTGTCCCCGGCGTGGACATTAGCCTGGCCTGCGTGCCTGTTAATGATTTCATGTCTTGACCACAAGGTGACACCACAGCCTCATAAACATCCCCGGAGATGCTGCACGGGTCCCTCTCCAACCCACAAATTCACCTCGAGCCCCGGAGAGCACTGCCGCTTTTTGTCTTTTCTGTGATTCACTGAAAAACATGGCAGACATTTTCTGTCACAGGGAGCGGAGATCGCATGACTGCGTCCATGTCGATTTCTGATTCACAGTCTCACCTACTGGTCAGTTTATTTTCCCCTTCAAGAGCACAATGCAGTGTGCTCAAATGTCTGTACCTCACACACTCCCCAAGGCTCCATGATTTATTAGTCTGTTTTTATGTGAATCGGATTCCCTGAGGAAGGGGAGAACCAATAGCAGGATGAGCAGTCCAAAAACCACACCCCCTACAGCATTTGGCTCACCTTTGCAAGGTGGTTTAGCCTACATTTTAACGTCCTGTTCAGAAGCAAGACAGACTGCTCCTCTGAGGACCTCCACCGTGTAGAGCTTCGTACAACAACAGATAAACAAGAACTTTGTGATCGTGTAAGATGTTACCATCATCACCATCGCTCCATTCCCAGAGGCCAACCGCTCAAGTGTTGCTCATTTCTGAGCACCACATCAACCTGCTGAGAGTGCTGCATAGTGTGTTCCATGGGCCAGGAGTTGGCAATGTCTTGGTTTGACCCGTAGCAACCTCCATCGCTCAAGTTTTGCCACCTCCGCCTGTTCGTACAGCTGTTGTCTTCAAGGTTAAGGAACTCCTGGGTGCTAAGGCGCTGCCTGAGTTATAAAATCCATCACCTTTTAGTCACTTCACACCATTGTGATTCATTAACACTCGAGCCAACTGCTGTTAGGTCAGGCGGCCAACAGGAACTGTTCCCTGGGAGAGGAAAGGCAAGTGCAGAGGGCATGTGGCCATGCTGACCCGTCACTAGAGGATCTGCCGGACGCCGTTCATTACAATAATGAAACGGGGTACTGAAAGCAGAGAGGGCCGATGCAATCTGTTTGATTGCTGCACTTTACAAATGACCGGACGGCCCTCTCCCCCATTTCTCTTCTCCCACCCCTCTCAGACTACTCATCTGCCCCTCTCACTTATAGATTGCAGACTGGAGTAACTGCAAAGACCTTCTTTTCCCTCACACAAATAAGCCAGTGCCCACTGGCACAAGTATGGGCTGCAGGATGGGGCAAACTGCACAGTGTTGCTTAAGAACAAAAACAGCTATTTAAACTGTCAGTCTTAACATGATTTGGAAGCAGCCTGACAATTGTAACAGACAGAACACTCGCATATGGACTGAGAGGTCTTAGTTGTTTACTAGACACCCTCCACGGACAAACAGTAAGGGAGCAGTCAAAGTCACAGTTGAGAGTTCGTAATGGAGACTCTGAAGCCAGGGAGATCGATATGGAGATGGAAACTCTACAGGGAGAATACGAGGGGGAAGTTCAAGGCAAGGTGGAGGCAGGGCGGGGCTGGCAGGCAGGTTGGGCATGGCAAGCAGGCTGGATTTATATTGGACTGGAGACATAGGTCAGAACGCTTATACATATAGAACACTCGGTAATACATCGCACTGCTCGCAGGATCCGGCGGGGCTTAAATCAGGTCCAGGTGACTGCTGTCAGCTGTTCCACATTCTCATGAGGGGGGCGTGACAACATTAAGGAACTGTGTGTATATCCACTGTCTACAATTTATACAGTAGTGATTTGTGTGCTGAAAACTCTGCGTGACAGAAGGGGTCTGACGGGGAACATGGGGCAAGCCGGTCTGGATGATCTTGGTGGAACTGGGCAATCAATTCTGTGTCTAGGACATCTGTGGAAGGCACCCATGAATCTTCCTCCGGGCCGTAACCCTCCCAGTCCACCAGGTATTGCAACTGGCCTCACCAGCGGTGGGAATCCAGAAGGGCCTGGACAGAGAAGGCCTCTCCATCCTCTAATGGGATCAGCGGAGGGGGTCCGGACACTTCCAAGGGTGGGTGCGCTAGGCGCTAGGCTGTAATGGACAGGCTTGAAAAGAGACACATGGAAGGACAGGGCGATACGATACACTCCAGGTAACTGTAAATGGTAGGTAACGGTCCCCAGTCATTTCAGGACATGGAAAGGGTTGATATACTTTAAGGCTACTTATGGCCAGTTGGCATGCGGAGGTTTTGGGTGAAGAGCCAAACTGGTTGGCTGGGGTGGAATATTGGGCCGGGTCTGCATCGGTGGCCGACGTGACATTTCTGGAAGGTGGATTGTTGCCAGAGGCGACTGTGAGCTTGCTTCCAGACCTGTCTCTGTCGATACTACTTCTCCACCGATGGGACGTCACTGGGCTGGGAATCCCATGGGAAGCTGATAACCCAGGATGCACTGAAAGGGAGAGAGGTTCATTGAGGGCTGGATCAGGGAGTTCCTGACGTACTCTGCCCAAAGGAAGTACTGAGACCATTCAGTAGGCTGGGAGGCGCACATCAGCCATGGCATCTTCCCGACCTCCTGGTTTGTCCTTTCTGCAATGCCATTGGACTGGGGATGACATGCCAAGGTGACACTCAGGGTAACATTCAGGCAGGAGCAGAGGGAGCGGAATACCTTGGAGGTGAATTGAGGTCCACGATCCAAGACAATCTCCTCAGGGACCCCGTAGTATCAGAACAACAAAGTGAACAGCAGGCCAGCTAGATCAGAGACGGATGGAAGCTTGGACGGTGGAACCAGTCAACACATCTTGGAGAAATGATCTACCACCATAAAGATGGTGGTGCAACTGTGGGAGGATGGCAGGTCAGTGATAAAGTCTAGGGAGATGTGGGACCATCACTGGGATGGTGTGGGAAGGGGTTGCAGGAGGTCAGCTGGTGGCAGGGGAGGTACCTTGTTCTGAGCACACACGGGGCAGGAGCTGACATACTGCTCCATCTCACGTCGCCAGCCAGGCCACCAGTATCTGCAGGAGACCAGTCGGGTTGTTGCAGACACACCTGGATGCCTGGACCCCAAGGAGATGTGGACCCACTGGAGCACTATGTTGCGGAGCCGGGACGGGATGAACATCCTCCCTGGGGGACAATCAGCGGGAGGAGGATGTTGTTGATTGATCTTCTTCAATTGGTCCTCAAGAGCCCAGGTCATTGGACCTGCAAAACACAACTGAGAAAAAATGGGAGCAGGGAGGCTCTGGGAGCGTCATACAGGTGTGAGAGTATAGCCTTCGTGTTCATGGAACTGCGGACATAATTTACATAGAAATCAAGCAAGTGAAGAAAAGTGCCCATCGGGCCCAGCATTAATTTGTCCTCTTGGTGCTTTGGAGGTATTCCAGGTTCCAGTGATCGGTAAGCACTTGGAAGTGGTGTAGGGCCCGCTCTAGCTAATGTCACCACTCTTCCAGGGCAGCCTTAATGGCCAGGTGTTCCCAGTTGCTCACATCATAGTTACGTTTGGTGGGCATTAGTTTTTTTCAATAGAAGGTGCACAGATGGGTCTTACCGGTCTCTGGGTTGCGCTGCGACAGGACGGCGCTGATGCCTACTTTGGAAGTGTCCACCTCCACGACAAAGGGTTGCAGCAAGTCAGGGTGTCGCAGAACCGGGGCAGAATAGGGCAGTTCCTTCATTGTCAGAAGCCAGAGATGGCCCTAATGATCCACTGCAGCTTGGATCGGACAGGGGGCCAGTCACAGAGCTGAACCCCTGGATAAAAGAGGTTTGAAAACCCAGGAAGCACTGCAATTCCTTCACTGTGCGGGGTTGTGGCCAATCCCGGGTGGCCTTTACCTTCTCGTCCATTTCCAATCCTCCGGGTTAAATCCGATACCCTAGAAACTTGATAGAGGTTTTATGAAACTCACATTTCTCTCCCTAGATATAGCGGTGGTGGTCTTTCAGGCTTTGAAGCACACTCCGGACGGGGTGTAAGTGCTGCTCCAATGAGATTAGAATGTCGTCAATAAAGACAATGGCAAAGCAGTTCAACATATCCCTTAAGACCTCACCTATGAAACACTGGAATATGGAAGGAATATTTGCCAATCCATATGGCATCACCAAATACTGACCGGTAGATGTAAAAAGTTAAGTTTTCCGGATCTGAATTGGATTATAGGCGATTTGCAGGTCCAGTTTGGTGAAAATTTGTGCCAATCAAAGCAGCTCCAAGGTCAAGGGGATGAGTGGGAGCGTTTTTCAGTCGTTCTTTGTTATGGCATTCAGGGCCCGGTAATCACTGCAAGGGCATAGTCTGCCATCCTTCTTCTAAACAAAGAATATGCCAGAGGTTACAGAGGAGGTGGATGAACAAATTATACCTTGCGTGAGGTACTCCTGGTTGTAAGACCTCCTCCTCGGGATAGGAGAGGGAGTACAAGCGGCGCATAGGGAGCACCACTCCCTAAATCAGCTCGATGGCACAATCTGAAGAACGGTGTGGAGGGAGGCCAAACGCCTTTGACTTACAGAAGACCTCCTGAAACTCCTGATACTGAGGCAGAATGGTAGACACACCCTCCAGTTGGGGGCCCTCCACTGACGACAATCTGCATGGCAACACAAGACACGTTCCAAAACACTCATTGGACCAGGACCAAATCTCTCCTACCTTCCAGTTTAGGTGGGGATTGTGCTCCGGCAGCCAGGAGTGTCCTAGGATGATTCAGTCTTGAACCCAACAGAGAACCAGGAGCTGGATAGATTCCATGTGAACAGCCCCTACCTGCATCTTTAGAGGGGCGATTTGATGAGTGACCCAACTGGAGGTGAGTGGAGAGCCGTAGACACCTTGAACGGTAAGGGGGCTGGCAACGGCTCCGGGGGAATGCTATGCTGGGCCGCGAACTCGGGCTGTCGGGTTGTCCTCTCACGGGGCGCATAGGGCAGGTCCAGATCACATGTACTGGTTTCCCATAGTAGGGACACAACTGCTTCTGATAACTCCACAATCACTTTGCTGGAGGTAGTGGAACCCCCTCAGGTTGCATTGGTTCTGACTCCCAAGGAGTGGAAGAAGCATGTTTATTGTCAGCGTTTGAGTGGGAGTGGCGCCGTTCATGGATTATGTTGTCCATGTAAAGAACAGGCAGCTCCCTGACAGGCAGTCTCTGTCTACAGCTCTGAATTTAGCCCCCATCTGTACAGCACCTGTAAGCAATGCCAAACCAGCAGTGTGGCTGATCTGTTCCCCGGCACTGCTCACACTGTCCATTGACCCGGCTACGTCCTATGGCTGGGTGATCAAAAACTTTGAGGAAGGCACTCTGGAACCTGCTAGAGGACTGCAGCAGTGAGCTGTTCCCAGCCCAGAGCATAGTCACCCACTCCAGTGCTCTGCCACTCAGCAGCGAGATCACAAAATGCATGTGGTTCTGGTCATCAAGGAACAGCTCCTGATGGTGATCAATATACGGCCCTCACTGTATCAGAAAGGCCCAGCAGGTGTCAGCATGCTGTCATACCAGTTCGGCATCGCCACCAACATGACAGAAGATCATTGGGGCGCAGTTGTCAGTAGCAGAGCGGCGGTGGTCATACCCTTCTAGAGCTGTCCGACTAGGTCTGTGAGCTGAGCAATCTGGGACAGGGTGCTCTGTAGCTTGGTCTGCGTCTCGGAGGGATCCGTGGTGTTTGGCAAGGTGAGACAGAATTGTCGTAACAGACAGAAGAGTTGCACATGGTCTGAGAGGTCTTGGTTGTTTAGTAGACCGCCTCCACAGACAAACAGTAAGATCAGGCAAAGTCGGAGTCTAGAGTTCATAATCCAAAAGGTCTGAAGCTGGGGAGATTAATCTGGAGACGCGAACGCATTCTCTACACACAGGGATAACAGGAGGGTGAAGTTTGAGGAGGGCACAGGCAGGGTGGAGGCAGGGCAGGACTGACAGGCAGATCGGGCAGAGCAAGCATGGCAGATCAAAGCTGAACAGGAGACACAGGTCAGAACGCTCAGTACACCTCACCTCACACTCGGTAATACATCGCGCTGCTCGCAGGATCCGGCGGGGCTTAAATCAGGTCCAGGTGACTGCTGTCAGCTGTTCCACATTCTCATGAGGGGGGTGTGACAACATTAAGGAACTGTGTGTAAATCCACTACCTACAATTTAAACAGTAGCGATTTCTGGCTGAAAACTCTTCCTGTCTGCATATATTAATGTGTACATGCACCTTTACTTAAAGGTATACCTAAGAACAGGGGCATGGATACCCAGGCAGATTCAGGGGGCCCAGCACTTGACAGGGGTACTCAAATATGTAAAGCGATGAGCAAATAAGTAGACATCAGGAATGTAAGTAGGCATAAACTCTATACAGGCTTAATTTATACCAAGCCTATGTTGGCTGCAATTGTCAGCATGGTTTTCCCCATCTTTGATAGGCTAATTTATTTTACTTCAGTAAAGACTTATCCTAAGTTTCAGATAATGCAAAATTATGTCTGCTAAAGCAAAAAATAAAAATCTATGAATGTGTCCTCACATATTATGTAACATTATATTGGGGCTCAGCATACTTAAACTTGTAACACAATGTAGAGGAAGCTATCTGTTGTTTATGCTATTGTCCAATAGGCCATGTGTGGGTTATTGGCAATTCCATACCGGACAACAAATGGTGCTTTTCCAGTGCTACCAGGAACAGAGCTGCACCGTGAACTAATGATTTTCCATTGCAAAGTATGTGAGCTGTACCTGAGCCGTAACCATGCAGGGTCAAAAGTCTGATCAAACCAAGCTGGTTTCATCACTACCATCTGATTGTTCAAAATGCATTAGATACCGAGGTTCTGCGCAAGGTTTATCTGAAGGAAAAAGGGTGTTCTATATATTATTCATTATTAGTAGTATTGCACATCGTGAAGTACTGATGCATTCCCAATAACTAGGAACTTGAACATTTCCAAACTCTACATAAAAAGTACTACAGAACAGCTGAATGGGATGGATTCATAACGCAAATTTACGCAAGCAATTGCTAATTCCGCTAGCGTTTGTTGCTAACCTAACATGGCGATTCTCACAGACATGCTAGCGGAAACTAGCACATAGTAAATCATAGTGTACACTATAAATGTGTCTCTTCAGTTTTACGTCGCTGACACTCTCCAAAGCCGGCAGCACATTTAAAAAGCTGACCCTTCTGCAGTGGAAAACTGAAACAAGCTGGAACCACGCTTTATTTGCAGTACAGCCCAGGTTTAACTCGATTCCCGTATGCCAGTGGAAAAGTGCCAAAAGTAACATTGTATGTATGTTGGCCAGTGTCAAATAAAATGTTTAGAGTATTAAACCATCAGCCCAAATCATGCCGAATGCTTCATCGAGCATGACTGCATATGCTTAAAAGATGAGACCTTTTGCTCATTGTTTAGTCCCCCCACTTCAAAAATCTCTCCTGTGCCCCTGTCCCTGACCAGCAACTCAGCGCTCTCAGGACCTGAGCCCATCAGCTATTTAGCCGTACAGAGCAGCTGTGTTTATAAACCTTCCAAAGCGCTAATGCGTCACACCCTGATTTAATACGCAAATGCTGCCCATCCCAACACCTGATGGTGAAATCACTGTAAAAGTTCTACATAAGAAGATGCAGGTTGATGAATGGATGGCTTTTAATCTCATTTACAATCGAATTAGTTCCGGTGACTTAACCACAGCTTGTGAATTCATGATACACTGAAAAGAAAGGGAACAAAAAATGCTATAGTGTTAACTAATGTTAGACTAATCTTGGGCTAATGTTAGTCTACTATGGACATAATGTTAACCTAAACATAGTAACATTAAGCTACTAACCTCAAGCCAGCTCAGTATTAGCTTAATATTAAAATAATGTTAACATAAAACTGTTAGCCTAATAGTCTGTTTGCACAAAGCTAGCCTACTATTAAGCTAATGTTAAACTAAAGTAAACCTCTTTGACTAATAGGCAAAAGTTTACCTATTATTAATCCAGTGTTAACTTAAAGTACAGGTGAGAAAAAATGCAACGAAATTTCATTCAGATATGCACTAACTGGTGTATTTCTGAATGACAATAAAAATTCTTCTATTTTTCTATTCTATTAGGCTTGCCAACTCACACATCTAGCATGACACTCACGCTTTCAGACTCTGGCGGTCACTCAAGAATTCTTACGGCAAATCTATGTTACTCCATTATAAACCTAACATTAGCTACATTAAAAGTGTTGTTGTAGTTTGCAAACCCTACAGACTATTTACAAGGTAAAACTGTTACATACATGTAAATGCATGTGCATGTATGTGCAGACTTGTCTTGAATTGAAAATTTCACTTCAGCAAGTTGACCAAAATTGGCAACCCTGAAAGTAAACCTAAAGGTAACCTAAAGTAAACCTTTAGATTAATTGCATAATGTTAGCCTACTGCTAAACCTGTTTTAAGTGAACCTTTTAGGCTTATGTTAATATTCTGATAAAGACCACCAATGACATATCACAGCAGGACCGATTTCCAGCTTGAGTAGTGGCACCGAACCACGACCTCATCCTTACAGATATTCTTTACTTCACTCCTAACATTGCTGTGAGTTGGACAGCTTCGTTATTTTTTAGCTCTCGTTGCAAAATATCGACTTGCAGTGCAGGACCCTCAGAGGATTCTCTCGAATTCCCCTCCCGGGCTGTTAGACTGAGTGAATCCAGCGCATCGAGCAGCTTCCTTGCAGATATTCTGTTATCTCGTTAGATTAGCCATTCCTTATGATTACATTTTGATGTTGTATTTGATCGACATTCCACGGGTCACAGGCAAACCCTTTTAATGGCTTCTAGGCACTAATGAAAGCAGCATGGTTTTTGGGCTTCTGATGAACAGATGCAGGAGATGCTCTCATGTGTGGAAGGTTCCAGGTCTCTGGCTGAAAGAGGCAGCCAGGAAACAGTTAGCCTGGGTGTAGTGGGGTCCAGAGGTGGCAATTTCAGGTCCAGAAAGTAAAAATCCAGACCAGGATTTTATTTCAACCAACCAGCTGAGCGTAAAGAG
>JAODKC010000002.1:21304618-21325738 GCA_026777985.1 Mormyrops attenuatus
CCCCGTCCCCCCCCCCCCCCCCCCCCCCCCCCCCCGCCCGCGGGGCGCGGGGCCCGCCCCCCCCCCATTATCTGAGTTCACAGGCAAGGCAATAAAATGGCAGCTCAGACTTGGTGTTGATCTATAATTAGCTCTGGAATTCCCTACTTTTCCAAGTGATTCCAAGTTCAACATCATCCCACTGGTATGCTGCAGCGTAACAAATGAAGAAGAAGAATACAATTTAGTCCCATTGATTGCAGGACCCTAATTAACAGAATTTGCACCTGGAAATAAAACTTGATGTTACTTTAACTATTTTATCACTAGCCCTCTCCAACAACCTGTCTGAAAGTGCACAAGTCACTCTGTTAAAAAAAAAGCATGTTCAGAGGTGTATCTAATCAGAATAACTCTTTCGGAGTAACCTCACATGATCCACGTCTCATGTGTCCACATGATGAATGTCTGTTGTCATGTGACTCCCCAAAAATCCTAACTGAGGTATTTGTTCTTACAGACGGTCCTGCAGCCACACGATGGATTCTGGGGCAAATATTTCTGAAAAATTATTCACAATCCATTTACTCATTAATCAAACAATGTGACATTTGAATAATGTTTATAGATACTGTATTTATTTTTAATACATGTTAGTTTGGTTTTTCTGACAAATTTGAAAACTTTTAGTTTAATTTCTAGAGTTTATTTTTGACATTAGAGATGTGAATAGAGAGAGATAACCAATCATATTGTAGAGGAAGTGGGTCCAAGCAACTAGAGGAGGTGGGACAGAGACACCTGCTTGGTTGGTTCCACCTCCTCTAGTTGCCTGGACCCACCTCTTCTGCAATCTGATTGGTTATCTCTCAAAACCAATCATTTTTCAGTCTGCTCTCAGAACATTTTTGTGTAAATAAAACTCCCATGAGCCTAAAGCGGCCATGAAAATCTCTCCCGGGTCTCAGAACTGTTCTAGCACCTGTGTTGCATTATGGAAGCGACTTAGATAACAGTCTAAGAGATTTTGATCATTTGGGAAGACTCGTATGGGAAGGTGTTACATCTAAAAGCTGAAGCTCAAAGTGGTGTCCACAGAATCCCCCCCATATTCAATCACCTCCTTCCCACTGGGACGAGACAATTTACTGTAGGTCTGAAGGCAGAACTACGGCCCCCCCCCCCCCCATTGCAGGATGTCATGCGAACAGGCCTATAGCCACCCAGTGTCTCATTATCTCGCAGGAAATGAGACTCAGTGACTCTGACAGCTGTCTCTCATCAACAGTAGCCCAGTATCCAGTATCTCCACTGATCGAACCTGCTTCCTCTCTGAGGGATGTTTTGGTAGATCTCAGTTAAAATGTTGAAATGCTCGGTTTCCCTGCTTTTCCACAGTGACCAGACTGCAGCTCACCAGCTCAGCAAATCCACTTAAATGCACAATTCACTGTGGCTGAGTCCAAAAAGTGGCCATCTGCCGCGTTTCTATACTAACATTTTCATCAAGAGTGCTTTATAGTTTTACCCATTACAGGCTTCATTGCAGGAGAAAATCGCTGTTTTTTTGTGATGGGAAAGACACTGTGAGCATGTAACGTGTGTCTGTGTGTGTGTGTCCTTGTGTGTGTGTGCGTTGTGCTGAAGGGTAATGTCTCTGACTGCAACACAAGCTGGGAGTTTATCCATATTTGCAATTTTGCCAGAGGCATCTCTTTTTGTTAGTGGCTCCCAAACCCCCCCAAAGCACAGAAACCCCCTGTGCAAACACATATCAGGTCTCACTTGTCACATAACAGCACAAATAAAAACGTTTTAGAAGTCGGGCACTTCGATCCACAGCCTGACTCACGCCTCTGATGAATATTTCAGCCAGTTTCTACCACATGGTAGCGCTTGACACCCGCTTCACCGCGGCCAACACCGCATCCGGAAGGCCGCAGAGTCCCACACACCCCAGCCGGCCTGTTCCCGCTCCTCGTCGGGCCCTGGGGCCTCGGTGCTGTCTCCTGCACCCCAGAGGAAGCGGGAAAAGGTGAGAAAAGAAATGATAAGAACAGCGGATGTGTCCCCTGGGATGTGACACGACGGCAGCGGTGACGGCCAACCCATCCCTCGGCACGCAGGACCCTGAAGGCAGAAGTCGCACACAGAGTTACCCTAAATAGCTGCCCCCATCTCTGCTCACCAGAAAGTTTGGGGGTGGCATTGGCTCCTTGCCAGCAGTTAAGACTAAGACACTATACATCTACTAGGAGGAAGCTCGGAATTCTTAAGAAGTTCCATCATTAGCTGGCTTGTTCCCATTTCACTGCTCTGTTCTAATGATTTCCCAGGCGTCTAATTGCGCTGTTATCAGAATGGTAATATTTGGGCAGCTATAGCATCTGTGGCGCTAACAAATACGCTGGGAGACGGCTCTTAATGAGGTAAGGTCAGGGACTGGCGCACGCGAGTGTCCACAGTATGCATCATGGCGGTGCCGTGCTTCAGGAGCCCCCCCCGCCCCACTCTCCCCCTCCGGCGGTGTGGCAGCCGCGTCTCCCATCAGCCTGTGATGAATAATACAACATCGTGGTGGCTTTCAGAACAGACAGTAAATTATTTCCCATTATGCACCTGCTCTTGAATAGGCTAAGACAAGCGCTTATGAAATTAAAACCGGCCTAGAGGATCCACGCAGGTTGTCTGGTGTCTGTGGGCTTTCCATCGAACCGGGGAAGGATGCTGCTGAATCCAGTGATTATTTATGGCGCTGGTCTCTGCTGGACTGACGGAGTCACCCTGTTGGAGTTGCGGGAGGGAAACGAGGGGGCAGGCTGATGAGGGGCTGTGTCTTACGGCTGTGGGAGACCCGCGTTGGCAGCAGGGTTCCGTCGGAACTGAAAGTAAAGTATAGATAGGGGGCACTGATGAGTTGCTGAATATGTTCTCCGGGGCCAGTGAGAATAAACAGAAGCGTGGTCTGGGTGCTGGGTATGACTGCCTCCTGTCCCCCCAGAGAGCATGAGTCAGTGAAGTTCACCCAGAGCTACAAAAGCATTTAAGATAAAGGTAAACAGACGTAGTGTTTAAACACACTGAGAAAACATGAATGGTGAACCGGAAAAAGACATTTGTCAAGGTCTAGATTCCCGTGAAGATGAAACGCCTCAGCCGGCCTACGGTGGGACACCTACAATTGTTGTGTGTGAGCGGCTGAAAACTGGGTAGCTTTGAATGAGGTTTCTGGGGAAAAAGCACTGAGTTTGGGGTGGCAGAGGTTGTCTGATGAGCCCCCTCCCAGAAAGGCTGCCCCCTAATTGGCTGACAGACTCCTGAGATTTTGACCAGAGGCAGGCAGGAAATCCAGCCCCCGCCGGCTGGGGAGACGGTGTGGCGTTTAATCGCTGGGTGGCTGTCAGTCTGCTCAGCACTGAGGTCCGAGCTCTGGCCCAGAGGAAGGAACAGGGCTGAATTTGACTTATCACACTGCAGGAATGCCTCTGGACGGCCCGCTCTTAACGAGCCTCGCTCGTTAGCGCCGTGCAGCCCACTGCCGTGACCTTACGGCTGCCTGGCTCACGCTGCGATAAAAATGAAGCTCTGCTTAGTCTGATAAGCCTCTTTATTTCACTTGTATTCTGGCTGATTTGATTTGAAAGCCAGTTTTCGCTGCTGGGTGTATTCTGAGGCTACTTATATGGATTGAGTGCAAAATAAACACCAGCAGGGGTCAGATGTCTGTATCCTGGACGCTGTTTGAGCAGAACTGTAAAGTTTGGTGCCCCTGCCTTTCTCTTTCTTAATTGTGATTAATTACATATTCAATCATACTAAAATACAATGAAGAAAAAAACAAGATGGAGTATATTCGGTACAGAAATTCAATTCTACGAAAAATCTCCGCTCATACTATTCTCCCATGGGGGTATCAAAATTAATGAACAGTCAGAGAGATAATGACATGTTATGACTTTGCGATTGACGCTAACATGCTAATGCCTTAACTTTGACAGCCGTAGTTATGTCCTTTCAGTGGCATAGCTGACATTTAGCGTTACTAGCCACTTAAAGGGGGTCTTCGGCTGAGGCAGCTTCAGTTCCTCGCCTCTGCTGTCTTCAGGCACCTTTTTGCCCAGCTGTTATCTGTGCTGCTAACTCACTTCCAGCCCAAAGCAGACATTACAGTCATGTGTCGCTTGACGACAGGGATACGTTCTGAGGATTGTGTCGTTTGGTGATTTCGTCATTGCGTGAACATTGCTGCGCCAGTGTCGTGTACAACACAGCGTTCTGTTTTACAGTATACTTTTTTGTAATATAAGTAGAAAGAGTACAGTCTAAAATAATGTTAAAATGTTCAGTAGTAAATACATAAACCAGTAAAAGTATTTTAATCTTAGGGGAGCATGCAGTCCATTGTTAAGTGAAATGTCGTTATGTGACACATGACCGTACTTGCTGGCTTATCTAGTCTTGTATCCATTACCCATCCTAGCCGATGTGACACCCTAGGGAAGCATCACTGCCGGCACCCACTGTCCAAGGAAAAGTGAAATTGGCTGGCAAGTCGGCACCCCCTCAGAAGTTGGCACCCTAGGCGGCCGCCTATGTCACCTATAGGGTAGACTAGCCCTGCTTCCATCCATCCATCCATCCATCCATCCATCCATCCATCCATCCCATTTCTGAGATGTTTCTGAGGCTTTCTGAGAGAAGGTTCACCCCCAGGCCCAAACACACATGATCCTCCCATGCTGGTCTTTGGCTCTTCCCATTCATCTGCGATATCCACAGTGTTCATCTACTTGTTTGTTGGCCGGTCCCTGTTGTAGGAACTCAAGACATGGAGGGACTGGATATGGAAGGGAATCAAGAAGCTGAGTGAACTTACCATGCAGGACAAAGCTTAAAGAGCCATTTTTTCCAGATCATAGCAATACAGTATTGCTTGAACTACAAATGACATCAGATGACACATCTGATGAAAATGGACGAGGTCACTTTAAGATATGTCTTATTGCAAATGGTTTTCATATCCATTATTGAAAAGGACTTCAGGACAAAATGAGCTGGATCCCAGAGCTATCATGCTGGTCTGACACCTCCTGCAGGCACATCAGCACATCTGGCCAGAAACTCTCTGCAGTCACATAAAGCAAGAGACTGCTTGGGTGTACAGAAATGGGGGGGGGGTAGGGTGTAGGGTGGTTCTGGGCCCATCGGGGTGCATGGCTTGTTGACCATGCATGGAGAATTCTAGAACCCCCCCCCACACACACACACACACATCGGCAGACTGGCGGTGATTAGCAGAGTTTGTATTTGTATTTGTAATCATTTTGTGACAAATTAGATCAGCTTCCATTTATTCAGAGGTGGCATCGGATGTGATCCGTGACAGCAGCAGATTTAATTACGGAGCCTCTGCTTTCCACCCCGAAACCTCCCAATTGCTCCCGGAAAGATCCCTGCCACGAGCTTCTTTAATCTACCGCTCTTAAGATCTGCTTTATTATTCACATTTCACATTATTTCTCTATACAGCAGACTCAGCCTTCCAAAGGGGCTTACACACATCCTACAGCCCCACACAACATTGGCATATATAGCCACTGTTACATAAAAAGCAATTTTTATTTTCAGTAGCTTTCTTAAGGTCCCACAGAGAGCCCCCCTGCAGATTTTCCCTATGAGGGGCTGCCTACCCTTCAGACTCACGGAGGTACTTAACTCTGGCGTTTTCCGTCATTACGCTGACAGGCCGATACAGGAAGGTGATATATTGCATATGAAAAACAGCCAGGAGCTTTTCGCGCGTTCTTTAAATCAAACGTTGCCCCATAATAAATGTAATAAATCGGCAGAAATATCTAAAGTGACAGATGCATGAGTCAGGGTTTGACATCTACTCAGCAACATGGGATTAACCTCTGTCAAGCCTCAGAGAGCCAATGTCCCTGTGGTTTATGTTTGCTTATGTGCAGACGGTCCTGGCGCTAATGTTTGCACCTGGTATCCTTCAGGACCCCTGTCAGAAAGGCCATGGGGAGGATCACACGGCCCTTCCGAACCTGGGAGCAGAATGGAAGATGGAGTCGACAGATGAACAACAACTGATGCCAGTCCTTAAATAATCTACCTCCTTAGTATCAAATGGTATAAGAAATTGCCAATTAGTTTTAATTTTGTCAGTGACCTGGTTCCTGCTAATGAATCATTTTAGGTCCCCTTCTTGACTGAGTCCCATCCCTTCATCTTCTTGGCAGCTGTGACAAGCATTTTTACACCTATGAATATGAAAGACTCTTACGGTAAAATGGAATTATAAATAATGAATTGAAGCTATATCTGTCATTTGTACAGGTACATTGGAATGTGTGAGTTTTTACATAGCCCATCTTGCTCTCTTTTTTAACACACACATGCAGGCACACACACACGCACACACCCAGGTGAAAGTGAAGCGTGTGGCCTGAGCACAGGGTCAGCTGTCCATCCACCCCCCCTGGGGCATTTTTCAGGGGGTTAAGGACCTTGCACAGCAGCCCAGCAGAGGTGTAGTGACTCTTCTAAGCATGGGATTCAAACCAGCCACCATCTGATCACAGGCACCCCCTCCCCCCCAATTCAATAGCGCAGTCATGCTGCTGGACTGTGGAGGGATAAGAGCGATTTTGGCATTTCTGGACATGCTGGATAGTTGTCTTATGAGGATCTTGCTGTGTTTCAAAGATGTTGTGTAGCTCCTGCTCCGATTCTGCTTACACCTGTGGCTGGGCGTTCATTTGAAGCTCATTCTAGCTGCACTTACGTGTACTGTAGTTGTCTGATATGTTTGTAATGTGCTATTTGCCTCACCTGTATGTCACTTTGGCCAAAAGTGTCTGCTAAATTAAAATAAATGTCAATTTAAGTAAACATAATGGCTGTGTATCACTTTCCTCTCGCCTGAGGTTCAAAGACGTTTGAGGGATAGGTGTCTTATTTTTGAATTAATAAAATATTAATCTCTATTAGCCTGTTAGGGTCGTGATGTGAAGTGCATTTTTTTTACGGGTTAAAACATTTTTTGGTCGGTTAAAATTTCTGAATCAAGACAACAGTCTGCGGTTATTTTTACCTGTGGGTTGTGATTGGCTCCATATGAACTTGTGAGGTCATGTTGATTAGCATTGATCATTCAGATACAATGATTGTGCAATTGTTAAATGCTTTGAGACTGTTCTATTATAAATTGCAATAATAATGCAAAGTAACATCTAATTTTTAATAGTGATTATTTACTGCTCATGAATGTCTCTGAATGTGATTACAGCACAATTACAAACAATGGTTTCTTCTGGACTTTATTACGCTTTGACTGGTAAAGCAATGTGATGTTTTTTTCTTTTAAGATATGACGAGTTTATAAAGGTTGTGAAGTTTTTTACTGCAAACAAAATAGCAACTAGATTCTTCTTATTTTTATCTAATCTGCTAAACCACATTCTGGCAGCACTGCTTCAATAAGAAACCCTCCACTCAGCTTCTCCAAAAACTCATTTTGAAGGGTATACAGGATTGGGGGAGGGGCAGCTTCACTGGCGACCTCCCGACACAGGAAGGCTGGATCATGGTTAGATATCACAGGGTCACGGGGGCACTGGCGGATTTTAGGATGGGGTTGGGGTACGCTAGATGGAAACCTGAAGTCATCGTTCAAAATCCAGAAGATGGATGGTATGAAACATGCACCTTTACCCCTGTTACACTTGCGAGACAGGAAGGACAGGGGACCCAGATGTCAGAGATCGTATACTTTATTGGGGAGTCCAGGCAAACAGAAAAAAAGTCACAAGGCAAGAAACATAGTTGTAGTAGGAGGTCCTGGGGGTCCGGAAGCTGAGAATGTTAGTCCTATGAAGATCCAAGAGAGGGGAACAGACACACCAGGAAGAACATACAGGCAGGGGCAAGCAGGGCAGGGGCAGGTAGGTGGGAGACACGAGAGACAAGGTTATACGAGTGCTTGGTAAAGTGCATCGGGGCAACAATACTTTGAGCTGAATGTGCGGGCCGGGAGGTTTTTATAGAGCAGCATGGGTGGGGAGCTGACTTCTGCTCAGTTCACAGGCCCCGCCCTTCGGGGCGTGACAACCCCATGCTTTTATCATTATATGCTGAAACCATTCCAACTGGTGTCAAAGTCCTCCTCGCCCAGTCTTTACAGACAAATGATCCATTAACGCATCAAATGTACTTCCAGAGGTCGAACTTCAGTTTAAGCCAAAAAGTCATCACCGCCACCTACCCCATCAGTGTGACATCCCATAATGCCAGTGACAAATGCAGGATCTGCTTTGCTTTCTTCAAAGTGAGACCTAGACTGAGGTTGGGAAGCCAGAACACCTGTAGCTACCCCAAATGTGGTCCCGGTTTGCGTCTCTTAAGTGGACAAACAGGAAATTCACGTCACAGTGCGAGCTGCTTCCACATTTGCCCAGTCTACTGTGTTTAATGTACCAGTCTAAACTTTACTTGACTTCATCAGAAATGATTGTTCTTGGGTTTTGCATAGAGTGTGCTGATGGGAACATTATTTCCGTATACGTGGTTAAATGATTGCCTGAAGCTTTCCAGAAAGCCGAGTTCAACTCACCAGAATCGCGGTTGGAGTGCGTGAGGGGAATTCTGGGGCACTCTGAGTCACACAGTGGGGTTCCCAGATAAATTCTGCGGGACACCAAAGGCTAATTCCCCATTTCAGGGCCTGTCAAGGTGGCCAGACTGGGACCAATTTAATGATTAGCCATGTCGGAGGAAAGAGTCATTATTCCCTTTTTACAAATGAAAAAGAAATTGCAGAGGAACTTTACAAAAATTCCAGTGTCTATCTGATGTGATTGTACTAGGGAAATTTCACCTGTCTATCCATCCATCCCTCCATCCATCCATCCATCCATCCTCGGTAACTGATTATCCAGTATCACAAAAAACAGCAACCCTATTGATGTTTCCTTGGCATGGTTTCTGATACTCATTTGAAGCCCTCTGTCCCCTGACAGCCAAGAATCTCCACCACATGTATTGGGCCAATTTCCAAGGTCTAGTGAATACTGGGAGGAGACTTACAACAAAAAAACCTAAAAGGTCCGGCTTCTGAGCCAACTCTGCCTTTACTACTATTCACATGCATGCTTTCTGAGCTGTTCGAGGCTTGTCAGATGTCCATACACTTGGATGGAGAAGACCATTAGCATAATGCTAAGGCCCTCGCTGTTGCCCCCTACCCTCTCTGGGACGACACGTCAATGTAGGGAACCACTGGTGCAATGTTCGGCCACTTTACGATATATATTAGTGCAAGCTAATACACTGCGGTAAACCCACACTGGGTACGTACAGAACACCCAGCACTGTGGAATCGCAGCTCCTCGTGGTACTGTGAGGGTGCTATGCGTCATCAGTTCAAAACTCAGGGTAGGCAGACTGATTTCATTGTTAGGCCCCAAGTAAGGCCCTTAAGGCTAAGTTACATGGATTTCTAAGTCGTCAGATCGCCATACCGTTCATGCTATACATCTTATAAAAGTCTTTAAGTCGTTGTTGTTTACACACTCCATGACTGATCAGCGACAGGGGGGTCATACACCACAAGATCTTTCACTAGGAGGAATCACTGATGAGTCTGTCTGATCTGCAAACAAATTTTTTTCACAAAATCACAACCCGTGGCAAATTAACCCTCATATACATAGGACTTTCAGGAAACGGTATCACATGCCTTGGGTATTTAGTGACTTGGCATATAAAATATATATATATATACACACACACATATATATATATATATCCCTGAAAACTAAGAGCTAAGATTTGCCAGCGCCGATCAAACACCGATTTGCCTCCGATCTCGGGGTTTGGTTGGCGATCTCCAAAAACTGTGGGCAAGCAGAAAACAGGGGCTAAAATCGTGTCGTGTGAACTTTGCATAAACCTCAGTTGCTCCAGAAGCTGGATGATGATATTGTTTTTGTACTAAGAAATATACATTGATTTGGATAAAAGCAAATGCTAAAATGTTCTATTTAACATCACTTACATACAGTACACTTGCCTGATGCCCGCCACCAGATGAGCAATACGCTTTCCCGCCTTTCCGCCCCTCACATGTCTTCTGCTCTTTCGCTAATTTACTTAATGACATGTTTTTAGCACGTGGCATTAGCGGATAAAGAGAGACGCTCATCTGCCTGTCATCTCCTGGCAAAGTAGAAGCAGATGGAGGCGGATCCGTTCTTTGCTGCTGGATGTAGACTCAGCCCTGGAAGGTGGGGAAACACTAATCCTAATCCTAATGCCACACAGGGGTCCCAGTGCCCTACGTTGGCCTCCCAATATACTTGCTAAAGGAATCACACAGCCAGTGTTAGTGGTTTTGCCGATGGGTTTTGGGCTCCCCTAATTATTCAAATCATAGAAACTAAACACACACTACTCCCATCTTTTTCTGCTCCCCGAGTAATAAAGCATTTCGAGATAAGGGATCTGTCCTTCCCGGGGATTTAGTCCCTGTTTTTAGAAACGCACAAGCAGCAGAAACGGGAGACAGAAGCAGTGGATTTGAATGTGTGCTTTTTTCATCCTGCAGCGCCTCAGAGAGAGCGAGAGAGAGCGTAGCAGCTTCTCCTCTGCATAGGGGGACACAAACTGCTGGGGTTGCACATGGCTAATAATGACATAATAAGGCGAGGTGGCAGGGGCAGGCAGCCCTCGAGCGGCAAGCGATCTCCCCGACCTGCCCGGTAAAAGCGGTGTCCCGGGCGAATGGTGACTCACACGTCGCCGTACTGCTCAGAATTACGGACTGAGTGGCTGCGATCAGGACTCATTACTGGGTGGTGGATGCGACCTCCCAGCTCATCCTACCTGCCGGAATGCCACAGAGATTTGGTCCACTGATTGGCTGCTTTCTGTGCCGAATCTGCGGTGCATCTCATTGGCATGAATCACACTATCGGGCAATATTAAACAGCCATTTATTTATTATCATGAATATAATATACAATCACATGCTTTTATTTGACAGCCACCGCTGGACATTTAGGCTAATAATTCACACATGCCTCTGTAGGTATAGGACAGGACAGAGTCACCGAACAGGCCAGGACAGAACAAATGGCACAATAAGGGGCACGGAACAGGACAACAGAAGAGACCAACAAACAAAACCACACAGATGAATCGGATCAAACACTGGACATGACCAGGCACAAGAGACAAACACCAGACACCAAACAGGGACCAGGTAGCAGAAGAGACAGAGACAAAGACAGACAGAATATGCCACAGCAGAACAGGGTGGATAAGAAGGGGAACAACAGAGACAGTTACGGAAATACTGGAGGGAGTAATAAGGGACACAGGCCTGGGCAAGACGGAGGCAAGACAGGGTAGCGGGACAGGCACCAAGGTGGGACCAGAGGAAACAGGGAATGTTTGGGAAGTCTTCCAGACCCTTGGGAGCTGGGCAGTGACCTTGGGACATGAACCCTCCTGGGCCCACTCCCTGGCGAGGTAAGGCCCATCCAGACCACAGGGCCTAAGGGCTAAGGAGGGTCAATGGGACCGGGGGCACTGAGGGGACAGCAGGGCAGGATCAAGTGGGCACTGTGGTTCCTCTCCTCATAGCTCCAGCAGGAGAGGTGTCAGGTCTGACATCGTTGGGCAGCTGGCATGGGTAGTATGTCCCCGTCTCCCCCTCCTGGAGAGGAGATTTGGCCAGCCCCTCCCTCTTCTAAGCCCCAGCTGACACCGCTGACTGCAGCAGGACTTAGGGCTGGGTCAGCGTGGACTTTTGGCTGAGGCAGGGGACCCTGAAGCGGGACTTAGGGCAAGACCTAGAGGGTCCCCCTGAAACTCCTCCAGTAGGGCATCTTCCAGGGAGCCAGTTGTCAGCCTGCTGGCAACTGGGGAGTTGGGCACTGAACTGGCAGTGACCAGGGAGTCAGGCGCAGGACTAGCAGTGGCCTGCAGGGGATGAGGAAATTGCTGGCGGGGAGCTGGGAGGCTGCAAGGTGGCCTTCAAGGCGATGACAGGAGGCAGGCACCGACAGGATGGCAGGAGGCGAGCTGGCACCGACGGGATGGCAGGAGGTGAGCCGGGCACTCAATTAGCCGCTGTATCTCCCCCATACAGTGCCAGACCTTCTCCATCTCCTGGGTACCTGCATCTAGGGTGAGCCACACTAGTATCTCTCCTGCCTGTAAGAAGAGTGTGCTGGCCCCAGGCACCTTCCACACAGCGGGATCTCGCCTCCACTCCACGTAGGTGTCCAAGAGGGAGAAGAAGTCCTCAGCTGGCAAGCAGGGTGGCTTCAGCGGGTCCCATGGCTCTGGTGAGCATGCTGATCCAGGGAACACAGGGGATCTGGTCTGCTGGATGCAGGGTGGCCTGAAAGCTAGAACTGAGGTACAAGCCATGGGGTTTCTTTCGGTGTCCAGTCATTCTGTCACGACTTGCCGGATGAAGGACTTGAGGGCAGGCATTTTGGTGAATCAAAAAGAGTTTTATTGAGTCAAAAACTAAATAAATAGTGACTGGAAATTAACAGGATCTTGAGGGATCAAAACGAGGAAGGACACGGGCTGACAGAAGGAGCAACGCTAATAACCAGACTGGGGATATCGAGACAAACAGGTACTTAAATACAAGGACTAACGAGGAGAAACAAGCAACAAGCGCGGCTCATCAGGGCCATGTTAGGGAGGAGACAGGAGGGTCAGGCAGACATGACGGACAGGACGTGATAGTAGGTATATCACGATGGGCTGAAGTGTTATTTTATAAATAAAATGAATGTAACCACAGTAATGGCGTAAGGCAAGTGTTTAGCAAAAAATTAAAATGAAAGATCTTGGTTATCAAATCAGGACTTTGTCAGGGACACCACAGAGAACTATTAAGTCACTGGAAACTCGCCCAGTACATTAAAAAACCAATGATTTAAAAGATTTTAATGAAATGTAACGGATAATATTTCTGGCTGTAAATGATTCGGGTTTTCGTTCTATGCACATTCCACTCTGAACATTAATATAGCCATGCTTTGCACACACTGAATAAGCAATAAAACTGATGATAGATCCGGCATCAAATGGAGAACGGTTTTATGTTTGTGTTATAAAAGCTATTTATATGAGTAATAAAAATAGTTCAGAACAATCCAAACACCTTTCCATGTGTGACCCACAACAGGGGATGAAGACCAAGACTGGCAGGAAAGGTATTAGAGAAATAATTTTCAAATTGAGCACTGGGAGGAAAAGTATGATTTGAATGGGAAATAAAGTGAAAAATTCTGGACCACAGACTTGGAAGTGATTTTCAAGACACCAATCTGACACTGGGTACCATCAGGGATTTTTTTCAAGTAATGGAGCAGAAGATGTTTTGCAAATGGAGGTTGTAGCTCGGTAAGTTTTTTTGAATCTCATTATTATGCACCAAATAGTTATGTAGCTCGAACAATATCAGCCAGCAGTAAGTATACAAGCATTTCTGGGCTGAAAGGCAGCCGAGCTGAAAACAAATAAAGTTGTTTGGAAATCACCAGATGCTCAAGCATGACAGGTTTTAAAAGGATGGTAACAGTGCCACAGATCCGGACTGGACGGACCCACCCCCGCTTTTCAGCCTGACAAAGCAAAGTGCCCCCCTCCACCCTAACTCCACAAGGTGTGACAGCGTGGTGTGCACCTGTAGTTTAGCTGTGGGGAAAAGATGACAGTAAACGAATGAGTGGAGGAAAAAATGGCAAGAAGAAGTAGGGAAAAAAAATCTGTCGAGACCGGGAACTCCACACAGCTACTGCGGCGGCTTCGCTCTGGATGGTATTTTTAAATCACCTGACAGAGCCAGGCGGGAAGCAGCGGATTTTTTGCGCTTGCTAGGGGCATGATGGGATGCCAGAAATAGGTGTTCCCACCTTGAATCGTGACGAGGTTGGGAGAAAAGAAAAAAAAAAGAAAGTACAGCTGTCAGGACACGAGCTGTCACCCCCACCCCCACCCCCAAACTCAATGGAAGACCGACAGCTTCCTAATAAACTCTGTATCAGGTGATGAAATGCTCTAAAGAAGATTCCAGAAGGGTCCAGGACTAATCTGAATGATTATACTGTTTCTTAATATTTGTGCCACCTCCATTTCAGGGAGGCCTTTCACACCTTTCAATGGTCTTCCTGCGTCTCGCTTTCCTGTCTCTGTTTTCCTTGAGTCGGGTTTGTGGCCATTAGGGTTCGATCAGCCGCCGCTGCAAATACAGCAAATTATTTGCGTTTCATAGTAAATCATAAGTAAATATCATGTCAAATAAAAAAAAATCTCATTATTGAAGTTGGCCTTTTGTGTTTTAGTTAATTAAATTTTTGTATAGGCTGTTATATTGAGCTTGAGAGTGAGTGTAATAGCGTACAGAGTGCCCAAATCCCGAATGTTGGTATTGCGAAGCAAAGTAGATTAATATATGATTTATGGTTGCGAGGGCGATTTTCCATTTTGTGTGTGCCACTGTGATGTATGACTGCGTGAGAGTTTCACCCAGCTTTTCCCCGCGACTGCGTGTGGGAGCAGATTGGGTGATTTATTCGTACGGCCGGAGACGAGCACGACGGCTCTATCCGGCCTGTTGTCATGGGATGATAAAAGGCCAGCGATAGCGGCAAGCGTCTGAGCGGGATCTGACAAGCTCTTTTGGTCACCGGAGCGACCGCGGTGAGTCGTGGGTGTGGGGGGCAAAATGCTGCGAGTGGTGTGATCGATAAGGGGGGAATTCTGTGGGATTGTTCATTAGCACTCATGTCAGCTTCAGGCTGGGGAGAACTCTTTTTGTCGGGTTTACTGAAAATATGGGATTATAGGGTAGAGTACTCCAGTGTGATAGCATTTACGGGAAACAAATGTGTGACATCACAGAGTGAAATACTCCAAGTTGTTGGCCTTTGTAAAACATGAGCGCGTGACATCACAGAATGAAATACTCCAGTGTGTTGGCCTTTAAAGGAAAATAACCTATGACATCACGGAGTGAAATACTCCAGTGTGTTGACCTTTATAGAACATGAATATATGACATCAGAGTGAAATAGTCCAGTTGATATCCCATGTTAGTTACTGCAGGTTGCCTGTCTTCCTCCCTGTGTTTACTGTTGTTGTTCCCAGTGATGCTCCCTGCCTTAGTTTCTGTTTTACCAGTTTTGTTTTGACCCCTTGTTGTCCCTTTGTTATCTCCTTCTCCCTGGGTGTTCATTTTGTCAATTAAACCCTGTTTTGTTGAGAGTTGCTACAGGGATCCCTCCTTTTCTATGCCCCGCCATAACAGAATGAACCACTCAAACTGAGGATCCCATGGCACCAGCAAATGCTTGGTCATGTTGGGACCTGTATCCCTCAGCCCATCTCCAGTTTCTGGCCCAGCAGAGGGAATCATTCCAGGGATCTGGGTGAGCCTGTTTCACCATCCAGCCAGAGACACCAGCCCAAGACAGGCTGCCTCCACATCTCCAAATCCCTGCCCAGGGGATGCCACTGCCACATCTCCAGATCCCTGCCCAGGGGATGTCACTGCCACATCTCCAGATCCCTGCCCAGGAGAGGCCACTGCCTACCCAGAGTCTCCTTTCTTGCTCCCTGATAGTATACCTGTTGGGTGTCATCCTGTCTGTCCCCCATGTGGTCCCAGTCCTGGTGTCCAGTTCCCTGTAGTGTTCCCTATCAGGTAAGCCTATACCAGCTTCTTGTGTTCCACCTGTCTGTCTTGGGTCCCCTTTGTTATGCTCTGCTCCAGACCTTCCAGTCCTTTGTTCACCTGGATTCCCATGTCTAGTCTTGTACTGTTTTTCCTGCTCTATGGTCCTGGCAGTGACCTTGCACACCTAGTGTTAGCATGTTTGGTGGGGGGTACTGTCAGGATCAGTCCCTGTCCTGCCTTGGTTCACATGTCATTTCCCTGTTTGGCCAGCGGGTGTCACTGGTCATCCCGTTTCCTGTTATTTTCTCGGTTAGTAGCTCCTAGTGTTTCCCTGTTCTCCTGACTGCCACGTGGCTTAATGGGCTAAGCAGGCAGCGGTCATCCAGACTCTCCTTCTTGTCCTGTTTGTGTTTATTTTTCATTTTTGGTTCTTGTTTTATTCCTGTTGTTTATTTCTGCTTGGTTCCTTGGTTAGTACCTTTGTTTTATTCCAGCTTGTGATGGAACCCTTAAATATTTATCATAAGCCTCATCAGTATTTGGTTCCCCTAGTGTTTACTTAATTGTTCTGGTCCACGCTTGCCCCACATATACAGTAGTCCTCATTTTCTGTGTATTTAAGTGCCTGCCCTTGTTCTGTTCCTTAGCTGGTCATTTCAGTTGTTGTTCAGTTGTGTTACCTTGTAGCTGCTGCCCTGTGTAGCTGTGTGATTGTTAGTTGCAGTCATGATTGTTACCTTTGGTATTCCTGTGCCCAGTGTTGCTTCCTGCCTTAGTTTCTGTTTACCAGTTTTGTTCTCACCCCGCATGGTCCCTTTTTCTATTTCTCCCTTTCTGTTTGTTTCGTTAACAAAACCATGTTTTGTTGAGAGCTACTACGTAACACCAGCATGTTGGCATTTATTGAAACTGACGGTATGATATCACAGAGTGAAATACTCCTGTGGGTTGGCATTTATATAAACTGATGGTATGATATCACAGAATGAAATACTCCCATGTTTTGGTATTTATAGAGAAAACAAACGAATGAATTCATACAGTGGAATACTTCAGAGTTTGGTTGTATCATGAAAAAAAAGAACAAATAAAACGTTTATGGTAATATATCACCCACAAGTTTTGTTTTCAGGATAGATGATAGATCTTTCCCCAGTTATCCTACTGTTCCTAATAAAAATGCCATTTTGACACAGAGTTTGTTTAATCAGCTTAATTACTGTTATTATATCATACGTGCAGTAAATGTCCACCGTGAGAGGGATGTTACATTGTATTCCTGCAGCCTCACACCTGTGATTCTGCACAAACCGTTGCAAACAAGCCAATTTTGAGATGGTGCTGTGGGGTGTACACACACACACACACACACACACACACACATACACACAAATACACACACACAGACACACACACACACACACACACACATACACACACACCGCCCATTCATTTCCAGGGGTGAAACTCTAATTTCAACCAACATGATGTCCTTAACGCCTACCCAGCCCTAACCTTAACCATAAGTATCCAAAAAAAATATGAGACTTTTGGCGTGATTTTTTTTTTTATTGTATTCACAGATCTTCATGAGGAACTGAAAAATGGTCCCCAGAACAGGTTTTTTTACATTATGGGGAAATTGGCCCCCACAATATATCAACCTAATCCACACACACACACACACACACACCGACACCACACTATGTCCCGAAGCGTATCCTGCCTCAGCTTCCACTGCACATTTACATGGCTTAAATGATCCTAAATGTCAAACATATTCAGTTCCCATGTCTCATTCTCGCCCATCTTCATATGGGGGGGGGGGTTTGTTGGTCTTGATGGACTGTCTGTGGACGACACATAATTACTCTAGATAGATACCAAAAATACATAAATGCCAACTATATGCAACTATATGAACACTAGCCTTATTAAAGCACAACCCAATAAACTCAACACCACATACAAGACACTGAACATGAATTTAAAATAAGCATAAAATAGATATTAAATAAATAATACTAAATAACAATTATACACTAAGAGAAGAAGTGCAACCAGCATTTCACTATTACGTCTGCCTGTCATGCCATCAGTCCTTTAAATTGCTTCTGATCTATGTGTCATATTTCTATATTCTTTGTGAAGCACTTTCAGGCAGCTCTGCGTGAAGCAGTTCTATTTAAACATGAATCAAACTGAACTGAATACTGTGTTGTTTTTGTGTGATGAGTGCCTACGGGGCCTCAGAGGCCACTCTTTCTGCAGATCGTGGGTTTTGTTCCCTGACGCAGCCGCGCGCAGTGTCACTGTAGCCCGAGCACACCCTGCTCATGCTGATTTATGGGCAGAGTCCCCTGGGGGGCGCTATGGAGCCTGCAGGCCGCTTCATTATCCCTTGTCCTCCATGCTCCCTGTTTTTTGGCAGCCTGCTGCATTTCTGTCTCTTCATGACTGTAAGCAGGGGCTGTTTCTTTTGTTTTGGCCCCATCTAAAAAGACACTCCTCACCCCCCTGCCGTCTTTGTTCGGAAAATTAGCAAAATTTTCTTTCATAAACTTCCCGTTTTCGATTTTCTTTCTCTTTTGTGGAGCCGCTGGGAAACGATCGCTCATGCTTGTATAAAACGTTCACATTAGCTCGCGAGTAGAGTCAGAAGATTGTAGCTAGTTAGCTGGTTAGCAGAACAAGCTGCTTGAGCGTCTCCTAAATAAATGCATTTCGTTAATACTTAGTGTAGTGAGTTTTGTGGCCAACAGGGGGCTCCACACAAATGCATGGTCTGAGTGGTGGTAAACACCATTAGTGACTATAATGCATTGCAAGGAGAGGGCCAGGGAGAAGGGAGGATCATCTGAACTCTTTCTGCGTCACATTTACATCTCAGGTTCTGACTGCTCACGTAGTAGTCATCAAACGTGATTTTGCAGCAGAGAATGTGGAGTTCGGTCCAAAGGAATAAAACTTTGAGTGGGAGAGGGAAGAAGACAATAAGGTCTCCTCTTGTTGTAATTAGTTTGTGTAGGATGATCCGGGGTGTGCTACTCGTGAGGTATGGTTCTTGACATTTGGTGTCATTAACTTGGTAGGCTCCTGAGGATCCGGCCTCCGTATTGGCAGGCAGCGTGAAGTAAATACCTCAATCTGCCTTTAATTAGCTTGGCTTAAAATAGGAGGCAGGGCACCTTGTGGTGCTGGAGTTCTGCTTTTGGCTGCGAAATTGAAATTGCGAATGAAGATGTTACGAATGGCTGAGTGGTCAGAGGCTCTAAACACCAGAGGAGGCAATGGTGTCTCAATAGTGTGAGTAATTTTATTCAGTCATCTGGAAAAAGTGCATAGTAATAATAAAAATAAAACTGTGAATAAAAATCCCAGCAGGCTGTGTTTTGGTGGCCCCTGCGTCAGTAGCATCCATATACAGGTTACAACACTCTTAACCCCATATATAGGCTTTAGCTCCTCCCCTTGGAAGAATTAATCCAATGAACAATTAACATTCTAAGTACAAAACATTGCTTATTATCAACTGTAAAGTTTACGAATCCAAAATGCAATTTCATTTATTAAGTAATAAAACCTACAAAGTACCAAGAGTATCAATTTTCATGATTACATTCAGGGATCCACATACTAACTTGGTTTTACCCGTAAGATTGCGAGCACCCCCATCACAGAAGTGCAATGGTACCATCACCGCAGTTTCGCATACAACAGAATGAAAGCACTTACCAGGCTGGAGTTCAAGTTGCTAAACTTAATCCCTCCCGACTGTCATTGCTCTGTCCAGTAATCAATGCCCGCACAAATATTGGATTTAATTATCTTGTTAGATGGGTACCTTAAATTGCCAGTCAAAACTTGACATTAGACTGTTTAACTTAAGGAAAATTAAAAAATTATCAACAATTATGCTCATGATTATGTTTACGATTTAATGTTAGTTTGTCAGCATTTCATAAACCTAGCATGCAGTTACCTCTAACCATAAGGTTATGATGCAACCTGTGACAAAAGCTGTGTCCCAAATCAGGGGCTGCATTCTTCTTCATAGCCTTTGTAGGCTGCGTCCTTTGAAAGTCTGTACAATGAACCTTGGGACAGATTGGGCCACCCAATGGATTCTTCGCAGCCTGGGGAAAGAAAGACGCATTTCCAGGCTGCATTTGAAGGCTCCTTCGAAATGGGACGGCCTTGTCACGCCGCTGTGACGCATTCGGTCTTCAAATGCAGCCTTAGAAGGACACAGCCCCTGAACTGGGGCACGGCCAAAGACTTCAATTGTCTGGGTGAGATGGGTTTTTGATACTTCCTCGTTGTCTATTGCCACCGGGGATTCTGGGAATGACACATTCCAAGCTTGGCCAAGTCCTGTTGAACCATTTTGACAGACAGGTGATTTGATATTCCCTGCATGCATAGCTGAACTGGTTCGGAACTGGTACCTGGCCCAATGTCACACATGGGCCATGTTACTGCTGATGTGAAGCGGTACTGAAAGGTGTTGGGTTATCTAGGCCTGGCCCATAAGTACCAACATTCAGATTCAGTGTAGAAATTCACCTGTATTCTCAATTGGGATTTTATATTACTTGAATATCAAGGATCCACAAAGTGTAGCTAGGAGCAGAGATGTTCATGGGTCTGAAGTTACTGTGGTTAATGGCAGAGGATTTATTTCGATTCAGAGACTTCAACACAGTACAGCAGCCTTTTCTTAATAGTAAAAATGCTAAAATGTGCATTTATCAGTCATCTAAAATGAAATGTATAATGCATCAGTGCAATACTGACATTTTTCCAGCAACTATAAAAATCCTGAGACCTGTGAGAAGGTTTTTCAAATGGTATGTGGCCGAGTAATTTAATCACAGCATATAATAAAAGACATATGAAGTTTATTATTATTTTGTGCGCATCAAATACTTTAACTCACCATAGCCCTGCACTGGATACAGATTTATGGAAGGACGTTGGACGGATTGTTGGACGGAAATATTTTAAATGGTTTGAATGTGTATATTAGAGGAACAAATGAGAAAAAATTCTGTCTAACAGGCAAAATGACTATTGGACCTCTGAGTGATCAAACAGTCTATTTGATATCTAGCGACATTGAAAACTGCTATTAGGTGCGTAGGAGCGTCCACTAGGCTAATACAGCGAGTTGTTAGGAGTGAATTAAAATAAAGGGCCTTCTTTGTGTCGTAACCCTGACGGTCTCCTATAAAATGATCTCTAACTGGCTAATAAAACTCCATCTGGCAGCCGAGATGAATGAGGCCCAGCAGATGCCAGCTTCATAGCCTGCTTGCCCCCCCCCCCCCCCCGGGGGGGCAAAAGCGGCAAAAAGGAAAGGCCACCCGCCAAGGGCCGCGCAGAGGCGGGGGGGGGGGCACCACGGGGGGCCCCCCCCCCCACAC
>JAODKC010000002.1:21329645-21340626 GCA_026777985.1 Mormyrops attenuatus
GGGCGTCCCCCCCGCCTGCCCGCCGTCCCCCGCGCCGGCTTCTTCGCCCGCTCGTCTGCCGGACCCGGGGCGGCGCGGGGGTGTGGTGGGGGCATGTGATCTCTGCCCTTCCTGATGTTTGGTTCATCTTTCCCAGTGATGCCTTGGTATATTGGCATGTTGATTATCTCTCCGAAGTTGTAAATTCTGAGGTGCGTGACGTCACATCCGACCAATCTCCCATTTGAGCTACACATCTCGGGACAAACATGGCTGCCTCCATGAACACACTGATTTGAAGCGAGATTCTTTTTTCCAAGAGACAAACAAACAAGAAACTTGAACTAGTCAAACCACATTAAAAGCTTTATAATATTTTAGTAGATCCACAGCGATATTCTCTTTTCAAGAGACTACAAACAAACAAAAGACGCCAACAAGTCTGGTAAAAAACTGATATTGCATGCTGGGATACCGTTTACAGTCATGATATGGTATTCTGTAAATCGACCACATACAATTTTATTTATAACTATTAATACATTTAACAAAATAAACATTTAAAATATTTATAAAATAGAGTTACTGTTGACTGTGTAAGCCGCCATGTTGAAATAACGTCACAGGGGAATCGCGGACAACAAAATTCTGTCCGATTTCAAGATTTGAAAGGAGACGTGTTTCCAACAGGAAGTGATGCTTTTCATGATGTCTTTATCCAACTTCCAACTCTGAGAGAGATAATTGAACGCAGGAAATTACAGTGTGCTGCTGCATTTTTTGTAGCCCCGTACACGAGGCCCTACTTTGCCTTTCCTTCCTGCCTCAAATGACCATTTTACCAGTTTGCTGTCCTGTTTCAGGAGGAGCATGTTATCTTAAAGGTAATGGAATTTCCCTGAAGCAGGTCTGGGTAGTCAGAGGAAGCTCATTGTATGCCTGTACCCCATTAGGCAACAGAGACGGCTGCCATCTTCTGTGGGGGGTGCTGACTTACTCAGTTGATTTCACTATGTGTTGGGTGCTCTATATGCTCCGCTCACCCCCAGAAGTACTCACAGCCCCTGGTGACAGCTATATGATGGTGGCGTTGGTGCGGGGCGTTGGCGGTGAGGGTTGCCTAGGGCTCCTCTTGGGCCTTGAGCTGTGCTGTGTGCAGTAATATATGGTTCTGGTCATTCCGGTTAACTGGCTTTCTCACGATGAAATACAATCCCTTCCTGCTACATGAGTGAGCAGGTGACGGGTGACTGGCCACCTGGCAGGGAGTGTCGGTTGATCTCGCCCAGCCGAATCTGTCGCCGTAGATGTTGTCTGCCTCTGGTTCTCTCCCTCCCCCAGTAAACGGGCCTGATGCCCAGCCCCCTGACCGCACCCCCGTGTCAAAGCACCAGTGCTATTCAGCTCACTTTTGCCTCTTCCATGTATGACCAAAAAAGTGCCCATTTTGTTATGTTTTACTTCTCTGTACCTGCCACCCCCCTCCCTGATGACATGATTTTGACTGCCCAGAAAAAAAGCAGCGAAGTGCAACGGTGCTATGGACTGAACCTGATCCAGCCTAACCCCGAGTGTCAGGTGGCAGGATTTAAAGCCCCCCCTGGGAACCTTAGCCCACCTCAGGTGGCCGATTATGTGCGATTGATGGGCACTTTGCACCGTGACCCAATGGGCCGTGCGGCGTGTTTTATTGCCATGCAGTTTTTTCACCATGCCGTACATCTCCTGCCGCCTGCCCGCCGGGGGCCTGAAGAATGGATGCACAGCTTTGCATGCATGCAATGCAGCTCTCCAACACCCCAACCCCCCCCTCCCCCGTCGTCAGTTCCCTCATCGATTTTAATCGTCATGCAGCGTTATGTTTTTCTGATCCGCCCCGCGCTCCACAAATTTGCAGTGTGTGCTAAAAAAATAACCATGGTAGAAATGATGAGTTGTAATTAATAACATTATTTCAGGTTATTTCGCAACTGCGCCGTGTCCTCAATCACGTATCGCCTCTCTCCCTGGGATTCGAGTGTTCGGCTGCTATTCAGAAAGGCAGCTTTTTAATCATCTGGTCTGTTCGGCTGTTGACCAATTTAAAGATGCCAGAGAGATCAAAGGCAGAACATTTCCTCACGAGTCCCTTAAAATGGGGTCTCTGATCCCCTTGAACTTCGAAAGCCGCAGACATAATTGGAAAATCAGTGCCACAGAAACCGTTAATTTGGACTTTGAGCTGCATCATGGGCATGATTTCAAAGGACACTTCCTTTGCCGATTTGGTGCCACTGTTTTCTTATTGTTCATTGATAAACTGTTATCCTTTTGCTGGGTTAGATTTGATTATGGTAATCTGGCTGATTTATTTCACTGCACAGTGCAGCGCTAATTAATCAGAAATGACAAAAAGAGACAGTTTGCTCCACGGGAAATCATTAGGAAATGGCCTCCATGCACCTCTTGATTGCGCAAGCGCAAAAACAGTGACATTCGCGGCATGTTTACTTAGCCGAAGCGCTCATCTGGAGCAATGGGGAAGAGCAAAAAAACAGGCCGTTCAGTGCAACAGCCCTGCAGTCTGGTGATGGAATGACACTCCTCACTATTCATGGTAACTAGCGCAGCAGGCTGCTCCTGGAAGCGTGTTTGTGTGTGTGTGTGTGTGTGTGGTGTGTCCCAAACCAAGGTTATGCATTTGAACCTGTATGTCTGTAACAACAACAAAGCTCTTTAATTTTCCATTCCAGTTTCCACTAAATCACCTGTGTTCTGTTAAATCTATGCTGGAGCATCCCATGAATCAAAATTTAAGGCAGATAAAGGAGCTTCATTTACATAAATGAGGTGTGCTGCGAGAGGATTTTCTCGGAACATTCTAGATCTTTCACTGTCAGGAGCATTAACAAGGAAGCCTTGGGAATAGTGGTCATGCAGGGCTTGCACGAAGGTGCCAGCGGTGTTTCGGATGCTCTGAAGCTGTCACCCAGGGGTCAGGTGACATCTCACCCAGGGATCTGTAACATACTCAGAAGGATGACCCAGGATTAAGGGATATCCAGACCAGAAACTGGGTTCGAAGCGGGGGTATCGGAGCAAACAGCACTGGTGTTAAATATGAAAACATATGGGCAACTCTTTATATATTTGGCAGTGCACTGAAGTGTAACAGTGTATTAAACTGCAAATTCAATGAACATAAGCACATAATCCGTAAGTAAAGTTAGTCTTGCTTAGCACTGTTACCAACATGAAACACTGTAAATACCATAATCTGGATACCAGTGCTCGTTTTGGGGGGGCATCGTGACTCAGGTTTGTCCCCACTGGTCTTAGCTCTTTCGCCACCTGATCTACACCCGGATATGTCACCGCCCTCCATCATCATCCAACACCAATGATCACTCTCGTACTTTGGATGCTGAAGTTCCATACCCTTCAGATTGACCTTTAAAAGACTGACAGGACCATTAATGATCCTCACCAGCCTCACTCGGGCAGTGAGATGGTCATCATGACGGCACACTGTGGGCAGGTATCTCATGGTTGACATGGCAAGAGGGCGGATCCCTATCTGACGAGCTGCAGACAGATTACCAGGCGATCGCACTCGCCTGCCTGACTGAAGCATCATCTCAGAGACATTATCCAGCACTAAATTATTTGCTTAGATAAGAGACTCAATTACGACAAACCAATAATAACCACAAACATCTGCATGACTCCTTTCCGCGGTGCAGAGGAAAACCGTTTTTTTTTTTTCCTTTAGGATAAACAAAACTAATCCTCCACCACATAAAGGGCAGTTTAATTAATGTAACATCACAAGGATGGGTATTTTGGGAATTAATATTTTTTCATGTTCGCAGGATGTTTTTACAGTTGTACACCATTTCTGTTAAGTTAGCCCGCAACGAGCCAGCAGGAGCCACTAGTGAACTAATTTAAACAAGAATCAGTAACAGTAAACCAAGAAGGTCAATAAGCAGCCCAGACTAGAGAACATTAAAGCGTTTCCTACTATGTGGAGAAATGTGTAAAGTTTTTAACCCTGTTATTAGCAATTACTAAGCTTTGCTGGCTGTTGGCCTTCTTAAGTAATGGGTTGATATGTTTCAATGGCTTAATAATCAATTCTGGGACCCCATTCAAGAAATATTACAGCTCATTGTTGTTGGGTAACAGTCAATGTGAAGGGTAACGTTTCAAAATTTAAATGCAAATCCTTTCCTCTTTGCAGTAATCAAAGCCAACAAGTATGGATACAAGTAAAAAAAACGATTCAATATAATCTGTCAGAACACATAATTAATTCTCCTTAGATAACTGTATGGTGGAAATATTAAAGCATGCTCAAGTATTTTAGCAATTTTCTCTGTGGCTTGGCACTGGGCACAAGGCTATCAATTTTTTAAATGACAAAAAAGAATGGGGAAAACGCCTGTTTTAAGGGGCAAAACAGGAAGTCAGTGTTTTCCCAATAGGCGTGATAAACGGAATGTCACATCTGTCCAATTATTCAGAGGGAATAGTGGCTGTTTCATCCGAAATCTGACAGCAGTGCTTGTCATCGTGAAAGGTAGCAAAAGCGTTTTTTTTTTTTACCGGCAATTGAAAAGAGCAGGATGTCTGAAAGTCAATGACTGCCGACTGCGCCCCAGCTGAGCACATAAAATAAAGCGCAGTGATCAGCCTCTCTGCTACGGTGGCCATTTTGTGACAGGCAAACATTCTCCTTGCCTGTTATGCTAAGCGTGCCTGCGTGACTCAGCTAAAGATGTGACTACAAACTAAAAGCTTTAGTTCTCATCTCTGCCGACAGGACACCGACGTGACGGCTGACAACAGCAGATGCTCTGGCGTACCAGCACCAATCACCAGAGGTAATTATCACAGTTTGGTATCAGGAAACTCATTTGAAAACATTTTCCGTGCAACACAATCAGGCAGAGTGTGAATTGTTTCACCCTATGCCCCCCATCCCCCCCCAAATCGGCACTTCACACTTTGTAAGTTACACTTTGCTGACTGTATAATTGCAGTATTGTTATTTTACAAATAGCCTTTTAAAAGAAAATGAGTGGTACTTCTGGGATCTGGCAGTGTCGTTTGCAAATTTTTCGTGTTCTCACATGTATGAAATGTGTGTAAACAGCGACTGACACCTCTCTGTCTCTGTGGCTTATTTTGGCCCCTCTTGTAAGGGCCCCTTCCCATCATGCTGCTGGCGTCTATCGAAGGTGGCCCTTCTGCTGTTTGTCTTCATTGCGATCATGGGATGTCTGACAAAGTGCTCCCATTGGATCAAAGCTTCGAAGCCACCACAGATCTTCGCTCTGTCCTCATTAAAGACACTAACACAATAGTCTTTTGTCGTTATGTTATTGTCTCCCCATTTTCTGAGAATTAATAACCATTTAACATTTTACATGACAAAGCCTCAGAATATAAAAATGGCACAGGGTTACAAAGACAAAGAGAAATAAAGTCTTCAAGCTGATCTGGGGAACAAGCCCCGTACTGACAGACTCGTAGCTGAAGGAACGGGAACATTCCCCCGCTGAACTCACTCATGCCCTATATGCATCATCAGGCCCGCTGCGTCTTTGTTACCCATCTGCGGCTGTTAAGTTCCTACTAACCTCCTGCACCGTTATGCATAAAAACAAAATCCATCTTGACTACACTGCTGCTACTTCTGTGGATTAAAGTTCATTCGTCACCGTTCTTGGAAAAATCCGCAACAAAAAAAACCCGCATATGTAGAAAGGAGATATAAAAACTGCCGGAAAACTCTGGAAACTCTCGCCCTCAGATCCTGGAGCCGCGCCTTTTCACACCAGACACAGTCCTCAAAAAGTATGTGCCGAGTGCATGAGACGCGCAAACACAAACAGACATAGCTCACAATTCCTCCTTAAATCTAAACGTTTCCATGCAGTCGTTTAGAGGATCAACAAACCAGGAGCATCTCTGAGTCAAGTGACTGAGCGTTTGTTTTGTTCTCTCGCTTCATACATCCTTGGCGATTTGTACTAGCTGTTCTTCAGCTTCTGACGTCTGATGTGTGTGTTCTTTTTGACAACTCTTTCCAGATGTTTTTCATGAATGAATTCCTCAGGCAGCGACATCATCTCACAAACTCAGTTGGGTATGGAAGTCTATCCAGAATCTATCTAGAATTACTGACACAGAGATTCATCCTGCTCTCATCTTGTGCCAAAAGCCAATTGGATTCAGACTGAAAAAGAGGCTAAAGCAGACCCTCCGGACATATTTCATTAAACTTAACAGCTCTCCAGAAATCTCACCAGTGTTACAATGTGAAAAAAGAGACAAAAGCTGTTTTCTGCGATAAACTAATGTAATATTTCATCCAGCCATCTTTCAAACACTTTTTCAGTACAGGGCCACACTGGGGACGTCAGCCTATGCACAGCAGGACAGCACAAAAGATTGGAGGACTAATTAGGCAGGATGCCAGTCCATCTCAGCACGCACACACGCACATGTCGGGTAAACATATCTTTATGGGGACCGCTTATACACACCATTACACACACACACACATACAGGTTTGTAATTATATCTTTGTGGGGACCGTCCATTCATTTCCATGGGCAAAACCCTATTCCGCACCATGACAACCTTAACCCCTACCCAGCCCTACACTTAATCATAAGAAACCAAACAAAGTACAAGACTTTTGGTATTTTTAGTTTTTTGATTGCAGTCACAGTTTTTTTGAAAATTGAGTTTCCCCTTGTGGGGAATGAAAAATGGTCTCTACAATGTCAAAATAATAGGCTTTTATCACGTTGTGGGGACCAAATGTCCCCACAATGCAATATATGCATACGCCCCCCCCGCGCACCCATACACTCACATACACACTGACCTATACTCATATATTAGTGGTGACTGTCCATTCATTTCTATGGGCAAAACATGACGACCTTAACCCCTACCCAGCCCTAATCATAAATTGCCAAACATAATACGAGACTTTTGGCATTTTTAGTTTTCTGATTGCACTCACAGATCTTTGTGGGGACCTGAAAAATGGTCCCTATAACATCAAAATAATAGGTTTTTATTACATTTTGGAGAACACACAAAAACACACACACACACTGTGGGTGATTAAGTGACGGCAGCTTGCTTTGCTGCCTGCCTTTAGCCTGCAGGGAAAAACTAGAGAACCAGCAGGTGACTGGTGAACTGCGAGAGCATGTAAAGGCACATGAACAGCTAACCCTGCTGCCTGTGTTCTATCACTCCCCACCCCCCCCGCCGCCATTACCACAAAATGTACGTATCGCATTGTTGTGCACACTGCATTTATTCCTTCATCCCTTGCACTGACATGCACTCTTGTACACTTATCATCCACACTTGCACACGGAATATATCAACCGAACTGTACATAGCCATTATCTTGTCCTAGCTGCGTCTGTATCTGCTGTACGTATGAGAGACGTTGACGAATGGACACGAACTCCCTATGTGTATGAATACTCGTATATCCAACCAATAAACTGGATTGTGATTCTGAAATAGAGCAGGGGTGAGATTCAAACCCCCAATCCTGGAGGTGTGAGTCAACAGGGGCCACCTACAGAGTCACTGTGTCACCCTAATTGAATACCATGCTCATAAAAAAAAAAAGAAAGAACGGGAACTGGCAGAAGAGAACAGAAAAACAGAAAAACATCTTCCCTACTTTCCCCAAATGTCTAATGTACCCTGTTCAAATGAAGCCTTAACTTGATAATATTGTAAGTATGAGAACACATTTTTTTTATGCAGAGTCTGAGGCAGGACTATTTTAACAAAAAAGCTGTTTCAGTATAAAAACCTGAGTAGGGAAGCACGGCATGCACCTCAGAGGGTATAAATCACACACCTGCAGCCGGAATCTGTATATATCAGAGCATGAAGTGATTTTATTAAATCTCCATACACTGCTAGACAGTGTATACTCAACATTAAATAATAATACCTCCCGACGTTAAATAAAGAACAGGCTGGGGACGTAGGTAAACCCTTCAGCAATGAAAAATTTAGAAAACCTTTTTTCAAAGACTAACAGCAGATCTCGACTAGATGATTACCCTGCTGAATTGTACACTTTTCTGCACCAAAAAACAGTTGCATGTGTTGGGCTGCCATGTGACACTAGATATATAGACACAATAGAATGAAGCAGGGATACATTATTCATTTCTGTGGGGATAGTCTTTTTGCCTGTCATGTCAGTCTCTTCATGAGACAGACAAACAAGTGAGAGCAAGTCTAGGGGTCCCAGCACAGGGTCAGGCAGTGCATGTGCACCGACTTTGGAGTTATCGGGGGTTAAGGACTTTGCTCAGGGGCCTAATTGCGGCATCAGTCTGATTGCCCTGGGATTCAACCCAACAACCTTCCAATCAGTGACATGCAGAGATTTTTCTAGGGGTAAGTGCTTGAACAGGGAGGCCTGGCCAAATGGTACATTTTGCTGCTCATCCATTTACACCAATCACCCCCGGCACCCCCAGTGTCCCCCTCCCATGTGCTCCTTCTTCCAATCCCAGGCCAAACTCGCTGAGCCACACACCACCCTCAAAAGATGTAGCCAACCTGAGACTCGTACCCGAGTCTATCTGCAACTCAGCAATTCGTCTCTAAACAGTTAAGCTACCCAGCAGATACCAAACGGCCATTTCACACAGCCCTAAACTCACACAGGTCCTCACTCCCTATCAGTCGTCACCCTACATGCCTTATCAGTACAGATGTGAAAATCTTTATCAGTGTCCTGAGAATCCCAAATGAATCGGGAATCATTCTGTCTCTAATCCACCCCAATGGGACAGCGGCTATGAAAGGCATCTGATCATCTGTTGTATATACTGCTAATTCACTCAAATAAATATATCTAAAAAGGATACAAACATTCTGCAGTGACTGAATTTCTTGCCTTTGAATCTTTGGCATACTGAATTATATAGTATACTTATATCCTTTTGGATTTGGAGATTCCTTTATTCTGGGCATATAACCTTTTGAGTGTGCAAATACAGCATCTATAATCATTAATGATCCAGTGTCCATTCCCTTCAGATTACCCAGAGGCCGGGCACACAGATGTATACACTTCCTAAAACCAGTTTATAGTTTAATTACATCATACATCGTATAGGAAACATATGCAGCTGACTAGGTTGCCACCTTCTGAGGGGGCACCAACTTGCCATCCAATTTCACTTTGCCTGGGATGGGGGGGGCACCATTAGTGATGCTGATGTAGAGTGCCACACAGGCTAGGACTGGTACTGACTGATTCAGTGTTTAACTGCGTCATTACTGATTCAGTATTTAGCTGTGTTATCACTGATTCTGCGTTTAGCTACACTATCACTGATTCTGTGTTTAGCTACACTATCACTGATTCTGTGTTTAGCTGCATTAGCTCTGATTCAGCATTTAGCTGCATTATCACTGATTCTGTGTTTAGCTGCATTATCATTGATTCTGTGTTTAGCTACATTATCACTGATTCAGTGTTTAGCACCAATATCACTGATTCAGCATTTAGCTGCATTATCACTGATTCAGTGTTTAGCTCCAATATCACTGATTCAGAATTTAGCTGCATTATCACTGATTCTGTGTTTAACTACCTTATCACTGATTCTGTGTTCAGCTACACTGTGACTGATTCTGTGTTTAGCTACATTATCACTGATTCAGTGATTTACATTATTACTGAATCACTGTTTAGTTACATTATTACTCAGTCAGCATTTAACTATATTATTATAATTATTGCTGTTGATAATGATTTGATTGAAGGTTTTCTGTACGTCAGTGTCGCCCTTCATCGCCTGACTGTGATCTGTCACCAGACTTGTTTTTTTATGCATGTTCCCACCCAAAATCCCATATGGCTTTCATTATCTGCCCCCCCCCACCCAATGGCTTTGTTAAGCTGCCATCAAGCCCCCTGCTGAACACCCCCATCCTCATATCACATGGTTCTGTTCTCTGTCCTATTCAAAAAAGGGGGGTAGACACACCACACAGACACATGGGATGGCTGCCAACTCCGGGGTCTTTATTTACCCAGAAAGCCTGTAGGGAGAGGAAAAACCAATGATTGTTTGGGCTCATCCCGACCAGAATGGGTCTCTTACGGGAGTGACAATGAAGAAATGGGTCAGCGCTGATGTCTTTTCACTGGTCCTGCACTCTTGAGCTGCCTTTAATCCCCACCCTTAACAGGGGGATTATATGTAGCTTCGGAATGTTCCGGGTCTCGATCGACTGTTTGCTCCTGGTACGGGTCCCAGAAGTTGTAAATCCCTGACAGCAGGGAGGCTGTCCCCTCGAACCCTGCACCGATCCGCTGTCCCTTTCCACCCTCCCCCACACATGTTCCTTTCTTGTGTGTTCATCCATGAACTTCTCTCTTACATCAGCATCCGTGCACCTCCCACCGCATCTCGACATTTCCAATAAATGCGAAATTTTATTCCTCCGCACCTCGCGAGTCCCATGCAGCCTGTGCTGTTCAGATGCAGAGCTTCGGTTTTCCTGTTACCTGTCAAAAAAGGAAAAGGATTCAAAGGGATTCAAAAAGAACCCAAAAGCTTTATTGCTATTTGTGCAAGTACAAGTATACGTGCAAGTACAGTAAAATACTTGCTTGGTATCTCCCTGCAGACTTCAACAACATATAAACAAATTGAACAATAAATAGCAATAACAGAATAGTGGGAACAATACTGTGCATAAAATACATTTGCTAATAATTAATAACAAACAACAAGGTGCTGAGGGTGGAGTGTCAGTACTTAATCAATGACAGTGGTGACTGGGATAATACTGATAGTTATTATTGTTGATTTAACATTCTCATTGCTCTTTGAAAGAATCTGACCTGATGCACATGTAGCGCCTTGTCATATTAGCTTTGTCCCGCCCCTTCGTGTAGTCTACACCCCTCTGGAGGTTAGGCTGCTTGCACTGCATGATG